>JANPWX010000391.1:1471312-1527688 GCA_024734555.1 Trochalopteron elliotii
CCCTCCCCTCCCCTCCCCTCTTTGCCTTAGGGAAAATTTTCGAAGCTCTCCATGAATGGCTAAAACACAACCATGACAAGTGTTTTTGTCACTAGAGGTGAACTACTGCATGCTCTGGTTCTTAAACACACAAAAACAAGTGACAGGTGATGCAAGCCTGACTGTCTTAGGGTCATTCTGAATCTTGAAAAATTCTTCCATTTCCTTTGTCAGGAATGGCTAAATTGACAGAAAAGGTTGAAGCTGCAAATATTTGTTCTGCAGCTACAGTTATTGGAGTTCCTGTCTGAGACAGGGCAGTTCAGCCTGGGACTTTTTGGCAGGCACTGTGAGATGCTGATAGCAGCAGTGGGGAAATGCCAGCAGGTGCTCACTTGGGCAGATCTTTAATCTGAGAAGAGCAATTTAATGTTTGAGTGGCAGATTTAAGTGACGGAATGAGACTCAGGCTGTGGCTCTGCTGACACTGATACACTGTGTGCTCATTAATTCAGTCAGGATAAAACATAAATTACAATTTTGCCACTGAGGCACTGCTGGGATCATCTCTGTCATTTACCTGCATTAGAGAATCAAAGAGAGGCTCCTTGTGCCCATGAGTTCAGTTTATGTGACTCTGGCTCACTTTTCACTGCCTTCCATTCATGTTATTCCTCTTTTCTGCTGTTCTCCTTGACCACCTACTTTCCAGTCTTTCTGAAGATTTTGGGCAGTTTTCCCTTTATGTTCCCCCCTTTCTTCCCTGCTCAGTCCTTATCCATTGCATGGTGCTGACTGTACTTCATTAATAATTATTCCACACAATGTCCTTTCCAGCCTCTTCCCACATAGAAAATCCCTGTTAATCAGTCTGTCTGTCATACTCATTATTCATAAACAGACACATGCCACAGCACTGAAAACAGACTATCTGTCTTACTTAAGAACATCCTAGATCTTAAATAAAAGAGACATAACATTGCAAAACACTCAGGACTTTGACAAACAAGGGAAAGAGTGGAAAAATGGATCATCACATGAAGCAGGGATTTTCCATTCAGAAGCCTCACCCCAGGGCTGGCAGTGAAAAACAAGCAATGGTCAGAAGGGAGAAGAAAAATAATCCCATTTCTTTCTTTTGAAATCATCTCATGTTCCAATATTCAAACTCATTCCATTTTGGAATTTACTTCCCATGCTGTCAGCTGTCTCAGACCACAGTTAAGACAAAACCTCTCACATTATTGTGCAGAATGTGATAAAGGGGGAGTGGAAAGCAGAGAAAAACACAGAGGATGCAGCTATTGTACCCACAGAAAATGAAAAGGAAATGAAGGCTGCATGGAGGCTTTGTACCAGTAGATTATTTTCTCCATCTTTCATTTGTTTCTCAATCTCATTTTACTACACCTCTATTCATGTAAATAAGCCTAGAACTTATATAGACAAATTGTATATGCTCATTATATGACAGATATGCTCAGAACTATTAATGCTTGAGTTCTACAGAAGAAACTGGCAAAGAGTTATTTACCCAGAAATGGGCTTCCACTATCAGATAAGGATCATTTCTTAAGGAGAACTTCAAATTAAAGGCCTTCAGTATCAGTCTGGAATGTGAATTTTGTTGATTTCATTTTAACAAAGAGGCTGTCCTGAGTTTTGCACTGTTTTTCATCGAGGAAAAAAAACCCCTAGATTTTGGGGCAAGCTCCCCTATCTTTAGATTTCAAGTAGACATGTGTTTGAACCATGAAACAAATTCTTACTAAATTATCCTAAAATGCAAATCTGGAAGGTGTGGAGTGGCTGACAGCCGAAGTGAAGCAATCCTGGGTGAGCTTTGATCTTCCAGGACCTGCAGGTGATCTGAAGGATTCATCCCTCCCTGTTCCTTGGTCACTGGTTCTCCCTCCAGCCCCTGAGTGAGGAGCTGCTGTGTTGTGCAATAAACACCCTGCAGGGTACAGGAGATGGTGCTCACTCAGGAAATGAGTGATCCCACCTGCAAATATTTGCTTCTGTGGGTTCTAGGAGGACCTGGGCTGTGTCTGAGGATGATAAGAGTATTGAAGGGCAACTTGGATGGCTTCAAGTACAGAGTTGTTTGGTCTGATGTTGTTTATCACTAAGTGTGAATGAAGGTTGAGTTCCAGTAACTGAATTAACTTTCCTGTTTCAAATACATTTATTTTACTTAGAAGACATGGGATATCTATGGATTCTTATTTTGCTAGAGTGATGGATGAAAAGAGGAAAATCTTACAGTAAAGTGGATTAGTCTGAAGTTCTAATCTTTGCATATGTGCAGACATTAATTGAATAACTAGAACAAAATTATGTTTAACACAGTGAGTTGCCTGATCTTTTTAGTGAAGAAAAAGAAGTGCCTGCTAATGATAGTGCTGAATAATCAATGCTGAAAATCGAAAAAAACTTATTACCAAATTAATCTACTTTATTACCTGCCTGTATTTGCTCAGCTATTGTAAAATACTACATTAAAAATCCAGGTTGACTAAAGCAGTAACAAAGAAAGGCAAGCTACTGATAGAAATTTCCAAAGGACTTAATATGATTTTCAGCCTTGGGTTATAAACTGTGACCTCAGGTGAAGTGCTGCACTTTATATATTTAAAGAACTTTTACTTTTGCAGTGACCTTGCCACTCGTCTTGTAAATTCATCTGGGAAAAAAGATATCCTTCATCCATTTTACCTCCATGTGTCACTATGTTGCTAGACAACCTGATAATTAGATTAATTTGTGCTAGTTGTTGTTTAATTATTACGCCTCTCAAGTGCTTAATGTTTTTGAATAAAGAAATATCCATTGCCATTCTTGAAGCAATTTGATAACTCTATGAGTTTTCAGACATTATATTTGTAATGAGCCATTTCTTCTAAAACAATCAGATGTTTTCATCTCAATTCCCTTGCTCTTGGTCAATTTTCATTGGGATTTTCTCCACCAAAATCCATGCTACTGTTGCTGTATTGCTTTCTCATATAAAATCTTCTCCAGTGATCTCCAGTGACAAGAAAATCTCTAGATCTGATGTAACTTTCATCCATTTTGTGGTAACACTTTTTTTTAAAAGCTTTGAAAAATGAAATAGAATTTTATTTTCCCTGAAAACATGGCATTTGGCCTTCTGGTATTTGACTCAACTGTTCTTTTTGTTAAAAACCACACAATTATACAGGTTGTTTTCATGGGCAAAGTTAAGGTTCCTTTCCTCTTCATTGTTCTCCATATTTTTCTGTTGAAATAAACTAATACATCTCACTGTTAGTTCCAGTAATCTCTCCTCTCCAAAAGAAACCTGTAGGAATACATTTTCCAGGTATTAATCTATGTTTCTTATTCTGCTACACTCCTGTATATACCTATGAGATTAAAGACTTTTCTCTTTTTCTTGTAAAAATAACTGTTATCGTTCCTTCTGTATCTAAAAATCAAAAGCAAAAAATAAGTCTTCAGGGCTAAATTCACTCAGCACTCCCAGTTTCAGTTTTTGATAGTGACTTGTTTCCACAACCATGGCTCTGTAGCCAGTCACAGAACTGGCAACTGCACTCTCAGATTTTATGCTGCTTCAACTAGTGTGCAAAGTCAAAAAACTGTACAAGAAATACCTCTGATCTGCAAGGACAAGGAAAAGAAGACTCAATTAGATGAATTGAGAGAGGATTTTCCAGGGGTTTAACCAGTCTGGTGGCAGCCAGACTCTAGTTTGACAAAGTATTAAATATAGCTTTAAATAAAATGAAGAAACATGTAGTTGGTTCATCCAGTTTAGGACCTGATAACAGGAGAGAGTAAAGGAAATATAAATAGGAATGAAACTCTGTAAAACTGAGGAATTACCTTGATTTAAGGCTGAAAGTATATTTTCTCAGTAATTCTTGCACACAGAATACAAATCACTGAATTCACTTTATGTATCTATTTTATATTTGAAGAAAAACAAGTAGGCTCAGAAAAAATGTTGAATTATTTCTTTGAAATATTGTCCAAGCTGCCTTTGGATCTGTGCTGATCTCCTTACTGCTTTCCATGGAGTGTATTGATGGGGAATTGAGAGCAGCAATCTGTGAGAGCTGCTGGAGCAGTAAGGAATGTTCTCCTTGTGCCATTCCAGGGCAAAGCTGCTTAGCACAGAGCTGAAAATGAGTTGTGAGCTGAGAGAATTTGATTGAAATGTCAGAGTACTCAGAGCCCTGTGGAGTTCCCACAGAAGACACTTCTGCAGCAGAGGATTGTTTTGACAAAGGAGTCCTGCTGTGTGAAATTTGCAGCTACACCTTGTGATGAGTTACCACATTCTCGGCTGAGAAAAATTCCTGTCACTACTTGGATCATGAGACATTAGCAGGGAATATTGCTCCAAAGTCAAAGTGTTCTTGCTAAATACAAGTGTGCTCTTAAAATCAATATATTTATGTGCAGGGATTGGCCTGTTTTGTGAGCTTTGAAGTCCATTCAGGGGAATGAATGCCACATTTCTGAACTTAAAATAAGAAATTCAAATGCAGAATGAAGCAGCACATACTGCAGAAGCCAGAGGCATTATATGCAGCAGAAAGAAAAACAAACTGAGCTGAGGTCTCTCTGGGACCTGTGGTGCAGCTAATAAAACTAAAGATCTGGTAATTTACCGTGTCTGCTCTCTGAGAGGGTGACGAGCACAGCTGGTACCCTGAATTTGCTGCAGTGACCGTGAAGGATGCAATCAATTGGGAGTTTGATCTTCTAACTGGATCTGTGCTTGGCAGGGAATTTTAAAAATGCATTTTCTTAGTTTCTTTTGAAATAAAAAATAGAAGCAATCTTGACACTGATCAAACAAGAAATACTAACATGCATATGTATTTTCTTGCATGGTGGCTGGTTGAGATTTGGAGCCAGGAAATAGTTTGTTATATCTGCGTTGAGAAGTTGGAATTACACTTAGCATTCATCTTCTCTTTGATTTACAGAAAATGATGCACTCAGTACTTCATGCAGAGCATGAAGTAAATTAATGCATTCAAGTTTTTTATTTGTTTGTAGCTTTTCCCCCTCTGTTTATTGAGGCACCAGCTACAGCAGGCAGCTCTGCTTCCACCAAGAACATGCAGCAAGGTCTCCATTGGAAGCTTTCTGTTCAGAAAGAAGGGATCTTCCATGAGGAGAGGAAGCAGTTTGGGGGTCTGAAAAGCAGAGCACACATCACATTGCCTTTTGGGGATTTGGGGAGGAGCTGAAGGCTGCAGGCTCCTGCCAGCCCTCCATGTGTCCCTGGGCAGGCAGCAGGAGAGCAGTGAGATAAAGCTGCTGGAGGCTCCTCTCCAGCAGTGTCCCTCTGACCCTTCTGATGGAGCCAGGCTCTCAGAAGGTGCTGCTGAGGGAGGGCTCTGTGTGTCTTACCATGGCATGAGGTCAGGTATGAAAGGAACACGTTTCCATATTTTCCTCTGTCTGGCAGGGAAAGCGCTGGGGCTCTAAACTGCTTACAGAAACTGGAAGGGCTTCACAACGACCAAAGATAGGCTGAACTTGTAGATTTCTCTCAGCTCATCTCTCTGGTCAGGTCTTCAATATCATTCCAACTGCAGCAAAATCCATTACTTCCCTGACTGCTCAAGCTGCAAGCTCTCACCATAGCAAGTATCTCTTCACTTGACACCTTGGCTAGAAGTGTTCTGGAGGAATGAACTATTATTTTTGTGTGGTTTCAATTTGGCACTCAAGGAAAACCTGATAACAAGCTGATATCCAACTTGCTGAAGCAAAGGCTCTGTCACTGGAATGAAAATGTGAATTACTGATACAAAGCCCAAGAATAGGTTTCCAACTTTGTTCTTGCTAGTACATGACTGGAAAAGCCTTTTCTGTGCTATTGGTATCATGCCAGGAACTTGGATTCCACCCTTTCCTGGGTAAAATGGGGAAAACAGCAATTATTCTTCTTTTGCATTTAGAAACATATCCTGTCCACAGTAGAGATCCCAGCACACAGTTCCTCATCTTCAAACCCTACCTAAATTAATTGTGCCCAAAACAATGTTGTTATGTGGCAAGGGGTCTGGATTTTAGTAATATTTGAATGCTCGAACTAGAAAATAATTGTTCAATCTTGTATTTCAGGATCTCTTTGTTTTTATTATCTCTCCTCTGCCTGTCTTTAAATGCTTCTAATAAACCACAGAAAATATTTGACCATCCTTTTCCTTCTCAAATCACATCTATTTGCAGATTTCTCCAGGGTTTGGTCTTAGCTTGGCTATGAGATATGCCTCAGTTTGGATGCTTTTCTGAAGTCATCAAAACATAGTGGATCAGCCAAAATTTGCTTGAGAACTCATGAAAACAGGCTGTCTCATGAGCTTTCTAATGTTTTTGGCTTCCAGTCAGACTGGAAATGCTATGGAAACAACACTTATGACAGTCCAACTCCCAGCTGCTTCCAGAACTCATCATTTGGGAAGGAAAAAGCACAAATTAATTGCAAAGAAAATCAGCAAAGGTTCAAGCATGGTTTTAGGTAAATTCCAGTAGTTCCACATTCAGTCATAGCTGTTTTACCTGCATCTTTTAACTTTAGGGAGTGGTGACCACATGGAGTTCTTCTGCTTCAGGTTTGGATTTTCAAAGGTGTTCTGCTCTGGCCTAAATCTATTTTCTTTAAAGCTAGTGAGTAGAGTTTGGATTTCAGTGGGAGTTGAATATTTTGAAAATCCTACTCTGGCTGCATTTTTGATCAAAGGCACTTCCACCTCATGTTCCTAAAGCAACATACGTCAAGTTTCACTGCACTGCCTGTGAGATGGGCACATTAGTGGGGAATGCTCTGCAGAAATCAAGTCCCTCTGCCTACTTAAATCCTTTTGCCTCCTATTGCCATCAAAGACAGAGGAAATCAAGGCACTGATAATGCATCAAACCTCTTGAAAATCCTCAAGTTGAGCTAAAATTCATCAGACTGTAGGTTTCTTTCTCAGAACTTGAGAACGTAATCAGGATATGTATAAATCTAGATTGTAGAAGATTTAAAGGATCTGGGTGTTCAAGTAAAAGCAGAGTGATGAGCAATCTCTTTGATAAGTATTGTGAGACACATTCAATCAATATGGAAGTTGCTCATTTCTCCACTAGAGCTTTCTCCTTCCCACATGCTTTGCATGGATCCTGGTAGGATGGAGCTGGCACAAACATTAAGCAGATCACTGTATTTCGCACCTAGCTGAGAAATTTTTAATCTCTTCAGGCATGAGGATGGAGAGATTTAAACAGGAACACTGTCTTTACAAAATCAAAGGAGATCCAAACAAAAAAAGCCACAAGCCAAACAAAAACTAAGAACAGAAGCCCCAGCAGGGATGCTCCAGCTGTGGGGCAGCAGGTGATTGGAAGCAGGGCAGAGCTCAGTGTAGGATCTTCCAGGCGCCTCAGCAGCAGTGGAGGCGGTGTGAGGTCACTCCTCTCCCCTGGCTTTGATAGCACAGTGTTAAAATGTTTCTAAAATCATGGGAATTGTATACAATTGGTTCAGGGGAGGTGGAAAGAAAGGTTGGATAGGCCTGGGAAAGGGAACCAGGGCTGGATAGGCCCTGGGAACAAAGGTTAGGCTTTGTCTTTACTAGATCATGTGAAACTGCACCTGCATAATCATCATATGATAAATGATATGATTGTTAATTGTAATGATTGTTTGGTAATTGAATATGATTATTGTTTAATCTTAACAAGAATCATGAGAAATTATATTTGGGGGGCCTGATGAAAACTACAAGAATTCATGCTTGGATAATATCAATGTATACAACAGAACAATACGAGTTTAATAGTTAATATATATAATTAGATAACAAAAGGGTATAAAAACATGTCCATCTCTAATCCATACCAGAGTCAGATTTGGGTCTGTACCCTGTACCCCTGATTCCCAGAGCTCTTCAATAAAAGCACATGCATATAATCATTCTGTGATTACATGTTTCAAAGTGAACAGCTTCAGAGGGGTTGCTCTGGTTTGCAACAACTGTGAGCCAATCAGTCTAAGAATACTTCTTCTTTCACCGAGAATGAGACTATTATGCTTTTTACTGGGGATTATTTTGGTGGGGATACTGGGAAGCAGGCACTGGTGTAAAGCAAATTCTTCTGGTGTGTGATTCCAGCAGTGTTTGGGGAGAATTTGGGCGCTGTAAATAAGAACCCTGAGTGGATTTGGTGGAAGCCACATGCAGAGTTGCCACAGCTCTGCTGCCCCAGGATAATGTGTTTGATTTGTTTTTCTGACTGACCCTTGGAGCAGGAATCCTGGATCAGCCCCAGTGTGGTGTCACTGGGCAGCTCCAACCTCCCTTTGCTGAGCTGAGCAAAAGGTTTGCTGTGCCCACCTGAACAGCCAGTGCTGCTGGCTCAGGCTGCCTCATTTGAAATGGTTTGTGACAATAATGGAAAAGCTTTCACACCTGGATGAGGTTTAAAATGTTTAAACAGCTTAAATGTAACATAAACGTGGCTTGAAAGGAAACCCAAGCAGTTGAGGCAGAAAAAGTTACATGATATGAAATGGTATCTGAATTACCTGAAACATTTAAGTTTTCTGAAAAATAGACCAAACTGGGGCTGGACAGCCTTTGCCTCACTGCCTTCCCACCATTTCACTCTGAGATTTGTACAATATCACCCTGCTCCTAGGATGTGTGGATTGGTTTCATTCAGAATTTAGTTACCTAATGGAAACTTTTGCTGTACAGAGAATTTACATCTCTTTGTCTTGTTGCTTGTGTTGCCTGTGTTCATGACATGTAAAGCCTGACCTTCAGGTAGGGTAAGCTACAAAAATGAAAATTGCATTCCAAATGTAATTTCGGTTATATAATTTTGTGGTTTCTTTTTTCCTTTCTTTGGGGTCATGTTTTCCAGAAAAATTATATTTCCTGGGAAAATGTGAATTCATTTTGTCAATTAATAAAAAAGTCTTGGAAACATTCGTATGTAAATTTCAATGGCCAAAGTCATGACAGCTTGTCAAACTACACAACTCTCAGCTTGCATTTTTTTCTTCTTTCACTATTTTTTTAACCAGATAGATAACCATGTGGAGGGAGAAAGATTAAATAGAAGCATCCATGGTATGCTATGATGGATCATTAATTTATGGTGTGGTGCTATCCTGAATTTTGGGACTGATCTTCTCTTAGACCAGTACATTTCAGGCTTCAAAAATAAAATATGCTGTACCAGGCAGAATTCTGCTTGGCAATGTTGCAGGCATCATCTGTCTTGCAGATTTGTGCACATATGCTGCTGCAGAAATAAAAAATTCTTTGAATACAGCACTTGTCAATAATTCAGAAATTGAAATAAACATAGAAATGCATTTAAATTGAAGAAATTCTGAGGTGTCCAAGGTGAAAAAAGATACACTTTGTATGCTAGAAAGTTTAGGCTGATTTTTGTGCCATTACAGATCTGAGAACTGATAAAAAATTACGATCCCTGCTTGATGCGCTTTTTAACAATAATTTGAGCCAGTATTGCTGAAGTGCATAACAATTCTGTAATCTCATTCCAATCCACCTCACCTCCCGAGCAACCTGTTTGGGGACAGGTGAGACTGAACCCTGAGGCTGTGAAATGCTGATTTATGGCCAACACACTCAGCACCTCAAGGGACCAAACCCTTCATCCCAGGGATATCTACAGCACAGAACTGCAAGCATGCTCAGCTGTGGCTTTTTTTTTTGGTTTGTTGCTTTTTCTTTCAAACTTTAATATTCACAAAATGTCCCATTTGGAAGATTTTTCAATACTTTCAAGCTCTCTTCTGCAGTTTTCAGGAAGGTGATTAATTATAGCAAGTGGAAAGGGCACGAAGATTTATTCAGGCTTAGTTTTAAGAAGTGCAAATGCCAAAAAAAGAAGTTGAAGAAATTAAATGCAAGAGCAATCCAAAACAGAGCAGCCATGGTGACAAGTTTACAGTAAGATGTAAAGATATTTGTATTCTGCAAACACCATCCTGTGTGGTGATACCTCCTGGACTCTGGTGTGGATCCATAAGCTGCTTTCTCTGTAGCTGTGTAGCAGATGAAATCTGAAATGCAGAATCTATTGAGGGAAATGTCTTGGCTCCATTTGCATGATAGGTGATGAGTGAGGTGGAATTTCATTTTAATTTTATTAGTTAATTTTAATCAGTTCTTGAAATTAAGTATTTGGGAGATTGACACCAAAGTGAATGGTCAGAATTAAAAAGCCACAGATCCAAATCTGAAAGCTCACATTTCAGGTTGCTTTCAACAGAAGCATGAGGTTGTCCAGCCTCACTGAACAACTTTTGAAAAGAATATTAATTTGAGAATATTGATTTGAGAATATTAATTTGAGGAAGGAATTTAAGAAAGACTGTGAGATCAAGCTCTTTGCTGCTGAGTCTTAGCCACAACTTTCATATAGTTGGTACACACAAGACCTGGGCCATGTTGTCCCCAAAAAATGGTACATGGAAAAAAAAATCACACTGTTTACTTCTGTTTGTTTTTTTTAATTATTATTTAAATAGGAAGATTTTGTTTTTCTTTAGAACATATTTAGCTATTTTACAGGCAAATTGTCTGGTTAATTGTTGGCAAACTCAGTGTGTGGTGGGTGGGTGGGTGTTTCTGAAAAGAGAAATCTTGTCTTAAGCATTAAATTCTAAGGCAGTTTTACAGGAGGAAGGCAAATAGTCCGTAAGGAGATTAATTCACTGCCTCAGTAATTGGGCTCAGCTGAACTGTGGATATCAGGAAGTTGAAATACTAATGTGTTTCTTAAGGACAAAGTTCCTTATTAACAATGCTGAGCAGTGTCATATTGTGCATTTTGGAGATTCTGTTTTAACAGAGTTTTAGTGTGACCTAGCACTCCCTAACTCCTTCCTCTGATCCAGACCAAAAGCTTCCCTGCTCACAAGGCTGCTCTTGCTGCATCTTCCATCTCATATTAATTGTAAAGTGTTTCTTTAAAATCATTTCAAAGTCCTTCTAAGCTATCCCTACTTACAATATTTACTCCCAAACTCGGCATAGTTCTGTACTGCAAGCAGAAATGGTTGGATGCCTTTTGGGGAAGAAACAGGTTAATCCTTAAGAAGAAAATCCAGCTAGTTGTGCCTCTTGCTTATTATTCCCTCCACTATTCACAGCTGCACAGCCTGACAATTAGGATAGCAAGCAGGAGGTGGACATTTTCCATCATCGATTTAACACAGAAAATTTCATCTGTGTAGCACCATTTTTGTGTTCCTCAGATTTCCACGAATCTTCTCTTTAAGTTATCAAGTCTTTATAGCTTGGAGAACATTAGGGAACACCTGAGAACACCCTTTAAAAGTCAGTTGAAAATAAGATTTCAGGCTGAACAACAGAAAATTTCAAATACACTGATAGATGCAGTTTGGGATTATTTTTTTCATGAATAAAGTGCCTTTGATGCCTTTATATAGCTGCTGAGAAAGTACAAGTTAAGCTGAAGTGACAAGAAGTCTCTTTCAATCTTTTCAACATTATTCTTGTTGCAGGAATGCTTGAGTTAGACAGAGAGGAGTGAATCCACAAGTCCCTCTGAAGTCCCAGGACAGGAAGAATCTCCAAAAGTCATCCTCTCTTGTGTTCAGGATGGCAGTGAAAGATCAAATTACCAGATTCAGATTAATTATGGATTTCACTGTGTTGCACTGTCCTCCTGTCATGTTGATGGTTGGGTGTTGAGCAGTTGAGTGTAAATTAAGTTCTTGTCTTTGTGTCATCACATTGTGTTGGACACATAATTGAATCTGTGGTGGGTTTTTCTGTACTTAAAATATATTGGGAAGCAGGTCTGTGTCTATCAAATTAAGGAGGAAAAAATAGTCAGAGGAAGGGAGAAAAGGAAGAGGTCCTGCAGCAAACAGAAGCAAAATCACATATGTGTTTGAAAGACTGTAGCTCATTAGTGGGCTCATGTTTTTGTTCCTCTAAGTTTGCAAAGGATTTGATGTCTATCTCCTGGCAGGTGGGTGTGTGTTTTCTGGAAGAAATTGCTACCCAGGGCTGGTAACTGTATTTAATTGATTTATTTCTGCTAATAATTTCAATGCTGAGGGTTGTACTGCAGTTTGGAATAGGTCACCCCATTGTATCTGGTTGGACACTTCACTCCTTACAATTCCACTGCTTCTGAATTTCTCCTCCTAAAAGGAGCAGAAGAAGCCTTAGGAAACTAACAGAACAAACTATTATTTTGTGAGATTAAAAGCAAAGAGCAAGAGTTGAGGCCAGAGGGACACTTAGGATGGGTAATACAATTTAGAACTTGTTCACTCTGCTTTGCTTCTTGCTAATTTGGTTTAAGATGTTTCCTGATCCTGTCATTGAGATTTACCACACAGTTCCCCTTTCAGACAGAAAGGAATTTTCCACTGCTGCTGGAGCAGTGGGGGAGCAGATGTCTGAGCTCTGGGGAGGGCAGGGGCTCCTTGGTGCAGGAAGGGAGAAGGTGGCATGAGACAGGATCCCCAGAGCCAGAATCCCCTTGAGGTGGCACACACTGGAGTGCTGCTTCACCAGTGCTTAACAAATAGTTTCAATCACATCAGGAAGGCCACTAAGATGAAGGCAAGTACAGTCACTTGGTGCTAATCTTGTAAAGTATCTGATTCTGGGGCTCAGTAGGTTCAGGAATGAAGTGCACTTCTGAAAGCACCTCCTGGTCTTCTGCGTTGATAGAAAGCCCTTCATTAAGTTTTCCCTCAAATAATGCATAAAATGAGCTACATGAGGATGTTCTAATTTCACTCCACTTTAACACTCACGTTCCCTTGATTATTCCAAGTCCTGCAGCACAGTGTGGCAATGGCAGTGGATAATGTTTTAAGAAGTGTTTTAGAGTTGACAAGACAGAGATTTATTACTGGATAGATTTTTTTCCATCTTGGCATCAGTGTGTGTCACAAAAGTGATGGGATTTCTTGGCTGTGCTGTGTCCTTCTGCTTTTCATCCATCCCCACCTTATACTCTCTCCCTCCCAGGCCAGCCTGATGTGTCAGTTCAAATGCCAAATGAAAAAGTGGGTGCAAGAGAAAAGTAAAAATGGAAAAACTGCTTGAGTTGGGTAGACAAAAATAACTTCTTCACAATCTATTTTTATTTTAATTGGGAAATCTGGTTATATTGAAATTACTTTTTACATTAAATTATAGACCTCCAATTCCATGACCAGCAGAGTTCTCCTCAGAAGGTATAAGAGCTCCCACTTCTACACATTGAATTTATCAGACAGTTCTTTCTGAAAGCCACCACTGGAAGTGTTTCCAGGGGTGTGAATTGCACTTTCTGGGTGTAAATGTAGTGCACAAGAGCCTGGCAATCCCTTCTCCTTTTTCCTAATGATACTGCACCTCTTTTCTTTTCTTTTCTTTTCTTTTCTTTTCTTTTCTTTTCTTTTCTTCTTTTCCTTTCCTTTCCTTTCCTTTCTTTTCTTTTTTCCCTTCATTTTTGTTTTTAATACAGCAGTACGTGGTAGAATTGCAAATTTTGGGCTTTAGGGCTCTGCTGAAAGCCCAGCTATGCAGTTCAGTATTCCTGCTTCATATTGTGTAATGAACTGTATTTCTGAGAAAACAAATACACATTTCAAACATAATCATTCATAGAAAATTTTTTTATGTGTCATTTATTTTAAATGAAACCATTTTCTTCATATTTGCAATTTTGATCTTAACACAGGAATAATAACTTCAACAAGAGCAACAAAATAAATATCTCTTTACTCCATACAAAGGAAATATAAAATTAAGAGGATGAAACAAGCTCTCTTGGCCAATCCCACACCAGAACAAATTCTAGAGTTGAAAGAAAATGATTGAATTACAACCTACATTACAATTTCCCCTCAGGCTTTGCCCACATAATTGAAACCAAAACAGTCTTCTCAAGAAATATCTTTTTCCAAGAAATGGCAAGGATTCATGTGGTGAAAGGGGCAATTGGCCACTGAAGTAAGAGATTTCTGTTGGTATTAGAAATAACAGTTTTTTGGGCTTCTTATTGCAAACTGACGCTTCTTTGTGTTAGTTAAATGGTAATTTAGTAGAATGTGGAGCATCTATTTGTAGTTCTACCTGATGTGCCTGATAACACTCAGCTTTGTTCTGAAAACCATGATTATGAAGAAAAACTGTGCCATCTCCATCAGCTTTCACACAGCCCCTCTGAGATTAAACCACACTCTCAAACCTCTTGTTTGCCTTTGCTTAAGGGATAGAATTTATTTCGTCAGATGAACAATGATCAGTTTAATTTTGTAACTGAATTTTCTCAAATGCATTATTTATGCTCATTACCTCGTGAAAATCAGTGGGAGTTCACATACAATAAGCTGAATAGATGAATATTAGTGTTTGAAATGCTCTGCAACACTTAGTTTGGACCTGCACTAAAAGCAAAATAAAGAGCTGATGTTTTCCTTTTTATTTGCAGAGCCCAGTGAAGCAGAGTGGAATTACTGGGATTTGTAATTTGTTTATGCCATAAATCTGAAATAAAAGTAATGTCTTTGTAGAAAAGGCTTTGGATCATAATACAGTAGTTTAATATTATTGTACATACAACATTTACATGTGTATTTATTTTTTGGAAGGGCTTTCATAATTTACCCATATAATAAAGCAAAGTATTTAGCTGCATCAAAAGTAAGGCAATATAGATGATCTGAGTGATAATCAAAGATGGGGATCAGCAGTTTATATCTTCACCAGCAGTCCATGGGGAGGTACAGAAACCATCTGCACCCTAACCATGTGATACAACTCTACACATCAGTTATTTACTGCAAGCTCTTCTTTGATCCTGTGTGTGGAATTGCCATTGATCAGAAACCCCAGCTCAGCTCAGCAAATATTGGATGTCTCACTTTCTTCAAAATCAGTCTGGAAACCTTCCCAGCAGTGCATCTGCTCCTTTAATTTGCCACAGAAATGAAGAATTTGTGAAGAAAATTAAAGCTGGAATAAACATCAAGAATCCTAAATCTTCATGCTGTTGTGGTAGAAAATGTGTGTAAAGCAAGTGGAAAAATCTCCAACAGATGTTTCTGCTTTTAACCCTAAACTGTAACTGATCCCATGCAAAAGGAACCAGTCCATATGGTAGAAACAATCCCTTGTTCCAATGATTTGTTTGTGATAGAAGTGTTCTTCCATGAGTGCTACTGGAAGAGTATCAGTTACATTAAATGGGAAAATATTTACCTATCCAAAGGAAGGTTTCCTCACTTTACTGTTTTTATATCTTCCTTTCTATTCTACATTGCATATATCCGGAGGCCAATTTTCTGGACTTTCAGAGGCTCTGCTACTTAGCATAGCCAGGGATCCTCAGTACAGCCCAAGAGAGTGTAATACAAAAAAAAATTGAGTGTGGTCCAATACTGAAGGAATATTTTACTTGCCTGGGATATTCTTCAACTCCTTTCCCACTGTTCCCTTTGTCCTATGATTTTCTGTTTGTTTCGTTTTTTGTTTTTTTTTAACCATAACATGCCTTTATTTAGGAAGAGTTCTGTTTAGGTTGCTGCAGTCTGACCTCTGTAGGTTCAGCCCACCCTATGCTCTTCTGAGGAAAAGTCAACCATGCAATCACAGAATAGCTTGGTTTGGAGGTGACCTCACCTAAAGCAATCCCCCTGCAAAGAGCAGGGACATCTCCACCTCAGTCAACCTGACCTTGAATGTTTCCAGGGAAGCAGCACCCACCACCTCTCCAGGTGCCAGTCTTTTACCACTCTCACTCTGAAAAAATCCTTCCTTCTGTTTAATATAAATTGATATAAGTTTAAACCATCACCTCTTCTCTTCTTCCCTCCCAAGGTTTGCAGCACAGTGCAAGAGAGACTTAAATGAGCTCTGTTTTTACTCCTGGTTCAGAGCTTGCTCTCCTGCTCCTGCTGCTCCCATCCATCTTATTTTTCCAAAGCACCTCATGGCACTGCCAGCTGGGGGTGACCTGGTCTGTGATGGGGACAATAAGTCATAATCAGCTAACTTGAACATTAAATCTGGCTGTGATCTGAAGTGGTCTGGACTGAAAACTTTCCATAAGAAGCAGGAGAAATGATCCAGTGGGAGCCTGCACAGAGGTTTTTAGGCTTTCTGCCAAGGTGCCATTTGAACCTGTGCTGCTCTCATCCTCTGGAGTGGCTTGCTCCAGGCTGTGGAAGGAGTTTGCAATCAAACTGAGGCCAGAAATTTATATGCCTTGAGGTCTTGTTGCTTCACTCTGACAAGGTCTTCTCCCACTGGCACACAGGAGACCTCTTTGGCTGAGATTGTGTCTGTTCCCACTGAGGACACGTTCTGTTTTTCTCCTCTCACCTTTCAGTTTCTCTGTCTCAAAGTCCTCAGCACTTTTCTCGTTTTCTCTCCCTGGAACAGCCTTGCTGCTGCTCACCTGTAAATCACCAACCTCCAGAAATCATTTCTTCTGCTTCTTTTTCCAGCTTAGCAGGTGCAATGCCCTTGCTTCGAGTACATGAAATACAGACTTTCAGATAACATTTTGGGCTGTTTGGGGGTTTTTGGGGAGAGGGTTTTTTGGTGGTTAATGGTGTGAAACCAGGATTATTGCAAATAAATCCTGCAATTTTGTTGCTTATTACTTGCCTGTGGCTGCAGGCTACAGAGTGACCTGCAGAGCACAGAGTGAATGTTTTTCCATGTTTTTTTTCCTGTGATATCATATACAAGATATTCACAAAAGATCAGGGTAAGAGTTAAGATGCTTTATTGAATTTAAAAGGGAGAAAAAATGGTTGCTTATATAAGTTATTTCTTTTTGTTTTCCTTCCAACCCAAGAAAAGGAGCCTTAAAATCAATTTACTCAAAATAATCATGATGTTGAGCTGTAAGTCCATAGACTGGTCTGGAGTGACTGTCCTGGGAAAGGGACAGTTTGTAAATGCAGCTGCTCTTTTCTAATTTAATGAAATCCTGAAGGAAAATTAGTGAAAACCTGCCTTTTTTTTTATGGAAACCAGATTTTCTCATAGTATTATGCAGTTGTTTGAAATAGAAAGATTGAATCCCTTTTTCATTACTCAGATTCTGTGTGTGGTGAAAGCAAACAGCATTGCAAGTCAAGTGAGTGGCATGACTAGCTACAAACCTGTAATAAAACCCAAGCAAACTGGGGTAGTCCATGCTTTTTCCACCTCAGTGCCCCCAAGAACCAGTTCAGGTTGAACCTTTTTAGTGCATTTTGACAGAAGAGATCCATTATAGCTGAACTTTCTGAGAAAATTTTAGAGCTAAATTTAGATGAATCAGAAAAAAGATAACATTTCTCTGTAACAGATTTTGGGAGTGGACTAAATATTTCTTAGAAGTATACTTGGGGCACTAGTACTCCACATATACCAGAGCCTGATTCTGCATTTTTAGGAATTTATCCAAAAATGATATCTTTTCTGCTCTTCCTCCTGTGCAAGTGCCTTTTCTGGGAGCAGCTCTGGCAGCTGTGCCCACAGCTGGAGCTCTGAATGAAAAGCAGATCAGACACATCCTCGTTCTTGTTTCTGCAACAAAGAGGGAGGATGCACAGAAAAGCTTTTATCCAAATTGTCGTGTTCAGAGAACTTTCTTTTTATTATTTCCTTGACTCAAAGCGTTACTTCCATTTTCACTTTTCTGCTTGACTGAGAAGATGCCTGGTGTGAAGGTGAGCAGTGGTGGAACAAGGATTGACATCCTGGAAAAAGAGCTGCTTCTCTGCCCATGCTACTGAGGAAAAAACTTTCAAACACAATATTATTATAGAGAAGCAGCTGGATGAACACCAGAAAATGTTTACATTGGTCTCTTAAATCTTGGGTCTTGCCAATGGTTTGATAATGCTATGGTAATGAATAAATGCTTTATTTAACAGGCTTTTTTTCACTAAAATTGACTGTGTTTAAGTCTAGTTCTTGTGGGGTACAGTGTAGATTTCACAGAAAGTAAATAAGAAAAGAGTAAAGCCTGCCTCTAAACAAAACTTTCTTGCTGCAGAACTTGTTTAAATCAGAGTACTACAAATAAATTACTAACAATGAAGTTTCTTGAACAAAAAAATGCATCTGAAAAATACGGATGGAGAAAAATCACACAGATTTTTCTTTTATATTACAACTCTAAGACTAAAACCACCCTGCAAAGCTCCCTGTGCTTATTCTGGTTTTACTTGTGCACAGGGGACACCATGTTCTTGCACTGAAAGGCAGAATACAGGGGCAAATGATTTTTCTAGGGAAGCACACATCCTACAGATGGGCAGGGAAGATGTGTCCTCACCTGGTTTACAGCCAGCTGACCTGGCTTCCTTAGTCAGGGCTCTCTGACTTGTTTGAGATGACTCTGACTTGTTTGTCATATTTTCCTTGTTGCAATCCTGGTTCTCCTCTATGATTATTATGATCTTTTCTCCAGGTTGTGGTTGGTTCCTGATTTATGTCTAATGTCCTGTGATGTCTGTAAAGTACAGAAGCTCTTCAGACTCCATCTCTTTCCTTTTTAAAGGTTTTAAAGGTTTGAGTTTCATCCACATGGCCATGGATTGTTACACAGGAAAAAAAACCCTTGGAGGATCCTTAGAAATAACATTGATCTTACTCACTGTCTTTCACTTCAGAACTTCACTTTTCAGGACATCTTTCCTCTGTTTTTCCTTCCCTGTCCTGCCTTGTCTCATAGTTATTTAAATCCAGGTGTCCACTTCTCACGGGTTCCTAAATGTCTTTTTCTTTAATGCCATCATCTGAGAGTGGATAAACCAGGAGGATGATGAGTCTCTGTCACAGAAATGAAAGTGATAAGGAAGAGCCAGCTTGATGCTGACTTGCTTTCTGGAGCCTATGGGAACACCTGGGAACAGGGGAAATGCATGGTTTGGCTCAGTCCAAGCAAAGCCTGCCTTCAGCAGCCTGATAAAAGCCAGTTGGGGTTTGTGTATCTGGTGCCCTGGGTGGGGCTCTGTGGCCTGGGGGGCTCTGGGAGGGACATTGGGTTTTAGGGCTCTCAGCCTCTTCTCTCAACACATCCCTCCTGCTGCTTGGCAAGGGAAGGGCTTTGTCTCTGGAGACCTTCCCCACCATCACTGCTGCAGCTCACCCTTCCTACACAAGGGCAAAGCCAACACAGGAAAACAGCAGAAGGCTCAAACTCCCCCTGATCACTGGCTCTGGGAGCAGTTTCTAGGCAGAAAACCAAAATTTCACTTGTGCTGCCTGGGTAATCCACGGGGGGATTATGATCTACCTCTGGAAAATCCATGCCATGGACATGTTTAGAATCTTCTCATTTAAATCTAAAATATGTCATGAGGTGGTAAGAAAAAGATCTTTCTATTCTTTAGTTTCCTTACTTTCCTTTAGTTTCTTTAGTTTCTCCCTCATACCTCATTAGGCTCAGCAGCTCTACCATGAAATATTATTTACATCTTTTTACATCTTTTGCTTATTTACAATTACTATTTCAAAAATAATGTATGGGCAGACCAAGTTGGAAAAATATTACACAAAGAAAGCAGGACAGCCTTAATTAAACAAATTAGTGTTTGTCTAGTCAGCATGATTAACTTTTGTCCCTGCAACACCCTGAAATGATAGCACTAACAAATATTGCTAGGCATTTTAAAATTAAATTAAATGCTCCTTTGATTACATTAAAGATAATGCATTTTAAACCTAGTCCTTCAGGAGCTGTTGCTCTCCAGTGACAGCACTGATCAATTTGCCTTGACTTTCCCTGCAGGAGCAATCTTTGAGTCTCCTTGAGTCATCATTTGATCAAAGGGCATTTGCAACTGGGCTATTTGAGCAGTCTGAGTTGTCATCTTAATGTAAAGGTCCCAAGGGAAAGGAAAAGGAGAGTGAGCGTGCTTATGCATGGGGTAATAAATTGATCTGAGTGTGTGGATAATTATACACAGGTAGGAAAATGCAAAAGGTTTGGAGAAAAAAGCCTTGCTCTTAACAGCCTTGATAAAGAGCTGTTTGAGTTGTTATTTTTCCAAGAAAACCAAATCACAGCTACCAATTATTGCTCCCTTCAGGGGAAAAACAATTCCTGGATTACACATGCAGGATTAGAGAAGTCTGGTGCTCTCATTTCTTCCACAAGAAGAAGGTGTACACTGAGTATGTTCTTAGCAGGGAAATGGAGGCTATAAGGAAAGGACATCTTCTGGATGAACTAAAATATAGCATTAAAAAAAAGTTGTCATTAATATACATGTATTTATTAATACATATAAGCCAGTTTTTGCTTAGAAGGATTTTTGACATTTCTAAAATAAATCATCGAGAGCATATTTCAAAATTATTTATAGAACTTGAAATCTTGACATTCTCTCTCAGACTTACCTTCTTTCCTTTCCCTGAAATGCCAGGGGTACATGGTTATTTTTAAGGTGTTGAACTCAGTTTGGGAATCTTTTTCTTTTAAGCAAGCAAGCTCTGGTGACTTTTTCTGATGAAAAAAGTGCTATGATTAAAAGCTTATAAGTCAAAGAGCAATTTCCTGGATAATGGGATATTTGAAAATGTGTGCTGCAGTGGCTTCAAATATTGTGGTCATGCAGAGCAGGAGTTGAGTTGCTGCAGATCTCTCTCTGTTTTCCTGCTTAGACATTGGCCTTTTTGAAAATTCAATTACACAGATGCAAAATTCTCATTCTAACAGCAATACAGATAACACGGGGATAAATGCATGTGTGGGTGGGTGTATTAGAGCACACACACACACTGAGGGACAACTAATATACCCATGTTGTTTATGTAATCCCAGTGTTAGCTGCAGGGACAGGAATTGGCTGTCTCCAAACAAACCATGTTCCCTGCCATGAGATCACAGTCCTGCAATTTGAAGCAGGTGATGCCTCCTGTGATAAATGAGCCAATGGAGGAATTAAAATCTCCAAACAGCCCTTTTCAGAAGGAAAATAATCTAGCCCTCCTGAATCCTGGCATGAAAGAAAACTATGAAATGTCAGCACCCCTCTGCTGCAAAAAAAAAATTAAAAACATTTTTTGGGAAAAGTGAGGCCGGTTGGTCTGATATGAGGTGCAATATTATTTCAAAGCACAAAGGACTTCCCAGAAATCAAGTATGTTGAGCTGAACACCAGAATGGAATTTAAGATTCAAAATAAAAGCCTTTAGTCTCACTTTATAGCTTCATTTTGAATTTGGAGACTGTATTAGGGATGAAGTTCAGTATTAAAGCTTGACATATCCTAAGGATTCGAAGCCTAAAGCTTGAAGTTCTCATTTATCTTTCTATTAAGCTTTTTGACAACTTTCAGAAAACCAGGCAGTTGGATCTGCAGTTATTTGTGCTACCTTACAGTAGCTAATAAAGCTGTCCTACTTCCTCAGAGGCATGTAAAAATGCAAATTGTTTTGAGACTTTGTTCATTTACTGATGTATATTTTTCTTTTGCATTTTTACTAAATGAGAACCATGGCCTGGAGGGAGGGGAAAAGCCCTGTAAAATCCTACACTGTTATACATATTGAGATTTGCTTGCTGGGTGCAATTCTACCTAATTATTACTGATTTCTAACGTTGTTCAGTATAATGCCCAAGAGTCCCAAGACTAGAAAAAAATTGCACATTGTGAACAAGCTAAATTTGCTCATTAAGTTCCTCATGCTATGAGACATTTAAACAAATAACAAGCTTTAAACATCTGAGTAATTCTCTTGAAATCCTGATGACTTGATAAATACTTAAGAAAAGCTTTTCATTGAAGGAGAAAACCGTGAGTTTTTAAAACTATGCATTCTTTTTTATGTACATGTTATGGCAAATCTATTAATCTCCTGACTTGCTGACTACAGCACAGATGACATTTTGATTATCAGATGCTGCCTTGTGACAAGAAATTGCAAATTCTCCCCCAGACACGTTGTTGTGGTGTGGGAAGGCTGAAAGAGCTGAGACTGAAGAGGAATTGCAGAAATTACTCAGCCTCCTTGAACTCTCAGTGTGGCATTGGAGTGCTCATGATGGAGAGGGATGTATTAAATATTCCTGTGGGTAAAATAGCTTTAAAAAGAGTATTCTTTGTAAGTTACAACATCTCACATATTTCTTTGGCCTCTTCCACACAGGATGTGATTTCACCATTGCTACCTGGACATAAGGAACATAGAGATTTCTCCCACAGTATTTCACTGAATTTCAATTTCAATACAGAAAGTTTCCTGTTACTCGTGGGATTTTCCTGATGGGATTGAGTCATGTAGTTCCTGTTAAATTCCAAAGTAAGTGCCCAGAGCCAGACTTTCATAATCACAGGCTTGATGCTGTAATGTCCTTGATGATTTCACTCAATTGGGTACATCAGTTCCCCAAAGAACACATATTTTTATTACCTGGAAAAGTCAAACCAGGTTTACTTTCCTCTATGGGCTGGATTTTAGGAGGCAGATTTGTCTCACAAGATATGACAGGACACATTGGAAAAGTCTGGATATGGAAAACAGTAAACCAAATAAGCTGGACAGGCTGCTGGGTTTTGGTCTGGGGCTTGCATTCCTTCATTCCTAAAGCAATCCTGACACAGGAATCAGGAAGCAATTGCATGCTCTGGAGGTGATAACACTTTTACAATGTCTGTTTCGAGGATTTTATTCCCCCTGTGCTCTAGGCACACAAGTCCCAGGTGATCAGTTATTCCTCTGTGCACAGGGATCCTCCCCAGCAAGACTCATGGAGGGAAGACTTTTGACACGGCCAATACAAGCAGCAACAAAAAGACTTGTAGCTCAATCCAGTCACTCCAGTGCTTTTCCCTCATTGCTGCATGAGTAGCTTGATGCTTTCATAAAAGCATGAAACAGAAACTCTAAATATTTTATTATGTGGATTTTGTTTACAGTCAGCTTTTACTATAATAGGCCAGTACATGCTTCCAACATGGCAGAGTATTTTTCTTGGATAAACTAGAGTGAGGGTCATTTTCAGAATCAAATGTGCAGCTCAACTTTCAAAGGCTAAAAATTGAAACTACTCCATTAAAATGTATTCTTAAAAAAAACTTAATTTAACTTTTTTCTAATTAAATTCAGAAAAAAAGGAGAATTAATATAAACAAAGCTGTAGTTATCTCATTGCAGAGGGATAGGTATTTCAAATGTTCATGATCTATTTCTATGAGAGTTGCAAAATTCAGATTAGCATTCAGGTTACATTCATATATTCATGCAGCTCAAGGCAGTTTTAAGTAGATGCTGTTTCCGGGTGTTAGAGGGTTTAACACCAATGAAGTGATGTGCTTTATTGCCTTCTCTTACCTGAATTGTCCCCACTGGTCTTACTGGATTTTCTCACAAGTGTCATGGGACAAAATAGAGTAACATTCCTGGCAATGCACACCCAACTTTGAGCATGCAAAAAACTAGAGCTGATTGGGGAAAATTAACAAAAATTTAAAATATCCAGCATTTTTCTTTATCACACAGTTCTGCTGAACACTGAAAACCCACTTTCAATCTGTATTTATAGATTTAATTCAAATAGTAAAAATCTCACAGACTATGGACAATATTATTACATTTATGCAGCACCATGAATTTTTGGCTTTGGTGCCTTATGATGCAAAGCAATTCATTCTTCGTTATTCATGAAATTAATTTATACAAGCAGTGCCTAAACTTGCTCTCACAGAAACTGGAGGAATATTCTCCTTGCCTTCAGAGCAGGAGAGGACAAGCAATTGCAATGTTCTACATCTGGGGAGCATAGACATTTCTGGAAAACCTTTTATTTCTCTATACAATGGGGTAAATGAGGACCAGAAAGATTATGTTCAAACTTAAATGAAAAACCAGTAGAGAAATATCAATTCAGTTGTCCGAGAAGTGGGTAGTATTTTTTGCAAAGGATCAGTAAGCAGAATAAATGGAGTAAGGGCTGAATAAATTAGGTTTGTATAGAAAAGAACACCATGAGGGTATCATGCAGCATTGAAGATGTGCTCTGCCAAGCAGCTCTGTGGGGAAATAAATGTATACTAAAGGTTGACTGAATACAAAAGAATGTCTATTTTGTGTCCTTACAGACTAAAAAAAGCTAAAAATCCCAATACCCCCTTCCTGTCCTTACTTCAGATAAATCTACTGTGTCCTAAGAGTATTTCACCTGGAGGTGACAACTCACCTGGGCTGGACACAAGCCCCACTTGGGGAAAACCTCTGCCACAGTGTTTCCTACCATAAAATGTTACTCTAAATGTTAAATGGAATTGCAGAGGAAATACTTGTTGAAATGCTGGACCTGCCCATCCTTGGTCAGTCTGTGTGGGCTGTGAATATGGCTTGTCCCCTTCCAGGGCTCAGGATATATTTTTCAGACTTTTAGGGCTTGGAGACTTTAAATGGAACTTAACCAAAAAACTCGACAAAGTCTTTCCTTGTGTCAGTTATTGATCTAGTAGCAGACCAAACCAGTTTCATTACATCATTTGCTTGCTGCCTGAAGTCAGATGAGGGAAAAGTTGCTTTCCAGCATTGTGGAATTACAATAACTTCATATATTCCCTCAGCAGAAAGTCATCTATTCTCTCATCCTGCAATTAATCTTGCAAAAGAGCAAACAATGACATAGAATTAATCAACCACTGTGACAAAAAAATTGTGATGGAAAGATGAACCCAGCTAAAATTAATTTTTTGAGCGACAGCTTGAAGCTCAAACAAGTGGAAAACATGGTGCAAATTGTACTTAGTTTCAAGAAAGAGATTTTAATGAGAAATGCAATGGCCCAGCAATACTAATCAGTTATAAAAACACTATCCACCTTGGACTGCTGAGTGAGTATCATCCCTTTTCCTGCATTTTCTCTGTCCTGTGCAACACTCTGGAGGGAACAAAGACTGCACTGCATCTATCACCCAGACTGAGGGAAATGTTGGTACATTTGAGAGAGCAGCTGAGGGGGTTTGTGCTCATGTGCAAATGTCTGTGGCAATGTCCTCTGGCAAATGCTGCATGAAAATATTACTGTTACTGAAAACAGGAGGGGATTGAACTTTCCATGTATGCTCTGTTCTTTACTAGAAATAAAATAAATAGAAAGTAGCCTATGAGCCAATTTGTATCTGTCACACACTGAGATCTGCCAGGCAAGGACAGAAATGTTGGGATCCTGCAGGCATCATTCTGCAGCTGCAGACAGGACAATCATCTGGGAAGTTCCATGAATGCCAGCTGGGGCAGTAAGCCTTGCTTCCTGCCTGAAGTACACCATCACCTTCTTATATTTAGGGATGTTAACCTTTGTGTGTTTTGTTTCTTTGAGTTTTTTGGGTATTTTAGAACAAAGAAGTCTTCTGCCTTTCTTATTCAGAGACAATCAGGCAACCTGTCCCCCCCCCCCCCCCCAAATGCTTTTGTGAATTTCCAGGGCAAATGGAAGTCAGGGAGGAGCCTGATTACTCCTCCCATGGGTTCCTGGCTCCAGATAAATTAATTCTCCCCTACTTTAATTGAACTTCACCTCAGTGAACAAAAGAGGTGTGTAGAACCCATCTACTTCTCAGGTTCTCACTAACTATTATTTATCTGACTTTACCTGTGCTAGTATTTTCTAAGTAACTGAAAAGCTGCTGATTTTATAGCAATGAAATATTATCCTGTCTTTTCTTTGCAAGTGTTTTGAAAATATCGCTGTGACCTTTTTTATTCCAGGTTTTAGGAGCTTTACTGACATGTACAAGGGTGCGGGTTTTATTCAAGGTAACTTCCTAAATTTTCCATTTTGGAGCTAAAAAGGCTGGTTCACATACCCTCTCTTTGTTCCTTCATTTTTTTTTTACAAGTGGAAGTATAAAGCTACTAAATATTTCTGTAGTTGCAGTGGTGATAGTAACTCAGCTTCTTTTGGTTTTCAAATACTATTTCAGGATTGGTTTTTAAAGAGCAAAACCAAGCTCACAGATTCCCTAGCAGTAAGCTGTCTTCTTATTTGAGTTTTGCTGTTAGATTTATTCATTGAAAGAATGTTTGAAAAAACTCCTATGAAATACAATTGTTTAAAAACTTTGTAGGAATAACAAAGTACTTCACTGAAAAAGTGATAAAACAGGATTGCTTGGCTGAAGAAGGCTTGTTGTATGTCTGTCTCAAATGGAAGGTGTATCTTCAGTTGATTAATGATCCTATATTTCTCTCTGATTCCTTAAAATGGCAAACAATGTACTAAAAATGTACTTTTATATGGAGGTGAAGATGCCTAGATGTGCATAAGATACAGATTAACAGTGAATATATTGAATCTCAGCCTCTTTTTTTGCTTCCTTCTTCCAAGTCCTTTCTAAAAATGACGGCAATTGAACAGATGACAAAAAAGTAGTGACATGTTGAGTGATAGGCCTGACTCCCATGAAACACCCTACTTGTGTTGGTGAGATTTTACTCTCTTCTAAAGAGATACCATTGTGTACCACTAGAACAGGGCTTTTTGAGTGATGTTTCATACATACAATTGTGACAAAATCTATCCCTTCCCCACCTAAGCTGAGATGAGCCATTATGAAAAAATTTCCAAACAGTTGTGTCAGCATTGTGCTATATGCAGCTTCTGATTCTTAAATCCAGATATTTGGGAGAAAAAGAGATACAGTTAATCAATTTCCTCCCCTCTTCCCTCCCAAATGGTAGTTTTCTTATTTTAATAAAAGTCACTGTAATCATACAGAAAAAAATGTTTGTCAAAACAACACATATATTATGGCTGTGGAGCATGTCATGGTGTATAATTTGCTTTCTTTATCTTAGAGCTATTATTGTTTTCCTTCAAGTCTCTTATATTCAAGGCTAGATGATTTCAATTACTTCAGATCTGCTGTAGGTCATGTTTTCTGCTCCTACAGTCATCCACTCTTTTCATTTTAATTTTAAAGAACTGAGAAAGATGAAACAATAATTTTCAAACAATTGCGACTTTAACTCCTGGTTAAAACTGGGTGAAATGGAACAATTATTTCTTTTTTCTGTTAAGAAAGAAGTTATTATGTTTGTTTATTATTTCTGCAAACAGCCCTCAGAATTATATTTCAGGTTTATGCTGAAGCTATAGCTTTTCAGACCTATCTAGAGTTCATCAATAATCATACAGGAGCATATGTGTGGTGTCTGGGTTCACAGCTCAGGACTGGCACTGGAAGTGTATCCAGTCCTCCTGAAAACTGTCAGAGTTCCAGCTGGCTCAGGAATGACCAGCACCTTCCAGACAGTCCTGACAGTGTCAGCACCCTTGGCAGGACATATCTGGAGGAAAGGATGATCAGAACGAGGTGACCAGCTGAATTTGGAGGAAAAGGTCAATGAATGTTGATTGTCCAAACCACAAACTGCAGGACAACAGGAAGCTGTAGATTCCTGTCACTCCAGCAGTGTCAGTTGTTTGGAAGGGAGGAGAGAAAGAAGGACAGGGAGGTCCCAAAGGAGCATGAGAAACATCTGCTGCTCCTGTCCCTTGTGACCCTGGCATATGGACTCCCCTGAGGACTGGACTTTCTGGCCTGCTTTTCAACACTTATTTGAGACCCTGGGGGTCTCCTTGTTCCAGTGTGCTGCAGACACCCAGCTGTTCTTGTCTTCTGCAACAGATGTGCTCTCCAGATGTTCCTGAGGCTCAGAAGTAAATGTGGAGCAGCATCCAGCTTTGCTCAGCTCCAGGGGAAGAGGGTGTTGATAAAAAGAAAAATATTGCCCCAGGAGTTTGACCTGGTTCTGGCTTCAACTCATTTTTCTCCTGCTGTCACTGGAACACTCTGGAAGGTCCTGCCAAAGGAGAGACTTTTCTCTGCAGTGTCGTTAGGAGCCTAAACACACGGTACACACTGATCACCACTAAGCTGTGCTAGTGCAAGCTGGAGGTCTCAGAACTGAGAGCTGGTTATGTAGCCAGTTATGGGCTGATGGGACAGGCACTGAGCACCACATCATTCTTCAGTCTTTGTTGACTTCACCCCGTAAGGATTTCTGCGGGAAATTTTCTAGGGGTTAATCATATATAGAACTATAAAAGGGTAATTTTACCGCCTAAAAAGAAGATATTCCTTTCCTTTTGACATCTGTGGTGAATCCATCCAAACATTCATTTATTAGTAAAAAAGCCAACATAGTTTTAATGGAGTTATTGCAAGGGTCTTCTGCCCAGGCAGCAGACTGCAGACCCTTTTTGTGTAATTCTGAGTATGTTGCTGCTGCACTGCACCCAGAATCTTCTTGAGGAGACTTTTCCAGAGCCTTTTGTCCAGTCTGTTGGTATTAACACCTCCTGGCCATGTCTAATTTCTTTGGTCTATTTTTTCACCTATGTTCCATCTCTTTTACTCAGAACTCTTTCACCCACCATACTCTGGTAGGGTGTGCATGCAGAATATAAATGTTTTGGTGATAGGAACAATTGAGTAGAGAAAGAACAATAACTAACGGGGGACTTTGGGTGACATTTATTGCCTCTTCTCCCATCAATATATTCATAGTTGGTAAACAATGCTGCAGAATAATTAAAAAATCAACTAGCCTATGTCTTTTCTCTCTAGGCAAGGAACTTAACTGTGCATCATTTTTCTACATCTGCCATGAGATTGTAGGTGCTGACACCTTTGAATTGTTAGATATTTTGCTCTGTAATTTGTTGAGTATGAAAGCATCCTTTAGCAAAAATTAATATGAATCTCAAACATTGTCCTTGGACTTTTACCTACGAATTTTATAAACATATTCCTGAATAAGGCAATATTCAAGAAATAATAAATGCTAATCCCAAACATGTCTTTATTTTTGTTGTCTTTTTTACATTCCTCCAACTTCTTCCCTTTTAAGAACAAGTAAACTTGATTCTATTAGCAGTAACAGACAAAAGATAAAAGAGGGGAAAACCACCACACAACCCACATAACTCACACACCACAACTCAGAATGTCTGTAGTACAAACAGAGGATGGGTGAAGAAAGGAGCAGGCTGATTTTTTTTCTTTTTAGTATGCAATTTCATATGAGATGACCTACATTCCTTCTCTCTCTAAATGCACCAATAGTTAAAACAAAATACAAACAAAGAAAATGGTTCTAGCCCAGAAACAGTTTAGTGGAGTAATTTTCATTTATGATTGCTACTTTATTTTTCATTGTTGCAAGTCTCCATCAGCCAATATGACCAATCCTTCTACTGGGCCATTTTTCTTGTCAATCATCTGCTAAGAGTTTCAGACTCCAATTTTAAACAGTGAGTCTTTTGTTATCAGAAATCAGCTTTATCTTGAAAACAGTTATCTCTTAAATTACCATCATGGGAGGGGTGGACTGGAGAAAGTTTATTTTCCAATTTTTTCTCCAAGAGCTTGTCTTTTATGCACAAAGCCTATGGAAGAAAAGGCATCGTTAACACAGCATCAAAGAACCCAAAGAAAGGATAACCTTTTCTCAAAGCAGGGGCAACTATTAAATGAACAATTCATTTAATTTTTAGTCACCTTCTCCTTTCAAATGAAAAGCAATAGAAATACATGTCAAAGAAACCAATCATGGTAAAACCTCTCTGCAGTAGGCAGGCTCTAATAGAAAGAGATGACAGTTCAAAGGACTGAAAAAAGCAGCTCTTTTTTCTTTCTCTCTCTTTTGTTGGGAACACAAAGATAAGTGCTTGCAATCAGATGATTTTAATGAACAATCCAGTTGTTTGGTTTGGGTGCTATATTTCCAGATGCAATCTGTAGAAGGCGGTTTGAATACGAACTGGTTCCTTCCTAAATGTTCACTCACCTGGCAGGAGCTGTCAGGGCAGCTGGATGTGCCTTCTCCAGAGAGAACCCTTGCAGAAAAAATGGTTTTCAGTGCTTTTCCCCTGGACACACACTCTGTAAGGGTTCAGTTCTATAACAATGTGCAGGACCTGTCTGGTTTCAGTGAGAAGTTCCATCTGCACTGAACAGAAAGCCTGTGGTGATTGTAAAATCCCTAAGATCTGGGGCTGAGCATCCTGTGTGCAATTGAACTAACACACAAATACGAAGGCATAATGTGATCTTCTTTGTTGCCCTTATTAGCTTGTTTTGGGAATGTCTGTAGGGGAGGCCTGATGTAGGAGTGGGAGATAGACGGTCACTGGTAGGAGTAATTGAGCATCATGTTAGCAAGAGATTCAACTGGTAACTACACTGAAAATTCAATATTCAGTGAAACTGTCTTAAACGAGATGCTTGGAGAAGTCATATGAGGAGTGTTTTACCAAACATATCAATAGGTCTCTTAAAATTCCAGGTAAGTTTTGAGCAAGTCAGGATTTATGGACAGCATTTGCTGCTAGTCACAGGTCTCTTCCCCACACATTTTGTTACCACAATATTTTTGATGACATATTTTAAAAATCAGGCCTCAAGCTGTGCTTTTTCCCGGGAGTACCTGTTTTTTTTCTGCTTTCCATTTCTTCAAAATCCAAACAAGTATTTGCAAAACCTGAACAATACATTTATGCAATCAAGTCAATATTTTCTCAAAAGCAATGTATAAAAAGTAGCTCTTTTTGTAGAGAAGTTGAGAGGACTCCAGTGTGTCAAGAATACCTATGTTGCAAACAATAATTACAATGTTCCTTTTCTCCCACTAATGGTTCTATTACTTGTATTATTCTTTTCTTTTAAAATGAATTATGTCCCTGGAGCTTTGTGAGGGGATTCATATCTACTATCTAGACCTGAGGAGGAGAAGAAAAATTTGTATTCACTTAAAACATCTCATAGTGAAGTATGGAAATAATAACTAGTTAGAAAATTAAAGTGATTTCCATGGTTAGTATTTTGTGTGTAGTTTTGACTATAACTACTAAGGGCTCATGTTGGATCTAAATATATAGTTTTATAGCTTTATACCTAAATGAAAAATATTAAATATAGGTGTTAGAGGTCTCCTGAATGATTATGCAGTGGTGCTTAGTTCTCATCTACTGAAAATTGTATTTTCAGCACTGGGTTTCAGTAATTTAGTACTGAGTGTGCCTTTCTCTGCTGGACCTTCATGAGGAGCACAAAGAGCACTCGAAACTCCATAAAGTGAGGGTTTCTCACTCTCACAGCTGGCTGTATGGAGGGGTTGCATTTGGAAAGAACTGGCATCTCACTGTGCTTTTGTACTCCTCAAGACTACAATGTGCAGGTTTAGTTCTGCAGCCTGTACCTGATGGTGACCTCCTGTGAGTGTACAGAGATGGAAAATTCTAGGATGTTTTAGGAGCTGTCTCCTAGGAAATTGCTGCTAAAGAAAACTCAGCTTTGTATTACTATTTCTGTTCTTTTGGGAATAATTTTCTGCCCCTTTACAATCAGGGTCCTTGTTTGACTATTTTTCTTCTGTGTGAATCTTGAGGAGAGCATGCTACAGCAAATGTGGATTTCAGTTTTTTGCCTTTAGAGATACACCCTCAGATTTCTAGCTGGAAGACTCTAGGGATTGATGCATGACATTTTCTTGAGATAGTAATCCAAAGTAATTAAAAAATACAAGTCACGAATAAAAACATAACTTGAACAAAACCCAGAATGAAAATACGTGTTGCATCCCTTTTATCTAGCCTTCTTATCAAAATGATAATGCTTTGTCTAGCTTGAAGTGTTAATTGCATATTATAGGTAAAGAATCAAGGGAAACTGTGCACATGAAAGTGCAGCTTTGCAGGCTGTACCTGATCTGTATTTCTCTGCTGGGAGTGGCTCTGGGCTGACATGTGGCTTCCTGGTACAAGAGCAATCCTTGCCCCTCTGCTCTAAACTAAACCTTGTTCCTCCTCCTTCCATGGAATCACAGAATGGTTTGGGTTGGAATGGACTGAAAGCTCACCCAGTTCCACCCCCCACTAGACCATCCAGTCCCACACCTTCCTCTAGACCAGTTTGCTCCAAGCCCTGTCCAGCCTGGCCATCTTTTCTTTTTTCAACCTAAGCAAATGCATTTTGCTTTCAGATGATAAAATAAATCTGTATTTAACATAAATAGGTTTGCAATCTCTCTTGCATTTTTCTTATCCCTGTTTCTGTAGTCCTCAGTTGATAAAATCCTGCATTAAAATTCCTTAGTCCCTTTTCCTAATGAAAGAAATTAACTTCAACTTATGTGACCTACTGTGAACTTACCCAGCTCTTTTGAGAAGGGGAAGAATGTCTAAAATTCACAGCTGTGCTGGTCTCTTGAACAGAAAAAGACAGTACCTGCTGAAAAATATAATATTCCAAGAATATGAGTGCTGGCTATGATGGATGTTGACAGATAGATGAGAGTAAACAAGGGAATAGGAAGATATTTGTCAGTATGACAGGGGCTGATCTCATGCCGCAGGCAGACTCCTATCAAGAGCCAAAAATCTTGAATCTCTATGAGTGGTAAAAAGGGGGGGGTTGAGAATAAACAACGAGGTGATCTAGCAAAGTTTTGGAGAGCTCAGTAAGAAAGAAGGATGGTAAGCAAGATGGTGATGTGTCTTTCAAAATCTGACATGCAGATGAAGGGAGGGCTTGTGAATGGTTCAGAGCTGCCCAAGTGCTCTGAGCTGGAGGGATGAGCTGGCCCAGGAAGGACCAGGAAAGGCTGGGCACTCAGTTTATGCCAGCAGAGATTGTAGTGGGGAAGGCAGTAAAACATGTGGAAATAGAGATGTCACACCAACAGGTCACACAAGGAAAATGTTCTCGCAGCAGAATTCAGAGTGAACAAAGGGAAAAAAACAGTAGTAAAGGGATGAAAACTTGTAAAAGAACTTTTTGTCTCGGGAAATCTAGGAAAAGCTCTGGTTTCTGGACAACTTTTAGTTTTGGAATTGAGGTGCATAAAAATCTCTGTGATCTAGAAGGGGAAATGAAGGTATTGCCTGGGAATTAGGACTGGATGACTGTTGTCTACAGTGAGAGAAAAGATTTGGAAGATTATAGAAATTCCTGGGTTTAGCTATACTGGCCTTGAAACAGTGGATAAAAACCATCAAAGGAAGACTCCATAAAGGTCATTATGATACCTTAGAGAAATGGCAATTAGTTAAATACCTAAATATTCTCATTTTTGGGAACTGGATCAACTTTCAGTCTATGAGTTCTTATTTCAAATGTACAATGTGCTGCCTTGTTTGATAAACAGGAAAAATATATATATATGTTACTCTTTTGAGAACCTAAAAGTTATTTTAAATTTCTGTTATTATTAAAAGCCAAATTTTGTTTGTGTATATAAATGGCAAAGCTATGGTTAACTTCTACTTTCTTTTCCTTTGATCTCCCTGTTCCACTGCTCTCTCTTCTTTAGTTCCATGGTCCTTTCTCTCCCTACATTTACCTCTGCATAATCATTTCCAAAACTATTCAAACACTCCAGGATATTTGAGGCTACTGCCTACAAGCCATCCCAATGAGTTTTCTCTTTCAGTGTAAAACAATGTGTGTGTGTCCCTGTCCTAAAACACCATCATCAGGCTTTGGAGCAGGGATCTCGTGGTGTTAGAGAAGGGGTGAGAAGTGAATAGTAACTTATTCACTCTGGTTTTGTTTTTCATAGAATGAGTTCTTTGTCTCCAGCTTAGGAAGAGATTCTGTAATTCTGCATTATGAGGGCTACAAGGACAGATCTCTGTAGTGAAGCAGCTCTTGCTGAGGACTCATGCCATGCACTTCAAATTGTTCTGAGGCTGAAAGCTTTGGTGTCCTTGAGAAAGACCAGCTCAGCCAACTAGAGAAAACTCTCTTAATGTGTGGGGATTATGTGGAAAGTGTGAATTTTATTTCTATTTATTTTATTTCAGCTCTGCCAGAGCTGGGTTGTGACTTGGGGAGTGTCTCTTTGTCTTGTTAGTCAAATGTCAAAAATACTTCAAGTAACTATAAGTACTGATAATAGTATTAAAGAAAGAGAAAAGTGTGTGATGTCTTAAACATTCAGAAATGCATTATAGGTGGAGACTGCACAATGCTGTGGTGCTCTTCCATGTGTGCTATAGAGCTGTTCTTACATCAGTGCTTTGGATGAGTCAGTCTTACACTTGTCTCACAGGAACTGGAACCTTTTGTTTTGGATCTAGACACCATCAGTCAGCAATGTTTATATAGTGAGGTTTTCTATTTTAAGTCAGTTTCTATTTCCTTCCTGGCTATATTTAAAGAATATTTATTACTACAGTCCATTTCCCCAGAGTAATTGATGAATATAGCTTTGTTAACATTCCATAAATTAGAAATATTTTTTTCTTTATTACTTAGTGCAGCTGTTCCATTTATTACCTTTGGTTTGTGAGAAACAATACTTTGGGTCTTTCATTTGCAAATAATTTACTGCAGGTTGGTTTGTTTTATTGTATTCAGTGTTAGCTTCCAACATGGAAATGGAAAGAATTAAAAATTTAAGGAGACATATTTTGGCATTGCATAAAAATACTGGGTTTTCCTTGGCTCCTAATTTCAGTTTCAGCTCTTGCTGTTGCTGCTGTCTGACAGCTAGAACAGATTTGTCAGAATTTCTTCTGTATTAGAGGTCATGGACAGAGTAAACAAATGCTGATGTATTTCTGAATTATAAAGTTTGCCTAAAATGGGTAATCATGCAGGCCTAATCTGATCAAAATATAAGCAGTGCCCTTGTAGCAGATCTCTGATGTCATTTGAGACACCTTGGGAGAACAGAGACATCCCCTGTGCCTTTTCTACCTCTGATTCCCAGCACTAAGCAGGTGAACAAGAGTATGACATAACCTCGTGCTTTACATTAGGTCAACTCATTTTGCACAGGGGCCAAGTCCTTCTGAACATAACAGCAATAATGCTGATCTTTAACTTATTCTAACATCTCAAAATATTTGTCTGGGTGATCTTGGTTTTCTCTTCCTGCTGGGGTGCCAGCAGTGACAGTGGCAGCCAGCAGCAGCTCTTGTCTTTCATCCCTCTCCCAGGGTTTTGATCCCACCTTGGCTCTTCCAGACAACTGCTCCTTCTGTGCCCTTTGCAGGACATTCTACTGAGCCAAATGTCAAGAACAGATACTTGGAAAAGAATCTTCACTGTGGTTTGGAGTCCCAAGTTCTAAATCATTGCTGCCACCTGCTCCTTCAACTCTCAGACAGTGATGGACCTTGAACTGGAGTCCAGAGTAAAACCTGACTTTATTGAGACAAGGGAGGTCTGTTGCTGATTTGATTAGAGCTTGAACTTCATCTTTTCTTATGGAGCCAATGAATATCTGACTGGGCCACACATGCTAAGAAGTTTAAGCCTTTTTCTCTTTGAATCCAAAAAAAGGTACAGGACTGCTTAACTCCCAGTTTGAGAACATTTGGTTCCAAAGTCAAGCAACAAGCTCAGTAAATGCCATAAGACAAAGCCATATTCTGTGTAAGCCCAGGGGTATTTGAGGGATGCCACTGTCCCTTTTCATGTACAGGCTGAATAGTAATGAAGGCAGAAATTTTTAAAAAGGGAAAACAAAGCCTTCAGTCAGGACTCAGTCATGGGGAGCAGAGCCCCAAAGAGGGTTCCTGTGCTGGCTGTGTCAGTGCAGCACTGAGGTGCTGCCAGGAGTGTCTGAGCCTGGGGAGGCTGAACTGAGATTGCAGGAACAGCTCCTTGCAACCCTTTTTGTGTGTCTCTCTTTAAAGAAAGTGTTTTTGTATGCAATTTCCTATATTGGTTTATAAGGAACTGTTTTAATGTCTTCTCCACTACAAACTCTTCCATCTCTCCATGACTCATCTGCACAAAGGAACAGCCCAGATTAAAAATGCTTTCATACGTGGGGCTGATGGAGATTTGTCAATGTCTGAAACTTTCCTTTTGCAAGAGATTTTTTTTTTCTGTTTTCTTTGGCTGCCACTGTCTTACATTATCATTCCTAATCTTTTAAGACTCAGAAAAAAAACACCCTAAAGAAGATAATTAAAGAGTTTTTAGTGTAAAAGCAATAAAGTTACCATCACAGCCTGTCCTTACATGGCTGCTTGATTTTCCTGCCCTCTTTAAACAATATGAATTTAACTCATAGTTTGATTCCTTTCCATAGACTTATTTGTGGCTGTTATCTGTTTCACAAGGAAAAGCCATCAATTCTGATATAATTTAATTTTATTTTATTGGAATACAACAGTAGAAACAGATGCTTATGTGTGGATTTGATTATACAGAAAATAAATCTTTTAATGCTTTCAATAAATATGAATGGTTGCCCAATACTTCTCATTTTATTACTGCATTTTTCAAGCTCCCTTTGAAATTACTTGAGTTTTGGTATTTATCTCAAGGTGACAAGTAAGCCTGAAAATTCTCTGAGTTTTTTTTGTTCTTTTTCTTAAGGATGGCTACATGAGTCTTAGGGATGTAGCTAACACAGAAACCACAATCTTACAGATAATTTCCTAAAGAAGTACAATTCTATTGTGTACATCCAATTACCATGGAAATAAAACCCCTGCTGTTAGAAACTTTCACAGTTCATTTTTCAACTTAATACACTATGCATTCTTGTTCTTCAAGTGTTATTAAATTGTGTCTTAAAAACTTCTTCCCACTGGTCACACACAAGCACAGAATGAGAGAATATCCTGGGCTGGAAGGGATCCTCAAGGATCACTGAAACCCAGCTGCTGGACAGGAGCCTGCACAGTCCTACCCACTACCCCAAGAATCACACCATATGCCTGAGAGCCAAAAAAAACATCAATAATATTATTAAATTAGAAAGTAACCGGTCACTCTGCAAACCTTCTAAAGCACTTTCCACTATGGGACAGTAATTATAGCTCATTTCTTGCAGACTCTCATTCACTATGTACAGGGTATTAAAACTGCCCTGTTGTGGACATCAGGTGTGGACATTTCTGTCTGCCAGGAGACAGCTGCCACTCGCCTCTAGTCAAAGCATGACCAGAAAACCTAAACTGCAAAGTGGTTAATGCATTTTAAAAGCAGAAATACTATGCTTAGAGGCCACAGTTATTTGTTCTCTTTATCCTGTATTCCCTCTGCAAAGGGTAGTTGAGGTTACACAATGACTTTTTAGAAACTTTTGTTTTAGCACAGGAAGCACCAGTGGTTTTTACAATGCAGCCAGTTTCAGTTATTATGACAGGGTGAGGATCCTGGAGTTCCACTGCATGGTAACTCACCTCTGTCAAGCAGCAAATGTCACCATCACAGACTCTAAACCCACAGCCTGGTTTTCTGGGTGTATTTACCACCCTGACTAGACTGACACACAGCACACAGTGAGGTTGGGGCATTCTGCTACCGCTGAGCAGCGAAATGAACATTGCTCATGATTTGCAGAAATTGTGTGGGAGGCAAGAGCAGCATAAATGACACATCAAGTCTATTAAAGCAGTAGCTGATGTCAGTGGCAGACTATGGTTAAATCCTGTCAGGAAGAAGCTTTGTAAATTACAATGCCAGGTGTTGGTCTCTTTTACCATGCTAAAATGTGCTATGGATCATGAATTTTGGGCTAGGATTCAGCAGGCATCAGGCTGTTTGTCCTTTTACATCCTCAGAGAGCCCCCCAGTAATCAGAAAAGCACCGTGCTGGTCACACAGCCTTGTGACAGGAAGGTGTCATCTTCTGTCTGTTATCAGCCACAGTCTGCAGGACCTCAGCTCACAGAGGAGGGATCAGCTGGGAGAAAACCTCCCACAAAATCCCAAACTTCTTACAGAGATGCTTCAATTTTGGCAGGAATTCCCTAGGAAACATTCTCAAAAGAAGGAGATGTGGCAAAAAGCTGCCTAGAAAGACGTGTGAGAGATTCAAACTCTTGGGGTTGGATTTATGACCTGATGAGCTGCTGACCTTCAGCCCTTTCCTCAGCAGCCCACCCAAATCCCAACACGGCCTGGCATGGGTCTAACAGGAGCTCATCTCCCCTTTCTTGCCCCTCAGAAGCTCAACAGGGCATGCAGAAAGGAGCAGAGGAGACTAGGAAATCATCCCTAGTAGATTGGGAAAAGCCAAGGAGATTACTGGTCTCCTTTCTATTATGTTATTCACTACAAACTTCCCTTCTCCAAGAAGAGTTTTAATAAGGTAAGTTTTTAAGTCTGTGAGAGAAATTAAATAACACTAGAAAATATAAAGAGTTCAAACCTTCATGAAGCTTTAGATGTGGTACCTGGTGTTAATTCAGTAATTACTGAATTAATTACTGCACACAAAAACCCCCACAATAACAACAACAACAAAAGACCACAAAACAGCCCTTAGTTCAGAAATTGCTTAGGTTTTTCTGTTTTTTGATTGGGGTATTTTTAACAGCAAAAATCTGCAATGAAGCATTCTTTTGAATATTCCCATTGCTCTGGTGGTGCTCAACATGATGGGGAAATTGTTAGGAAATGAAATGCTAATTGTACCTAAAAAAGGCAGCATCTCTTCCATCTGCATAACCTGACTTGTATGGCTGTCAATAACACATCAAACCTCTAAACAGACAAGCCTGGTGTTTATGAAAACAATCTTGCCTTGAAATTGTGAATAGAGCAGAGCTCTTTTTGTTCTGAACAGAATTTTTGCCTTGGAGCAGCTGATCCATTTGCTGGGAACCAGGACAGAGGTGGAGCTGGCATTCCTTAAATGAGATTGGGAAAGGAAAAAAAACTTCATTAGTCACTAAAGAGTGTGTATTGCACTGGAAACTGTGCAAACTTCATCTTACATAAAGGGTATTGTCAATTACAGGTAATCCTTGGTAATTAAGTATTGATCTCATTTGCTTTTAAAGTATGGCAGCAGGAACAAAGCCTGTCCCCGTGCAGCTGCTCCAGCTTCATTTGGCACTTTAAAAGGCACAGTCCATTTGAGCAGCACTCCCTCTGTGTTGGTAGGTTTGCTGTAACTCCCTGTGGGTCAGCTCTACCTCTCCAGCTGTGAATGTAGGTCAGCTGCCTGCCCAGAGTCTGCTCCTTATCTGTAACAGCACAACTCCTCACACGCAACTTCCCAGAGAGCTGCATTTGTCTGTCCTGTGAGAAAGCTCATTTTTCTGGAGCACAGAGCTGATTTTTTGCCATTAGCAGTGCTACCAGGCTCCTTATATCTGTCCTGGCTCACCTCTGCCACCAGCCCCCTGTGACACAGCCACTGCCAACATTCCTGCCTGCTGTGGCACAGCCAGGATGTCCTCAAGGCCAGTGCCCATCATTCGTGCTGCATCACGGTGATGTGGAGGTTTTCTTCCACCTTTCAAAAGAGAACAAATCATTTACAAAAAACCCCCAAACAATAACTCCTAAAAAAAAAAACAAAAAAGCCAAAACATGCAAGCAAAATAAAATCCCACCAGTTTGTAATGCTGGAGAGGCAAATTAAGTGGCTGTGGCACCAGTTTAAAGGAAGCAGTTCAGCAAAGGTTAAAAGAGAATTAAAGCAGTAGGTCTTACCCACTACCCAGTTTTAAAGCTCTGTGTAGGACTTGCTGTTGAGATTTACAGGTGTGAAAACTCAGCTCTGGAAGGAGAATGCATGGTGAGTTGATTGAAGGTAATATTTCACACCACTGGAATTAAAGACATGTCCAGTGCCAAACCATCTAGAAGGGCTGTTAATGCAGAAGGAAATGAATTTTTGCTGTGAAGGTGACTGAGCACTGGCACAGGTTTCACAGAGGATCTGGGGCTCTGCACCCTTAGAGACGCTGGGAAGCTGCCTGGACACAGCCCTGGGCACAGCTGGCTCTGGGTGGCCCTGTTCAAGCAGGGGCTTGGACCATCTGAGCTCCAGATGTCCCTTCTAACCTCAGCCAGCCTTTTATTCTGTGAATTCAAAATGTGTGACCTCAAATGAGCACAGCAGTCCTTGTTAAAATTTCTTTCATTAATTGCATAGCTGTTGTGACCAGGCTTTCCTGGGTTCGTGTCTTGCCTCATTTTTTGTTCAGCCAAGAAATTCCTTTACTTTCCATCCAGGCTGGTGCTGAACTGTTTCTGTGAGTTTTCTGCCCTGAGCTACCTCGAGGTTTTTGAACCTGAAGCCAGCTTGGTTTTGTCCTCAGCATGACTCTGCCTGACTCGTGCACTTGTGACCCCCCTCCAGAGCGTGTCCTAGAAAAAACCCTCTTGTCACTGTAATCACAGTTTAAGAGGAATCTGATTTTCATATTCTTTCCAATCTCTGCATGTTTTCAAGTGGAATTTTTCTTCTTTTTTTTTTTTCTGTTGCTTTTTTTTTCTTAATTTCAAGCACCATTAAGGAGCCCCCTGCAGTTTTGCCTCATCTCTCTGTGTCTACTGCTGTTGGTTTACAGGAACAACAGTGGCCTTCTACGATCCATGTATTTATCTACTGAAACATAATTAGGAAACTATTTTTTCTCTTAAAGCACTTAAGTTTTTCCCCTTAAGAGGTCCATTTACTCTCCTGTATCACTCTAAATCCATCTTTAATAGGCATATTGCTTTCTCTTTCATTAAATAACTACATCAACATCTCCAAAATACCTGTTTTAACACAAAAAAACCAGATTTACTGCCCATACCAGGGGGCTTGGAACTAGGTAATCTATAAGGTCCCTTCTAACCCAAAACATTTTATGATTCTATGAAATTAATTTGGCATTTTCTTGCTCCTGTATACAAAGCTCTGTGTAGCTTCTCCTGCCCAGTTTCCTCTGTTCCCATCATTTTGCCTCAATAGAAATCCATCAGCAGTACTTAAGTTCAAAACAAGATAAACTCTAGGAGGGAACAGTTTCCTTTTTCTTAGGCAACACATAATTATCCTCTCTTCAGTTCATATGGAACTTGTTTTCCCATTAGGCTTACAAGGGGCTGCAGCTGTATCTTTCCCTTCAATCTCACAAGAAAAAATGCAAACCAACAAACCCTCCTGTTGGATTTGCTTTCTGGTCATTTTAGAAAATCAGTTCAAAGCAAAATATCACCAAGTTGCCATATCTGGAAACTGGATTCTGATGTTTATGTGCCTACACAGGCTTGGCTCCAGTCTTGTGGCAAATACTCTGTTGTTCTTGTGATGCCTTTAGATTTTAGCTTTTATATTTTTCAAATCCAGTACTGCATTAGTGCATAAATTTAAATTCCATCTAGAGTGTTAGTTAACTCTCTTCACATTTTGGTCAGACGAAACAATTCCTCTCTAGGCCTGGGACTCAAGGACACCCTACAGCCTCAGGCCCCAAAAACTATAAACACAAATGAGTTAGGGGAAGCAAACTGGAGGAATGTGACTTCATTACCTGAGGCTGGAATTGCAGGATTAACCCCTGATATGCAAATAGACCAAACTTATTTCTGTCTGAAAAACTTGTGACCATTGTCCAGCTTGGGTGTGGCCTCTGGGAGACTCCTGACTGCCCAAGGTGTATTTATTGAAGGCCTTTAATAAATACCCACTTTATTCTCTTAACCTTGTTTGACCTCTGTTCTAGGCAGCCACTCCAAGGCATCACTTGCTGCAGTGGAAGAGAAAGTTCTGTACCCAAATGGTGAGCACTGCAGTGCTCTGATCTCGGCCCCAGGAATTAGGAAGCTGCAGCAGTGATGTGTTGGATTCCCTGTTCTGAGTAACAGGATGGAGTACACACACACACAAGCTGCTTGGGATGTTTGCTCAGGATTTCTGCTTAAAGACAGGAACTGGCTTGGATCCACCTTACAGCCAACAGACCCAGATTTGATGCAGCAAGAATTTTGCCCATCGTGCAAAAACATTTCTCTTTGAAACTTTTATTTTAGGTTTTGACAGACTAAAACAATCTTATAGTCTCTGCATTTTTATAAGGAATAATTACTCTTCTGTTCTCTATTACTGGAGTCCAAACAGTAATATTTGAGACTTACTGTGAACAAAGCAGGAAGATTTTCCTTGTTTAATTCAGTATTCAAAGTGAATAAAGACAAAATATTCTCATCCTTCTCATAGCTACTGCAGTAGACTGGAGAAGGTGATGTTCATAGTTTCTCAAAACTGAAATAAATCTGAAAGCATAAATTGTCCACGGTGACCTCTGTCTGTACAAATTACTCAGGTTGGTTTAGATAAAACCACTCCCATTTCCTGAAAGAAAACCCTTTAGAAAAGGGTTTTGAAAAGGCATTTCCTCCATGTGAGCCTGAGCAGGACCTTCAGTCCTTCTACCTTCTAAATCTTTCCATGGAAACTTCTCAACAGAGGAAGCATTAGGTTCTGACCATGGTTAGTCTTTTACAAAATAAGAATTTAAAAATATTAAAAAATATTAGAAAGGAAATTTTGCTTGTCATAAATGTGAACCAAAATACATAAATCTGTCTCCAGTTATCAACTCAGCATCTTCATTTATGAGAAAAAGATGGACAGGAAAGCTTCAGGAGGAGCATCATGCACAATATCTGGTTGTGCTGTGGGTAATCAGCCCCAAGGGAAGCCCAGCAAACTCAGTGCTCTTTGTGCTTACTGGGTTTAGTTTTACTTTAGACCTTTGGTCATTTACTGGTGCCACTGAGCCAGAGATTCTGTAAATAGTCCCTTGGGTTCCTATTTACTGTGTGCACTGCACAGATGGATAAACCCACTGGTCATCCCTTGAGAATTCTGTTAAAATTCTGAACTGGTGGAGGAAATGGTCCTGGATTTCCATTAGAACTTTGAAAAAGAAAGATTTCTCTCTTCTCTCATTATCACCCTGACAAATCTCTGTAAGATGCACCTTCTCACCCTTCCAAGTTTCTCTGAAGAACAGCATAAGGCAAATGGCTTTCATGAATCACCCCTTATTGACAAGACTGTCTACCTGTGTTTTGGGGAGATAAGGGCTTTTTATCTGGCTATCAAAGCTGGTTGTGGACAGAATGCATATGGCAAAAGTTTACAGAACATTCTTTTTCCACTGCTTTAAGATGCACAGATGCTAAAAAATAAAACTGACCATAGAAAGATGGTTTATTTAATAATATATTTTATGAGTCTTGACCACAGATTTTGTCTTAGCACAGTGAAGCACCTCCTAAAGATTGAAATGAGTTGAAAATTATACTACTGATGAAGTCAGCATTTTGTGGTGGTGTTGCTGACATGGTTGATGCTGTTTCCAGTGATGGCTCAGTCCAGGTCTATGAAGATGACTCCAAGAGCAACACAGACCCATTTTGTTTCCTCCAGGAATCACTGGCTCTTGTCTGTACAGTGATGTGTTAGTGTGTGCCAGGCTGAAGGCTGTGTTACACCATCAGGTTATGGGTGCCACCCCAGTAGTGCTCAGTTGGTGTGTGATTATCAGGAGATAAAAATTCCTAATCTGGCTTCATTTGAAACTTTACTGAATCTCAGGGATTTTGTCACAAAACTCCTGCTGATTCCAGACAAAGCACAGATCAAGAAGATCTGATCTGCCTATTTGTTTAAATGATCATTATAAAAAGGATTTTCATTTAATAATCTTTATTCCAATCACCACTGTGAAATCATGATAATAGATAAAGCATTAGCCACCATGTGTTATTCATTAAGCTCAACTGCAAGTGCAAAATCCACAGTAATTACATTTGGGTAATTTTTTTAGGAAATATTTTTGCAGAGCAGACATCTACCCAGACAATTTATTTGCAAAATACTGACTTGTTGCTGGTTGGCATAAAAGGAGAGTCAGAACAATCAGGTTTTATGCTCAAGCAGTTTGGTCTCACATTTCTAGAGCTGAGACTGCAATTTTTTTGGCTGAGTTCAATAGAGGAATTTAAAAGTGATGGGTCATTGACTGCTGGCTCCAACAAGAAGGACTAAAATCAGTCTGAGGTTTAGAGTGCAGTATGAGGACAGAGAAAGAGTTAGGGTGATAATATTTCAAGGAAAGGCTGCTAAACAAATCTAAGCCAAGGCAAAAAGGAGATGTCAGGCTTGATTTGGGTCAAGAAGACAATAGGCTAGGCAGACTGTAAATTATCTAGCCCTTTTTTTGAAAGAAATTTAGAAATTATGCAAAATCCCTAAATATTGTGTTCTGAAGTTAAGGAAAATGAAAGACATCCTCATCTGGTGAATAAATTTATTTCTAAAGTTAGTCAATTGTTAAACTTCCAAATTCAGAATTACTTTGCTGGATGGATGCACGCAGGACAGTCATGTTGTGGCAAGTGTTCAGTCTGAGCCTCACCTACTACAGGTCAGGTATTTTATAAACAGTAATTTGATTCTTTAAAAGTGGGGTTTGTCCTTTTTGACTCAGATGTCTGTAACTATCCCTTAAATCATTGTCTACCTCAATGTCTTGTCAGAGGGAGGAGAGGTATGCTGGTGATAGATTTAAGGCACCTAAACAAAGCCCATCTCATCCCGGGTGTGTTTAATTCTTTCCTTTGACAGCAAAGAGAGGATGTATATCCAGTTCAGGCTGCCATTACGTCCTCTCTCTGTAAACCCCTAACGTCAGGTAAGATGAATCCCACCCCCAGGGAGGCACAGAAAGGAGGCAGAGATTTGCTACAGCCACAAGCTTCTCATATAGAAGGAAACCTGTGGAAAGGCAAAACTCAGGCTGAGTTGTGGAGGATCAATGGAAGCTCCCTTCATTGGGTGGAAATGACAGAAGGAAGGATGACCTGCTGCAGGTGAATAATTGCTGGGTAAATCCTGGGGGATCTCAGTTAATGGAGTTGCAGCTTAATTAAACCTCATCATTCATAGCTTCCCTTGATTGCTTCTCTTGAACAGTAAATAGAGGAGGGAGGCAAATAGTACAAACTCTGCTGGGTAAGTGGGCTGTTCACATTAATGAGTGGGAATTGTGCAGGAGCTGCAGTCAGCTGGGGAGGAAAGAGGATCCTTACCACAACCATTCTCCCCAACAATTAGGAAAGGCCTGTTCAGGAGAACTCTTGTTTTTAAGCACAAAGTGAACACAAAAAATATGCCTAAAATGTGATCTGAAGTGTTCTGAAAATAATACACAGCGTAAGAATGCTCCCAGGCTGGCACATTGAGGTTTGGGAAGAGCACTGTGCATATGAAGTGTGTGTGATGATATTTATTCCACTCTTTGAGCTTTGCTTTAATTTGGGGAGAAATTAAATCCTTTAATATAATCAAAACAAAGTAGGTTAGAGGAATATAAGCCAAACTGGCTAAAAGCAATGACTGGCATTTTTAAAAAAGCATAATTTCAAAAGTTTTCTCTGAAAAACTGGTGCATACTTTGTCAGACTGTCATCTGTCCAACCCGTGTTTGAGTAAAAGAAATCTTCTTTCAATTTTTCATGCTCTTACCACATATGGATCCATCCTCTAACCTACTTGGGTAGTTGTGGCACTGTTTGAAGAATAAATAGTTATCTGATCCCTGAGTCCAAGCTGAACAGCATGAGAAAGGAGAAAAGAGAGAACCTACTTTCCACCACAGTTTCAATGATCACATTTTTTCCTCCCAAGTAAATTTCCAATCAGAAAAAGAAGGGAATGTTCTCCTACCAATGTCCTTTAGCTGGTACCACCCCTTTTTGAAGGGCGGGGAAGGTTATGTGGAACAAAGATATTAAATAACCACAGATGTGTTCCAGAAAGAAACTGGCTCTGTGGGTTCAGTGTGTAATATTTTATATTGCTTTGTATACAGAATGCAATATGCTTTAGCAATGATGATTGAAAAAAGTTTTAGTGTTACATCTGATCCTCTTTTGCTCAAATATCTGTATATTTTTTTTATCTATCAACAATGGAGACCAAATTACTCAAAACTCAGTCACCCCATGCAAAACCCCTAAATGTCACCATTGATTATTACATGGATTAAAATCAGAATATAAACATGAGGTATTTATCATACCAATTAGATTCACAAAATTTGACATGAAATTCAGAATGTAAAAGGCAGGAGAGATTTCCAAGCCTTTCAACATTGTTTGAAAGGTATGTTAAGTTTTTTACTGCTTTCTTGTGATAATGTATCATGTATCTATTGTTCATAAATCCTATTTTCTTGTAACCTTCCTTGTAAAATAGGAGCATGTCAAGTGTAACTTTAAATGACTTACAGGGGTACCCAACAAGGTGGAATGAAAGATCTATTTGCCTGCCTTTCAAAGATGACACTATTGACATTTTGTTTTCATCATGAAACAAGTATGTGGTTTCAAGAATGCTCAAATGCTGCTGCCTTTAAAATGAAGTGCATATCAAATGCTCTGAGGGAGTAATCCAAAAAACTCATTTTCCAATATAGTAAAGAGCAAGAAATACATGCTCTAGGCACATGAAGAAAACAAAGTAGATCAGGGGTCATTAAATGCAATGGAATAGAAATGTATTTGAGGACAATTGGCACACACTGATTTACTGCTGTAGCACTTGAGTTACATCTGTCCCCTTTTGAGCTGATGTTGAAGGAATTTGCAGCATTGAACCCCTCAGTGACAAAGTTGCTAAATAGATGCTGAGAGGCTGTTATGTCTTTTGATTTGCTTGGGTGCCAAGCAACAATCCCAGTGAAAATACCAGTGTGTGGCTGACTCTGACTCTTTAGAGTTATAAAATGCCACATGTAATATTCCTGACTGGAGAAGTTCCACGTAGTGCCTGAACTGTAATGGTTGAGTTAAATAACTCCCTGTGCTGGGTCTGACACTTCCCATCTCCTGAGCTGTGCTGGGATTTGTGCTCCGAGTTCATCCTGCATGTTGCCTGTGCTGAATCCACTAGTGATGAGAGATGGAGATGGGAATATCAATGTTGCAGGGCATGGCATTGCTGGGTGCAGGCCTGGCTTGCAAAGGCTGGAGAAAAGATGTTCTGATTAAGACTGCAACTTCTTAATCCAAATATCAAAACTCACTGTCAGCTTAAAACTCCTGTCTCTGAGCTCACTTCATATGTCAGGGACTGCACTGAGAGTGATAAGAGAAATCTCAAATAATTGAAGTATTGGTGTACATTATGAAAGATGAGGTAAAGGAATAAAAGCTCTATTTTTTTCTTGAGTTTTTCTTATCCAAGAGGAAGCAAAGGCCAAACTGGTAATAGGCATTTAAGGCAAGTAATTGACTGCTAGCCTTCAAAAAGGATCTGATGTGGGTTTATTAGCTGTTGTATTCTACTTACAACATATGATAGAATTCAATGTTGGAAGCCAGGTATCATGTATCCAATACTGATAACTATTTCAATTAGCCTCCAGATGAATGTTGATGTAATACCTTCATTCTGTGAGTATTTTTTTGGAACAGATATGAGGTTATCTTACTGAACAAATAAACTTGTCCTTGGAAGAAAACTAGACTTAACTGAATTAGAGAATATGCCCAGAAAGATGCCTATCTACGTAATGTGTTGCTCGTGATTTTTTTATCTCTGAAAGCAAGAGCTTTGTTAAGCACATCTGAAACTCACAGTCTGGCTGGCTTGACATGGGTATTCTTTATTAAAGTATTTCTGAAGGCTTAGAAATTATCCATTTTCTGCAAACAATTTCTGACCACTGGTTACATGGAAGACACTCAAAAGACTTTGCTGGGATTCATCCACAGGCAGGTTCCACTTTGGCATCTGTTTTCTACTATAAAGTTCATTTTAATCAAGTATCAAAATTGGGGCACACTTTGAAATGCTATTGAGACCTAGTTTTAATTTCTTGGGTTTGTTGTTTTTTTTTTTTTTAATTCTACTGTGCCAATCACATTTCATAGCACAGTAAAGATGACATTAACACAGATTTTGCTAAAAGGCGCTAAGTCACCCACACACAAAAATTTGGTCGTTTCAGAGATTTTTTCTTCATGTTTTCTTCTATGTTGAAAATGCACAGAAGAATATGAGATACCCACAAATCTAAGCTTCAAGATGAACACAGTCCAATGTTATACAGAATAGCCTTTCTCTTGTGGATTTTATTTAAGGAAAGAAAAACTGTTAGGGATTAAAGTATTTGAAATGGAAGATCAAAGAAGGAACAAATTAAATAAATACAGAGTCTGGAGTCTATTGATTTCATTCAATATCCTGTGGACAAGGAATTTACTAGTGGTTTTGTGAACTAAGCTGTCATCTCTGCTAATTTTCTCTTTTGTTCAATCAATGTGTGGACATATTATATCAAACAAATGCACGGGATACCTCCAGGCTTAATTTGGTACAGTTAATAAACCTTTCACTCATCAGCTTTCAGTTGTTTATCTGGATTGTTTTACCCCCTCCTGTTGACTCTAGAGGCTTCTGAAAGAGTCTTTATTCCCTTGTATGAAATTGTAAGTTATTTCAAGATTTCCTTCCTTCAGATAGAGAAACTGATCTGTGCTTGACCAATCCTTCATCCTTGTCACTGTCTCAAAGCCAAAAAAAAGGCAATTGTGTGGCCTTACTCTCAAATACCGCTGGTCACACTGTGTTATTTCCAAGAGCAGCTACTTGTGAATGGTTTCAAAAAACTTTCTTGGTTTTGAAATAACTTAAATGGCTAGTTCTGATTTTTTTTTTTTTTTTTATTTTGAGATTCGAAGTTTTTTAAGTGCTGCTGGAAAGTTCACCTTCAGCCAGTTTGCTTTAGCTGATAACTCCAAGAGCACTGGCATCACATCAGCACCGTAACGGATGGGCTTTAGACAGACTTGGGCTGGTGATAACACTGTTTACAAAAATGCTTCAGAGAGGAAGGAAGGCCAAAACCAAACCAGATTCAGAACAAGGTTCTGAGATGGCCCAGGACACATAGCAGGGTGTTTTAGGACAGACAGGCTGCTAACTACAAATTCACAGCACTGGTGCTGTACCAATGTCACTGCCACCAGCACAGTCTGAGCTCTCTGTGTTTGCAAGGACTCAAGTGAAAATTTAATGGAAACCCTGATTTTGAAGGACAAGATTTTCATTTTGGCTCGTACTTCATGGTCTTCTCAACTGGACTAAAATTGAATGAAGCAGATCATCATCTGTCCCACGTTATGTATGGTTTCCTGTGCACAAGCATATAGGTGGAAAACCTTCTTTTAGACACACACAGTTAACCTGGGATCTGCTTCTTGGCTTCTTCAAATGTTTGAAGAAATTGAAAAGTTATCCTAAAGTGTTATCTAGTCTCTGCTGTGAAACAGAGGAATTTTCTGCTGTGAAGGGGAGGAATTGGGAAGTGTAGCTGGGCTCTGGGGACACTGTTGATGCACAAGAGGCTCACAGGGGCACACCTGCCAGAAGGCCTTGGTGAAGGTCCCCATGGGGGGTCAGAGGAAATCCTGGGTGTCCTACAGCACTTAACTGCTCAAATTATCCCTGAGGAAAAGTGGGTGAGAGAAAAACAGCTTTGATATATAGTCTGGTAATACTATTAATCTGATTGTTTTGGAAACCTGCAGCATAAGCACGGCACAGCGGGGAGTTTGGACTGCCATTGGTAGAGTTTGTGTTCATTCCTTAAGAGGCATCAAAAATACGGTTTTGAAAGGGCCAGGAACAGTGCATATTTCTGGGGAGTGAAAGGAGAGAAAGGTTTTTGTGCTTAAAATTTGTACTAGAACTGAGAACTCAGTGTTAACATAACATTTTCCACAAAGTGGCCATTTCTATAATATGTGATTAAACACTTGCTTTAAAAACATATTAAAACATCAATATTTTGCATTTTTCAACTTTAAAATGATGCCATGTTTACAGCTTATACTCTAGAATCAGATAGTAAAAATAGGTATAAAATATCTTATATTGAGAAAGCAAAAATGTCTCTTTGACTTATAATTAATTTAATGTAAAAATCATTCATGATTTTGTAATTTTCCAGGTTTGTTTTGCACCCCCCTAAAACCAAAAAAATCTGAAAAGAGAATTTCCCATTGTGTTCTGATCCTTGAATAGAATATTTTGGTTTATTCTATGTCATTCCCACATTCTCAAGTATTTATTACATAGAGATTTTTTTTATTCCAAACAACAAAAAACATATTCATCTCTTTTTGGGGCTCTTGATTCAGGTGTTCGTGTGCATTGATTCCCATGATAATGAATAAACCTTATGTTGTTTTTTCTGTATGTACAATGTTTTAGTGAAGAGTTTTATCAATAATTTTGCTCTGGGAATATTTTTAAAGAAATGAAAATATTGAACAATCACAATTCTGTGAATTCTCTCTAGTAATCACACAATTGTATGTAATTTTGTGCCTTGTGGGTTTCTATTCCCTTAAGTAGTTATTTCATTTCAGCATAGAGGAAGATTTGGCATTAACAGATGTAAATGTTCTGTACTATGCAATTAGAATAAAATTCTATTTCCTTGAAATTCTGCCAATTTACAATATGCCAATTTACAACAGAGGAACAAAAAAAAATGAGCTGAACAGTATAAAAAATCCTGATAATGTCTGAGAGGAAAAAAAAATTGAATGCATAATAAGCTCTACCTGTATACAGAATATATATATATATATTTTACTGGTGAGAGATTTCATATTGCTCCTCAATTTCTGTATCTTCCTTCTTCCAGAAAAACTTCACTTGACTAAATCCTTCCATATCTGTTCTGTTCTATGATACTTCTGGAGGGAGTAATGTTTTATTCAAATATAAGTAATTCAGACCTCATCAGTAGAAGTGTTGGGAGTGGATGGACAACACTATGAGAGCAATTCATATGCTCTGACACCTAAATGCAATTAGAGTGGGATTCAGAAAGTGAAAGTATCACGGGGGGAAATGGCCATGGGCTCTGCAACCAAATGTGTTTGGGAAGAGTGCAAGAACTGTTGCATAAAATCTGATTACAAAAGACAGCAGAGGGAAAGGATTCAGAAGGGAAGTGGGAAGAGTTTAGGGCTAATTAATATATGCTCAAGTGCAAGAGTGGCCATCTGGCAGCTCATCCCTAACCTGTACCCTCAGGAGAAAGGAAACTATGATGAGTAGAAAAGATGAGCAAAAACAATTTAACACTTGAAAGAGAGAATCAGGATAAATAAAATTATAAAAGCTCTAGAAAGCTTTGGCAAGGGTTGTGAAGACGCAGTAAAAGTTGAGGAGAGCAGAAAGGCTACCTAAAGCATTTTTTAAAAATAAACATCTGAGGTTGGCAATGGTTTATCATCCAACTGTTTGGTGGGAAACAGCAGCAAAACCTCAAACCCCTGCTCGTGCACTTCTATAAACAGCAAAAATGCACAGCCAGTAAGTAAGGTCTCACACAGAAAATAAAGAACTGCCACGGCTGTTAAAATGTGCATCAAAAAATACATTTTCAATGGTCTCTGCAGCCAAGATATGTACAGAAGACAGGATTAGAAACATCACTGTCTTTGGCCCTGACAAATCCTACTCATAACCTTTAGAAGGAAAGTGGTTTTTAATATAAGGAATGAAATTATTATGTTTATTAAAAGAATGGAGCAAAATTTCTCTTTCCAGTTTAAACTTCTCCAGATTTTTAACTTGTAAATACTTTTTTTCTGTATTTATAACTTTATAATGGCAATGAGGTGCTATAGGAAATTAAACGTTTATTTGTATTCCAGAGTATCTTCTGGTTCAAGTGTTAACTGTCCAATTTATTAGCAGAAGAATTTTTTATATATGTAAGGATCATGCCCTTATAATGACAAAAAAATTGCACCAGGTCTGATTACCATATAAATTGTTCTTGAAATAAAATGGGTTAAAAGAAATAAGTTCTTGTCAGACCAATCAAATAGCTGTTAGTATCTTAAATGAACCCATCACATTTGTTCTCCTGCTGCTTCTTTTATCTGAGGGTTATCTCTTTTTTATGATCAATTGTTTTGTTGTTGGGGGTAGACTGTTGTTAGTCTTGGTAAAATTATCCTGAAGCAGTTAGGTCAGTAAAAGAAGTTTCAAGAGAAAAAAGGGCATTGAAGTGAATAAAACTGTCTTCAGTATAAAGGTTCACAGCTAGACAGAGAGTGAGTAATAAAAATAAATTCTGCTTATTATGTTTTCTAATGTGAGGAGACTTTGGCACTTATTTCAGTTTTTTATGTGGAGGGATATTAGATGAGATTATACATCCAACGGGGTTACTATTCATAGATCCCCTTGTAAGCTGCCAGTCATCACAGCCAATAGCTCTGGAGAATGGAAAATTCATGAGATGGTGGAAGTAATATAAAGATGGAAAGAAGTGTTTTGGCTTTCAGCCCTGGGTCAAAGCTGGTTTAGGTGGGTACCATTTCAGAAATAATCAGGAGTAGATGTCATTTAGGTTGGAATTATCTTCTTGAATTTTAAAAGATTATGCAAGGAAGGCCTATGTACTAATATCTAGAGGAGTATTAGTAGTAGGATGCTGGTACAGCTGGTTCTTTGTGGGCTTGGAAGGAAATTCAATGTGGTTTTGGTTGCCCATGTCTTTAATGAGTTAAAAGTACTGATGAGTTTAAACCTTCCTCCTCCCCTCCTTTCTTCATTGGCTTCTCCAAAAGCTCAGCAGAAGTCTGCTGCTTCTCTCCCAGTCCTTTGGTGGTTTCTTCAGGTCTGGGGAACAGGAGCAGGGAGCAGTGCAAAAAAAGGGGGAAAAAAGAGATGGAATCCTACCAACCTTGTTCATACTATTAATATTTTTTTAAATTTATTGTTTATATCTTAGCTGAAGTGGTTTGAAATGTTGGTGCTAATTACATGCATGTGTTTGAAGGAAGGACCAAATCAAGTTTGTCAGTGACTAAACAATACAGCAGTGTCTGGACAAAATGGTTTATCAGTGCTAATGACAAAATGTTTATCAACAGAAGCAAAAGTTCTTCCAGCAAATCATTGAACTCCATTTGTCATCTTGTTTTGTCTGGTTGTGACAGCAATTGAGGGGTGGAAATTATTAAGAGACAGGAGGAATTACTCTGATGAGTAACTGGGCAATTAACTACTCCTAAATCAATAAAAAGTTTAATATTACAATTTCTAAATGGGGTTTTTTCCATTTAATTTAAGCTTTTTCCCCAAGAATCTTTCTTCAGTCTTTTTGCAGTGGTGAACATATAACTGCTTGAAACACCAGACATAAGCAAACAAAAGTAGACTTTTGTTTAGCATGGATATGTTAAGAAGTTGCAGTTCTCTTCCTTCAATATGTCTGGGAATACAATAATATCTATGGGTGAAGAATACTGAATCCAATAAAAACTGAAAAACTTTCAAAACTACAAACCTTGAGAGAAAATTTGAAGTCTCAATATTTGTTGAACGTCATGACGTAACTATTCAATTCCATGGCTTCTAAAATTGCTTAATTGTTCCCACGGTTTTGATTCTGCAGAGAAATGGGCACTTGCTTGGTTTTTGTAGGGTGCAACAATTAACATGAGTTTTCTTTAGTTAAAGGCACAGGTGAGATGGAAAAAGTAACAATTTGATTCTTTCATAAAAGATTTGTTCTCACCCCCAGTGAGGCAAGAACATTTTTGGTACACTCTACAAGAGTGCAAATATTTGATGATCTGCAGGAAAAAACCCTCAGATTTTCTATGATTCCTTAGTCAATACAACTTCAGTCAGAAGAGTTTTGTGTAATATTAGAAATAGATTTCTCAGCACACTCTTTTCATATGAAACTGTTGCAATAGCAAAATGCAAAGTTAATCATGATGAAAAGCAACTTGCAGAAGTTCAGAACCTTCTGCTAAATGCCTTTTAAAAGAACCAAGTGTAAGATTTCTTGGTTCTGAAGCTGTGGGCTTCCACTGATACTGAGCTGGGCTTACCAAAAACCTCCAACAGCACTTTGTACACTTTTAATGTCCATTGATAATAACAGACTATAGACATCCTCAGTACCCTTTTTCCTTCTCATTTATTTTTTTTTGCTTTGCATGTTAATCTGCCATAATTAATTGCGACTGGGATTGCTGTCAGTATTTTATCAGCTGCAGATTTATGGAGTGGTTAAGTTGTTGATTATTAAGCCTATTAAGAAGGTCCTCCTGATAACTGAGTGCTAGATATTGCTGGGGCTTTGGGGGTTTATGATTGGGGTCTGGGTTTTTTTAAAGAAAGGAAGGAAAAAAAATATGAGCACAAAAATAGAAATGGTGAATGTTTTCCAGTAAAGTTACAACTCAAAAGGATCAGGACATGTAATTGCAACTGTACAGACACATGGAGCAGAAACGCAGTACATCGATTCCATACCTCAATATTTTCCAGGATATATGTGGAGAAAGATTACATATATTTGGTCAAATCAATTCCATGCTCTATCCTAAAATAATATTTTTCAGATTACCTGGCAAAACTGTGTATGAGTAAGCTAAATGAAAAAAAGGCTGGTTTTTTCTAACCCTTATTTCCCACTTAAAAAGCCCAAAAAGTGAATAAATTGACCTTTTGCGAGTATTCCCAAGCCTTAGAAATTAAACATAAAGGAATGCTTTTAATGTAAGAGCCCATAAACACATTTGATTTTTAATTTGTATGTTATTGTGACAGACAAGTCAAGGACAGAAAAAGGAAAGCTGGAGGAGATAGAGTTTCACTGCCATGGTTTAACCTTGGGTGACAACTCATCCCCACTGCTGCTCATTCACTCCCCTGTAGTGGGATGGGGAGAAGAATCAGGAAGGTAAGAGAGAAAACTCATGAATGCAGATAAAGATGGTTTAATACGTAAAGCAAGAACCACACAGGCAAACAACCCCCAAAAAAAGGGAATTTAGCCATCACTTCCCATGGGCAGGTAGCTGCTCAGTCATGTCCAGGAAAGCAGAGCTCCATCCTTGGGGAGACAAACTCCACTCCAAACATCTCCACATCCTCTATCTTCCTCCAGCTTTATATGCTGAGAATAGTGTCATATAGTATGGAATGTCCCTTGGGTCAGCTGGGTCACCTGTCCTGGATGTGCCCCTTCCCAGATCCTTGTGCACCTCCGGCCCCCTCACTAGGGAAAGTTGCAAAGGCCTGGATTCTGTAAGCACTGCTCAGCAGTAACAAAAACATCCCCAAATTATCAACAGTTTCCAAAAACAACAGCCCAAACACAAGACACCGCCTCATACTATGTACTGGGAAGAAAATTAACTCTACCCCAGCAAAAAACAGCACTCAGACAAGTACCAAGACACTATGAGGGGTTTTTTTTTCTTGTTTTTTTTTTTTTCTTGTTTTTTTTTTGGCTTAGTAAAGAGCTGTCCAAAAGCAAGAGAGGCAAAGATCTTACCCCAAGCTGTGTTTGCTACCTAAAGGAATAATTTCAAAATTATCTCAACAGCATAAATGAGAATGTAGCTGTGGAATCTCTCTTTTGTTTTCTTTCATTTTATTTTCCAATCTGCACAGGTTGTCTCTTCCCACACAATAAAAATGCATTTTTCTTATTGCTGTTCTCCCATGAGCCAGGTAACATCCACATCCTTCTCATGTGTTTCCCAATACGGGCCCTCATTAATTTCTAAGTGAACTTCAAGAAGCCATAAATGGGGCAAGACCAAAGCAATGGGTGGATTTTACAGAACAGGAGATGCTGACAGTGTCAAAACAGAGTGCAGTGAATCCTGCAGGTCTGACTGCTGCCCACGATCGTTAGAGGTTAATACTCTCTCCTCCTTTTTCAAGACAAAACCTCTCAGTAGGAAAAGATTTTCCCTCCTCACAGTTGTAAGTACAGCTCAGACTGATGAACCTAACTTAATTGCCCAAAGATGTGAGATGAAAGTCCTGCATCAGCCACTTTTAAAGGTTTCTGGGATGCTTTTCTAGTGCCACTGCAGAAGCCACACCAAGCTCTCTGTGGTCCTTGCCAAAATAGTCAGTGCCCTCAGGTGTTTCAATCAAATAGCATCCTCAGCTGATTACTGGTGGATGGATACTGATGGATTTGAGACTGAAAGATGGTGAAAAATCTCTTCCTAATCAGTGCTCTCACTTCATGCAGTGCTGTGAGGGGGTGTCAGAAGGAGAATCTTGGGGCAAATCATCATTGTGCCATCCTCCCATGTGTGCTGTTTGGAGAGCCCTGGGCTGCCTCCCACCATCATCTCTCCAGGCAGAGGGGTTCCTCCAGGCTGAAACTCACAGAGACACAGCATGTGAGGTGGGGGGCATTATTTGGTAATTGCAATGGGGGGCATGATTAGGTGGGGATCCCTGCATCCAAGGAAGGCAAAGCAGGAGGGCAGGGGAGTTGCACCAGTGGGGAAGGACATGAAAGGTCATGGACTTGGGGAACCCTGTGAGACTGGAGCTGTGTGGGAGGCAGGGGGAGCATCCTGGGGGATGACTGTGGGAAGAACACCTGCTCTTACCACTCGGAATGTGGTGCAGAATGATGCCCCAGTGCTCCTGGGTGCAGCCTGAAGTTGTTCTGGCAGCTGTCCTCTGCCACGAAAGGGAGGGGATTGATTGAATTGACTGATTATTTTGCATGTTAGTTTCACTCTCCCTCCACTCCCAGCACACGCATACACACAGCCCTTCT
>JANPWX010000391.1:1528076-1565981 GCA_024734555.1 Trochalopteron elliotii
CCCGCGGCAAGCACCGCGGCCAGCGCCCCGCAGCCATGGGCTGCCGCGCCCGCCCCGCGCCCCGGCACTGAAGCGGAGCCAGCCCCGACGCGCACATGTAAGATGCTGATCCGGGGATGGCGCCCCTGCCCGAGCCCTTCTCCTCTCAGCTCCTCTGAGAAGCGCCCTGGCTCCTCTGAGCCGCTCCTTTCTTATTGGGAAGTTTTGTGGGGGTTAGAGGCATCTCGGGGCGACACGGTCTCCTGCAAGCCTGAGGATGGGCTGGTGAGAGGGAGGCGGGTTGGCTGCGCGTGGAAGTGGTTCGGCTTTTTAGCCTTGGAAATTGTGCTTGGTTTCAGTGTAAGGCAGAGGATTTATGTTTTGTTACCAGCCACATGACTTGGAGCCACGCTGTTGTCTTCTTTCCTAGCTGGGTGAAATGTTTAAGGGTTTGTTCTTCGTGAAAGCAGTGTGGGCAAGGTGAAATAAAAATAATTTTAAAAAATTAAATAAGAAATTAAAAAAATAAAAAAAGTGAAAGGGGACACTATCATGCCTGTTACAGCTTGCAAGGTCTAATGGTTGTCAGGAGTCCTTCCCTACACGTTGTTTCCTGTCTTGAGATAACTATGAAGTGAGCATTGAAAAGGGTGCATCAGTAGGGGAAAATGAGATATAGCCAGAACAGAGATTACTAGTTCTTTTCAAAGCTTTTCTTTCTCTTTTTAATAGAACTGCTTGTTGAAAATCAGCGTTACACTGCCCCCTGCTTGAACAATTAGAGATTTTTCGTTGCTCTCATCACTAGTAAAATTTTATGAATGAACAGGTATTTCTCTGTTGTGTTCTCTAGTATGATCCAAGCCTGAGCTTTGAAGTGCTGCAACAGTGAGCGTGAATTATTCCTAGTTCTTAAAACCAGATTAAAAAAAAAATAAGAAAAGTAGAACTCATTCTTCTTTTGACAGTTCATTTGGTGGTCAAGCATATTGATGAATGAACAATGGGAGAGAAAGTGAAAATAGCCTTAATTTTGGTACATCTGTCTCATGTGTTCTCTGATAAATTTGTAATAATTAGCCAACTTCACAAGCAGAGATTAAGGTGAAACAAGGAAGGAGGGGAAAAAAAGTCACCTAGTACTTATTTTGTAACACAAGGTGAATTTGAATAAAAGAACACAGGTGATTATTTGTCAGTCTCTCCTGCTGCAAAGGTCTTGTACTGGTGCATGAAATTTCTATGGGATGGGAAAGAAAATGCTGATGATTAGTTTATAATAAAGATGAGGGTGAGACAGCTGAAAAGCAGTGGATTTTTTTTCTGCAAGATAGCTGGTAGAAAGCCAAATTCCATTTCCTTTTTTTTTTTTCAAACCACAAGACAGAGCTGCCTCCTCTCTAACAGAGACCAGGGAGGATTTGAAAATGTAGATGCTGTTAAAGATTTTTCTGGTCTGTCCTAAATGATTCTAGGCTATTGTCCTCAGACCTTATGCTTCATGTCATGAAGATGTTAAGTGTTCATATGTGCCATTGATCAGCATTTTTCAATTGCACCAGAGGCCTGGTTTGTCTTCCTGAACATTCTCATGTTGCCATTCCCTAAAAAGATTTGAAAAGGTGTGGTTTTGCTGACTGCTCCTGTAATTCCACAAGGAGAGAGACCTCTTTCCAAATTTTTCTTTTATCTGTATGAACAGTGGGAGTGATGGGGAGGGGATATTACTTCCTGCATCTGGTTTGTAGGGCTACTCTGCAAATGAATGAATATCTGCCTGCATAGGCTAAAAATTTCTATTAATTACATCTAAAAATCTTTTAATTAAAAAAATCTAATAATACATCCTAGTCATGTACTCAACTTTTCATGTAGGAGAATGACCACATTGCTGACAGTATTGAATTGGGATTTTCAATGTTGGTCACAATCCAAGAATAAATGAAGTGGCATTTCAGCTTTTCAAAGCATAAAAAACTTCAGAATTAGCTACTGTCAATCAAGGCAGCCATCCCAAATTATGCTGAGTCTGTTTACATAGTAAATCAACAATATGTATAAAAGGATATTTAAAAGTCTTGTCTTACAGGGAAAAAAGCTTGACTTAAGGTAAGATTTAGAAGGTTGATTTAGATATTTTCCAGGAGAAAAAGTGGGTATCAGAGGACTCTGGCAATACAAGCCTGTTCAGCATTTGGAATGCCAGAGTAACCTGTTGTATATAGGATAATAAATGTATGCAGTTGCATTCAGTCCATGCTCCTTGCCTGAAATCTGGAAGCCTGAACTTCAAAATAAGTTTCAATTTTTTAAATTAAAATATTAAACATCCTACTATTTTTACTCTCAACAATTTGAAATATTCTTTTAAATGTATTGATTTCTATATCAATTTGTGTTTGCTTATAGAACCCAACTTTCTTTTTTTTTTTTTTGTCAATATTTATAGCATGTCTTGGCTGGGCAGGTTTTCTGTGTGGAACTAAGGGTTAAAAGAGAAAAATAGTCCTTTGATATATAAGAGCTGTGTCAATTCCAAAGAGGCCTCAGGGAGTCTGCAGCCTTTATGTGACCTGGTTCTTTTCAGAAGTATTGATGTAAGTAGAAAGAAAAATAATAAGTAAAGTATCAATTTGACAGTTTCTGAGACTCTGCAGGAGCTGAGGGCAGTGCTTTCAAAATGGCTTTCAGAAACTAAAATTTTCTTTTCACCAAGGCAGAGTCAATGTCTCATCAAAGCCTGCTCTGATGGGTGCTTATAGAGCTTATAGAGCATAGTAATGGTTACATATCCAAAGTCTCTTCTGTAGTTTCTAGACAAAGGGGGCCATTGAAGGGGCACAGGGAGACTCCTGCCAACATCTCCTCACTCAGTGAAACCAAACCCAAAGTGTAGTCAGAGACCAGGTGTTCCTAAAGCTGCCTTTGTAAATGTCCTGCTCAATTTTTAGGCTTAAAGACAAGTAAAGGTTGATATCACTTGAGAATTCTGGAATTGCTGCAGTTCCTAATACCTATTGATTTCAATACCTTTTATAGACTTCAGATGTTTTAAAACCTCAAGCCTCTCCTACACACTTTTAAAGCTCTGGTTCAAAGCTGTGTGTGAAAACTCCAACTCAGCCTTTTAAGGCACCTGGGTCTTTGAATTTTTCTCCAAGCCCCAGCTCCAGGTGGTAGCCCTGCCTTTCCAGAGGTTTTTGTGTGGGACCAGAGAGTCAGCAGAAGGTCTTGAATGACAGAGTCTGGAGCACTGTGGAAAGGAAGGTCAAGGAGAAGCCATTTGCTGGAATAAGCTCAGTGTGAAGCAGCTCCATTTCTTTCTTATGTCCACTCTGTCCTACATGTCAGCACTCAGATCAGTTAAGAGAGTGTGGCTGCAAAAAAAAGGGAGAGTTTCAGCTTCAGTGTGTTTCTAATGCCACTACATTAAGAACAAATCTCATGTTATGCCACGTTCCCCTCTCAGGCACTGAGTGTCTCAGCACCGCCAGAGCCAATTGCAAGGACCTGCTCTTAGTCACTTTAATTAGAAACTGAAATGCTCCCAGAGGAAGATTTGTTATGAGCTAAATCACCTTTCAGAAAGAGCTATTCTTCTCCACTCCCCACAGGAGTCCAGACATCTTGTGGCTCCCTCAGCCATGGAAAGCTGGATGTGCTTTACTGCAAGCAGTACTCATGCCCTGAAATTTTTAATTTTCTTTTCCTGGACCATTTTGTCTCCAAGAGCACTGCATGCATTGGCATTCTTTCCTAGAAAAACACAGTATTTAACTGCAGTGCCTGATGATTTTGATCACTAGCTGTCTCAACAAAGTATGCAAATACAGAATTATTTCAGTCCAAAGCACCTTTGAAGAAAAATGGTAAGATAAATGCAATCAAGTCACAATTACTTTTATTAAGTGAGCACATTACACACGCTCAGTAAATATGATTAGTTCTAAATCTGCCTGCACATAACTGAAAAGCAGAATGGAACAAGGTGTCGAGTACAGTCGTGACATTGCAGTAGGGTTCAGTTTCCAAGAGCTTCAGCTCCTGCATACATTGCTCTTTGCACTACTGCTTCTCTTGCCATGATTCAGTGCTCAGGTCAAGCATAATTAGAACTTTTTTTTCAGAAGGTGGTTTGACAGCTGAACATGTCTAATGAAATTATTCAAAGTAAAAAGTGCAATTTTTTACTCATCTCTATTTCTCTATAAAGATGATAAAGTGTGATAACTGGGGTATTGATCTTCTCTGCTGATGAGCAAGGGGGCAGGGGGGGTCATAATTCATCTGAGGTGAAGTCCTCTGAACGATGGTGCTCTTGTCCTTACCTGCAGGGAGTGGAGATCAGCTCTGTGCTGTAGGGAATTCCCTGCAGAACATTTATTGCAAGATAAATATTGGATAGTCGTTATCTCTTTGAAGAGCAGGTGTTCTTTCCTGTTTCCTCCTTTTCTGATGCAATTTCTGTTTGTTAGAAACTGTGTATGAAACCAGTGTTCTCTCTGAGCTGAAGAAAGTGAAATGAAGGTCCTTTTATTCTGGCATGTTATTACACATACCACAAACAGGTGTGAATTAGCTCTAGGCAAACTCTAACCTCTTTTTCAGGCAAAAATCTTAACTAGGCCAACAGTAATATTTTCTGTGGGTTTATGTTTACTTTGGGTGTGATTATAAGGTTCTCTGTCCCATCTATCTGGGTTGTCCTTTAGAGGTAATAACATACCTGAAGAGAAAAGTTTTTCTAACAAAAAAAAGTAAAGTATCAAGAACTGCACTACATCAGGAAAAATATCTAATAGATTCCTCAGTGTTGGAAACTGCTGATATTTCTGAGTTGCTTCTAGTACTGACACTTTAATATAACAACAAATATAAGATTGCCAACTGTCTTACAATACATGGGTTTTGAATATCAAAAAAGCCCAGTGGAATTCCTCCAGCTTGAAGCAGCTAATAAAATTAACTGTCCTAAAATATTCAGGCATGTGCAATCCTGCTGCACTCATTACCTGAGCTGGACTGGTTTCCATTTGATCCCAGCAATGATGGCTTAAGCCATCACCAGCTCGTCCTTTCAAGTTGCTTAACATTTTAAGAGATTTAATTCAACACTCAGAAACTCCCAAGGCTGTAAATTTTTAAAGTGCCTTTCTGGTTCTATAACTCCCCACTTAACAAAGTCACAGTTCAGTAGTGTTTGTTTGCGTGTGTGGTCCTTGCTTGAACTCAGCAAGGTTTCACTACACGTTTAAAATGTAAATGTTGTCCTGAACAGCTAGGGACAGGAGCTCCAGCTCAGAAAAGCATTTGTGCATACGGTTAATCACTTCATTTTAACCACATGTTACTCATCTTGGCCTCACTGGAACTGCTTCTGAGATGAAAGCTAATTGCTGAGGAAAATATATGTATGTGTATGCATATATGTTTCCAAAATTTGGACTCCACTGAAATCAATGAAACTTATAATGTTGACTTCAAAGAGCCTCCAATTTTACCCCAAGCATTTTTCAGCTTTAGAGAGCTCTATATCCCTGTCAGATATGTTAATTGCATTCTTTATTTATTTGGCTGTTATTGTTTTCTCTTATAGTAAACTTCATGCAGTCTAGGGAATTAATTCACTTAACCATATCTCCTTCATTATTCTTGTATCCCTTATCTCTGTGTATTCTTCAACTTCAAACCATGCTGGAAGGAAACAGTTTTAAGATGCATACAGCACTTTATCTCTCAGTGGAGCCTGGGATGATATGTTTAGTTCCTACTAGCTTTTATTAAGGTGTTACAGTGATGCATCAAGCTTAGGGGGAGAGGTTCTTGATCATGAACCTCTGTTTTCAACCTTGTGAGGTCACAAAATTGATTTCTTATGATTTCTTTAAATTGTAATGTAACTTTTTTAAAAAATGCTGTAAAAATTGTTTGAAACTCTCCAGTCCAAATCAGCACAAATGTGATGAATTAAAATGAGAAATACATATGTGTGTGTTAGTTCCACAACAGCAGTTACCTTGAGAATTTTGGTACCCTGGATCTTTAGATATTTTGGCTTTCTGATAGCCCTGTGTTTTACTGCATTCTTGCTGGTCCTTTACTCCTTTGTTACCTGTTCTTGAAGGCAATGTACCTACTCCACTTTGTCTCCTGGCACAGTTCCCTCTCGTCACTCACTGCAGCCCTTTCCAACTTCTGTAGTATTTTTTCAGAGCAGCACATGAACTTCTCATTGACTGAAGGTCGTAATGGGCTTGGAGAACAGATGGAGTGTGGAAGGATGAACCTTTGCCACCCACTGAGCATTAACACCTGCTTATTTGTTACATCTGTCCACTGCAGCTCAGAGCCTCCTGAAGATTTTACCCAAGTCATTTAGGTCTTGCTACTGCTAGTGCAAATGTGTCTGCGAAAGAAGTGTCATTTTTACCTTTTTACTCAGGCTGCACATTCTGGGGGCTTTGGATGGCAATTAACTCCACATGCTTAGACTCTAAAAGGCACTATGAATGAGTTGAAATGCTGCTGCCATAAAATTTTTTAAAAGAGCAGCATCGAGACAGCTCTGAATGCAAAATGTGAATGTTTTAATGGCAGATACATTTAGGATTTCCATTTATTTTATACAACAATGCGTTTTCTCCCCCATGAGACCAACTGCATGTAGCATAGCTTTCTTTGGGACTTTCAGAGAATGTGGAATGAGAATACTTTGTCTTCATCTCACCAGCTCCAAATGAAAGACATTTCAGCCACATAATCAGTGAGGAAATTAATGACCCTTTTTCTCCTGCCCTCTGTTTGTGGTGAGAGACCTCTGTCTTTTCTTTCTGCAGTAGCTCTCTAAAAGATGCTTGCTGGGGACTGACATGACACTGTATCAGGAGTATTCCTGTGTTTTTCTAGACTCTTCTCTGGACTTGGGTACTTGTATTTGGAGTAACCACCGACTGTATTTCAGTAAGTTAGACAGTTCATTACTAAACTGCTCTAGATCAGGAAGCAGAAAAATGGTATTATGTACCTTGAGAGAAAACAGGGAACAAATAGGTGGTTTGCTTGTACCAGCTGAATCTCAGCAGAATATGCAATATAATTATCCTTGTTACCATGTGTTTAAAATTATAAACATGGTTTTCAGCTTTATTGAACATAGTTTGTTGACCAGATCCAAGGCCTATTGACAAGGGAGAGTCCTGCTAACTTTCTTTACGGCTGGTGTCTTCAAGGACGAAATTCAAGAAGAGTAATTGAGAGAAATATTGCCTTGTGTATATTAATCCTAAACATGATGTAAAATATGATGTTCTAAACAATACAAATGAAAAATTATGTGTAAAGAATTTCCATTCTTTAAATGGAAAGGATGTGCTGAGCATCCTTGTTGCAATCAGAAAGGGTGAACAAATCACAGGAGAGCTTGTCTTTTGTTCAGAAGCTAATCTTTATTCCATGTGTGTCCTAAATGATTTTAAGTAACTGGCTCAGGCCGTAAAAAGCTAGCCAGATCCGGTCGTAAGGACACATTTCCACAGGTTCTGTGAAATGATGACTCTGCTAGGGTATAACCAAGGTTCCTGTCTGGTTTCCTGCAGGTTGAGACACAACAATTCTAAAGACATGCATCGGAGGCACGCCACCCTTCGGGAGAAGGGCCGGCGCCAGGCCATCCGCGGCCCTGCCTACATGTTCAACGAGAAAGGCACCAGCCTGACTGCAGAGGAGGAGCATTTCCTCGACTCTGCGGAGTATGGCAACATCCCCGTGGTGCGGAAAATGCTGGAGGAATCCAAAACCTTGAACTTCAATTGCGTCGATTACATGGGCCAAAACGCCCTCCAGCTGGCGGTGGGGAACGAGCACCTGGAAGTGACGGAGCTGCTCCTCAAGAAGGAGAACCTGGCCCGGGTTGGGGATGCACTTTTGCTGGCCATCAGCAAAGGGTACGTGCGCATTGTGGAGGCAATATTGAACCACCCGGCCTTCGCGCAAGGACAGCGCCTCACGCTCAGCCCTCTCGAGCAGGAGCTGAGGGATGATGATTTTTATGCTTACGATGAAGATGGGACTCGGTTCTCCCATGACATTACCCCCATCATACTTGCTGCCCACTGCCAGGAGTACGAGATTGTTCACATCTTACTTCTGAAAGGCGCACGGATTGAGAGGCCACATGACTATTTTTGCAAGTGCAATGAATGTATGGAAAAGCAGAGGAAAGACTCCTTTAGTCACTCTCGCTCAAGAATGAATGCCTACAAAGGATTAGCCAGTGCTGCTTATTTGTCTCTGTCCAGTGAAGACCCTGTCCTTACTGCTCTAGAGCTTAGCAATGAATTGGCCAGGCTAGCCAACATTGAAACTGAATTTAAGGTAACTCACCACTGTGCCTTTTTCCTTGGGCTGAGAGTGTTCAGACTCTTTTGTAGTTTACATGTTTGATCAAATTTTGGGTTTCTGTTTGAGGGGTGGGGGAGCAAGACTGGCAGAGACCACCAGATGTGTTAGGTATGCGTAGATTCAGATCACTGTCATTCTCCAGTTAATAAATGCTTGGAACTGAACATTGCATATTGCAACAGAAGCTTAAGTTTCTGTGTTGCACACTGTGATTGCTTAGAGTCTCTAGTTTGCAGAAGGAATAAAAAATTAGATTATTCAAAAATGGAGACTCATTTTTTGTAAGAAAGGTAAGTCTTTTAATTGAGCCATCTATTGTAGAGGCAGAGTTCTAGAGGCTGTTTTAAGAATCCAGTACATCTAGTTCTGCTACAATGATAAAAGGTATAAATCAAGAAATTTTGGTTCTCTGTAAAATAACTTAAACTGCGTTGCATTTTAATGGTTTGGTGCTGCATCTATACATGATGAATTTCATGAAAAAGGAAAAGAGAAACAATCAATAAATTGTTGTGAAGTTTATCATCATGCCAAATGTAAGAGTAGAGCTTGTGGAACTCTCTTACAAGTTATTTGAGATTTCCATTATCATAATGAGTTTGTAAATGTCCAATGCCATTTGCAGTATTTCTCTAAGTCATTTACATGACATAAAGAACCTTGTCTCCCTTTCTAATTTAAATTAGTCATAGAGCCCCTCATTTTCAGTGGCTCAGCCATCAACATAAGACTTTTTTCTGACTTATAGCTATTGTGCAGCTACAGTCATGATCAGTGACTCTAGGGTAATAAAGTCCAAGTTGTGAATACACTGGGGTAGGATGCTCACCAGGAATCCATTATTTCTAATTTAGAAAACTATTAATGTGTTAAAGCACCTGTTTCAGGATTTGTAGCTCTATACTACAAAGGACTAGGGAGGAGATCATCCCCCCTGAATGAACCTTGAATCCCAGGTTCAGTTTTGAGCCCCTCACTCCAAGAAAGACATTGAGGTTCTAGAGCAGGTCCAGAGAAGGGAAACAGAGCTGGGAAAGGGTCTGGAATGGAAGTCTGATGAGGAGCAGCTGAGGGAGATGGAGGGGATGAGCCCTGAGAAAAGGAAGCTCAGGGAGCACCTTGTCACTCTCTGCAGCTCTCTGAGAGGGGGTTGTAGCCAGGTTGGGGTTGGTCTTTTCTCTCAGGTGACAAGCAACAGGAGAAACAGCCTCAAAATGTGCCAGGGGAGGTTTAGGCGGGATATTAGGAAAACTCTCTTCACAGAGAAGGGGGTCAAGCCCTGGAAGAAGTTCCCCAGAGAAGTGGCTGTCACCATCCCTGATGGGATTTAAGAGATGTGTAGATGTGTCACTTGGGGACATGGTCTAGTGGTGGCCTTGGCAATGCTGGGTTTAAAGCTGGATCTAGAGGGCTTTTCTGACCTAAATGGTTCTATGAATCTATATTCTCCAATTTAAAAGTAAGAAGAAAACATTTTCTCAGGCTTTGTGACCCTTTAGTGACTCTAACAGGAAAAAAGTCCCAAGTTGCTGAGGTCTTTTGGGCAATAAACTCTGGTTAAAATTCTGCAAACTCTTTTCCCCCACGTGCATCAGAATGCAAGGACACAATAATTTGAAGGGGAAGTTTTGTTTGGATTCAGTCTGACTGAAGCAACCTCCTTGGGCTCAGTGAATCTCACTGCTTGAGTGAGGGTTGCTCCAGTGTGAAAGCACTGGAGGCTCATGCCCACACTTAACAACATAAATATCTCATTAATGCCCTAGCTTCTTTTCATAGAAAACTGTATATTGAGAGGAGCATGAGCAGCCTTAGCACTGCATGCCTGTCAGTCCTGATTAGTGTCTTGCTGCAGAAGAGTAAATGTATTTCTACCAGAATCCCTCCTTTTGTTCCTGGAGCTGCCAGCAGGGTCTGGCACTGGCAAGTACATGAATCCTCCAGGAGCAAACCAGCAATCAAATGTTGAACCATGGTGGTTATGTCTCTGCATTGGCACATGCATGGGAATAAATCACTACCAGGAAAAACCTAAAACGTTAGAAATCATTTGCCAAATGACTGCAATTCCAAGTTTTCCAAGTCATTTATATATGTTAATGAAGCACCTACCCATACCATTAATTTGCTTCAAAGATTTCACATTCCTTTGGTTTATTAATTCTTCCAGAAATAAGAAATTTCTCAAGATTCTAATATATTCTCACTGTAGAAAAAAAACCCCTAGAGGTATGTATTTATGTAAAAATATTTATTCTTATTAACATAATCAGTGTGATGTGAAATAGGGTATTAATAAAACAGTGGGGGGCTTTTCACAGAACATGACAATTTAAGAATTTATTTTGAGGGAAGAACACAATTGTTGAAAACGCATTTAAGAAGCCTACAAATGAAGAAAATTTATGAAATTAGACAAGTTCTTTTGTCACTAAAATAGGCCTTTTCCCAGAATCAGATTTCTAAAGTTCTGTAATTAAAATTGACACTCAACAGATTTATAAAACTATCACTTGGGATTATTTAAGAACATTATTTAAAAACTATGTGCAATTGCAGAAATACAGTTTTAAGGAGGTACAAAGAGTCCTTGAAACGGAAAGACACAAAATTTTAATAATGTAGGTGGACAAATAGTAATTTAGTAACCTCTGACAAAACTGTTAGCATGAGCTAATTAAAATATAAATGCAGTGCCTCTTGCCTGCTGCTTGCTGCCCCAAATCTCTTATGCAACAGCACCTTTCAGCACATCAAAATGAAACACCAATACATGTGCTATTTTCTTAGAGAACACGAAATTTTTTAAGCAAGTTTCCTCTTTGTGCAGAGAAATGTGAAATTAAACAGCCACATGGATCACTTTAAAGAAGAAAATTTGTGTTACCTGTGGTAGGCAAATTTATCCATTCTTTTAGGTTTTTTCTGTGGCAGAAGCTAAACAGATTTTTTTATCACCTTAAATTTCTAAGACTCAGTAATATGCTGCAAATCTGATGAAACAGCTTTGCAAAATGTTGCCAAAAAGCAAGTGTTCTTATTATTTGTAGAAAAAAAAATTGCTATGAAATATGGAGCCCATTAGTCTGAAAATAAATAAGTCCCCCTTCCCCAAAGTGAAATGAAAAATATGGAACCAGTTGTTCTAAGACATGGATTTCAGAAAAGAGAGAAGTAAACATCAGAGCCCCTGTGTGTGTTTGCAGGTCTTTATGCAGTGATATTCTCCTGTAGTGGGGGCAGCCCAAGTTGAAAAAAAGATAACCTAAATTAAGTGCTTTTGAAAGCTCAAAATTAAGAAGCAGTTCATGACTTTCTCTCTCCTCCTGGTTTTAATTTTGTGTTTTAAAAAACCAAACCAAGATCCACTGGAGCAAAGGCAGCACAGATTGGGGGCTGATGAGAATTGCTCTCCTCTTTGGTCCAGAGAAATCCATCTCCCTCTTGGCAGCTTGGTGTGAAGGCATATGCAGATGTCTGCACATTTACCAGCTGTTCACAGCCAGGTGACTCATTTCTAAGGCTGGAATATTAAAAGCAGTCAACAGAATCATTTTTATATGTCCATCAAAAGCCTTAGGAGATTGAATTTCTAGCAAAGAGCCTGCAGGAAATGCCTTTGCAACTGTCATTAATAGCAGCATCAGCTTAATATTACTGAGTGAAACCAGAATAATAGTTCCATTTACTTTTCCTAAAGCAGTGACTGTGTACTCTTTTCTCTGGTGAGATCCCACTCCACAGGCAGGACTGTTTTACAGCCTTGCATGCTCTCAAATTAGACCACACGCTTGTGTGTGTCAGGAAGCATCCTTGTGATGAAGTAAATCAGGCAAATCACTCCATTTAGCAATCCAGACAAATCAAATTAGAGACTCACAAAGGAGGCTCAGAAAAGATCTCACCAGCCACAAGCAGTAAATCAGATCTCAGTTTCTCTTGATTAAAATGTTACTAAAAGCAAGATCAAAATCACCACCTGGAAGACATATGGTGGTTGTTCTTTGTTTACTGCTCCCACCAACACTGTCAGTGCATTTACTACAGAGTACCAGCTTTTGTTTCTCACTTGTATGTTTCCTACTGGCTCTTTTCCTCTAAAGCACTTTGTCTAAAAGCTGTTAGGATCCAAAAGCAGGTCCTGGCAGGGGGCCTGCTCTCATGTGCAGGTGAGCATCATGTCCAGGCACAGCTGGCTGAGGGATGGGTGGCTGCTGGGGCAGCAAGTCAAGTGTGTGGATGCCTGCAGGGATGAGGCTGCTGGAACTGCCTCTGGTTCCACTGGGGCTGCAGTGATGCAGAGCAGCTGAGGCTCAAATCCCTCCATTCTCATGATGTTGAAAGAGTAACAAAACAGCCCTTGAGACTCAATGACTTGTAGCTGTTAGGGATGATTCCTCTTGCCTCAGTAAGTCAGCTCCAACTTTTATTCTACCTAACTATAAATTGTTAACTTCACAGATACACTTAACTTAAACTTCTCAAGAGAAATTACTTTGTCCATTTTCTTGGTATTTCTGGCTCCATGCTGCAGGGAGTTAAAATAATCATTATTAGACTCTTGGTCTTTTGAAATGAGTGATAAAAAGATAGAAAATGGTATAAAATATTGAAGAGTAAAATAGTAGGAAGGGGAAATATTTCAAGGGAATAGGGAATAGCAGTGAATTTGGAAAAATACTTGAAAACCCTGACTGTATACCAGCAAGGCTGCACTTATAAACTCTGCTTCCTACCCAAGCTGAACTGACTCTTGAATTTGTTTGCTCTCAGGACTGACTGATGGGAGCTGGTCCCTGCAACTCATCTCCCACTGAAACCAGAAACTGGCATGGGAACCTCCCTAATTAGCCTCATGAACATTCTTGTAAATCCATCACTTAACATTTCCGCTCTGACCCATTCTTCCTTGAGTGATCTGTTAATCTTTTCTTAATCTCTGCCCTCATCATATTGTCTGGCAGACGTCTTGCTTCTGTTATGTTTGGGAATAATTTTTATGACTCATATTTATTATTTCAGCAAGCTGTTCTTACAGGCTTAAATGTGTTTATATGGCATTTGTTTAAGTTTTTATTTAATTTTTTAGACATTCTGTTCTTTTCTTTATTTTTCTTCCAGATAGGATTTGCATATTTTAAAGAGATGTGTTTTTTACTCAAGCAGCTTTCATTTTTTTCCTCATGTTTCACTTTGCTGGGTTTTAAGAAGAGAAGGCAGAAGGGAACTTCAGAAATTTGGTCTGGTAGGCAGAATGTATTTACTGCTTTTTACTACTGTTTTTATTTTCTCTTGCACAGCCTTCAATCTTACCTAGTGCCTGAACATTAAGCATCACCTATACAAATACTTGTGAGTATATGAACAGTCAGTACTCCCAAGTGATGGTTTTTTGGATATTAATTTTTCCAGGTCAATCTTTAGTGAGAATATTATTTCTTCTTAGAGACTGAGTCAAGGATGTGGTTTGGTGGGTTTTAGCCTTTAAAAAGAACTGATCCTTTTTTTCCCCTGTCACCTATAAGGCAATTTTCCCCACTGCCATGTAAACACGGACATTTAGAACCTATGATTTTTTTATTTTAATTTTCACTTGTGCAAAGCAAATGCATAAACAGGTAGAACCAATTACCCAACTGATAATACAGGAAAGAATCAAGTCTCAGTAAAGCAGGAAAATAAATTTCCTATTGTTAGAAGTTTAACTTCTTGATAGAACAAATTAGGTATTAAAATAAGGGAGGAAATCAAAAGCAATAATGGAAATAGCCTGGGAGAAGGAGAATATATTTAAGCCTGGTAGTGAAATTAGAGTTTGGCTCACTGAGTGGGACTCACTCTGTGCAGAAGGAACTCATTCTCTATGCTGTTCTTTTTCAGAGACAAATTCACTAATATACACCAGCTTTGTCTTGAGAGCTAAATTAATTAATCACAGTTACATTTTTCCATGGATATGTAGCAGAGACTGTGGAAAAAAGATATATATATAGTCTTTCTGCCCTTAAAACCCACCAAATTTGTGACTCTTGTGTTTCTCTCTTTAAATATTTATAAATTAAGAAATATCCTTTATATTTTGAGAGCTGTTATGGTAAGTGCTCTTTTTAGGTTCTGTGATTAAATAATTTTCTGCCTGGCACATTGCCCAAGAAAAACGGTTTTAAAATGTTGCACGAGAAGAAAATCTTCAAAGCTTTTCATAGGGGTGTAGAACCACTGCCAAAGCTGTGATGTCTGGAGCTGTCTTGAGAAATTCAGATTTTATCTCTGTGTGTGGAGATGTGTTAGCATCTGTCTATGTCTGCTCACAGTCCAGCAGAGTAGTAGGTGCTGTGATTCGGAGTGAAGGGTATAACTCAGTCATCTACAACCCACACCTGTCCCTGGAAAAATTAAGGCCATTTTTCATGGAAGTTGTAACTCTGTTGGCAGCCCAAGCCACTGAGCAGTCACATAAAATTGGCTAATGTCCTCTGCCCACAAGGTTATTTCACCCACCTTAGGAGTGATATTGTTGTTAAAATCTCCCAGCTGAAAGAAAACCTCTTTAAAGTTAGCAAAATAACTTATATGCAGGAAAATGTTTTCTTCACTTTCCTGGGGAACCAGCCCATTCTCTCTTTTGAAACAGTGAAAGGGGAAAAAGGACTCTTTCAACACATCAAAGCACAGACAATGCACCAGTGTAAAAAAAATGCAGTATTTGAATTAATGCCTCAAGGGTTTTGCTCCCCTGAAAAAAACTCCAAAAATTGGAAACTTTCAACATTTGAGGATGGCAAGACAAATGCAACTCTGGAAATACTTGATTCTCTCAGAGAGTATAGCTGGGATACTTCTGTTTCCTGTGATGCTACTACAAGTGAGATTTTTGGCAATGCCAGTGTGCACACCATCAGTGCAATGTTTATTACCCTTTACAGCTCCCTGGGAAGTCATTTTTAGTCCTACTCAGTTAAGGATGAGCAACATTGCAACTGCAGCACTTACATCTTACTGCTTCCAGCTTGATTGAATACGTCCCTGGAGCAGGATTTTAGTTTAGGTGAGCAACAGACATGATCATAAAAATACAAAATAACATGGAATCCTCTTATAATCATTAAGGGAAGAAAACATCTGGGAAGTGGAGAGAAATAGAAAAATGTCACATAAGGAAGTAGCACAGCAGTTGCCTCACCACTGCCAAGCAATTTAGAAACATTTTTACATATAAAACTTTTAAGCCAATCACTGTGATGCTTTAGCCAGGTAGAGAAATAAGTGTAAAACCTGGAACCAGTTGAAATTGCTTTAAGGGTAATTTTCCTCCTGGGGTTTCAGTGTTTCCTTACAAATAATCAGCCCATGCTTCATCATGAGCACATTTCTGAGGAGTTGGAAAATGCCTATTAATGGATGTATTTTTAAGGGACCTGAAAAGCAGCAGCTGGTAAGGGTGGTGAGCAGAGTGAAGTCCCTTACACATAAATAATCCCGGGATAAAAGAGTAGCAAAAAAAGGGAGAAATCCAGCAATATAGATGTGTTTGTTTCTCCCCTGACAGAAACATCTGATGTTTAATTTCTGAATCTGAGACTTTAGCTTTCCAGTATAAGGCTTGGACTGGGCCTGTCAGTGTGCTTCTCTCTGTATACATGGCTGGTGACTTTTACTTTTTCCTTTTGTAGCCTGATGTAATGATTATATTGAATCCAGATTTCCCACATAGTTCTTAAATTCTGGATGTGATGAGGAATTTGGAAAGTAATTTTTTGTTACGTAAGATGACTTTTGTAAGCCATTCTGAGGTGCCAAGGCCTTGTGGCAACTAATTTTACTGGACTGTAATTTTCAGGAAATACATTTGTGTATGTGACATCTCAGACACAGTAACATCAAGCTTATTCAATATATTTAGAAGGAGTTTAGAGCTGAGGGATCTCCTTTTCATCCTTCTTAAACCTAAACTTGTTAGTGAATACAAGTGTCATTTACCTTTGATAAAGGCAGTTGCTGAATATTTTGTAGTTAGGGTGATGTAGAATAAAGCTTGTAACATGTTACTCAGGAATGTAAAGAGTCTTTAGTAAATAGAAGGGAAATAAACACCTGTCATTTTGAGATAATTTGTTGCATTTAGGGGGGACTTGTGTGAAGGCAAGATTAAATACAGTTATATTAATTAGTGTTCCTATGATATAGAGGAAGTGAAATAAGGTAAAATTCAATTAATGTAATATCCATGTGTGTTGTGGAGTCATGTGTACTACATATGGCTGGGCAAAGGACATAGGTCACTGCTGTGAAGATTTAAGTGGCATTTAACTGGCTAAATGGGAGCTCTTGTAGCAGAAGTGGTGCTGATACCTGTTCCTCAGCCAGTTTCTGCTTCTCAGAGACAAGGGGTTAAGAAAATTCTTTGGCTTTAGAGATTATTTTGAATTTAGAAATGAAGATGACCTGCCTGCATTGTGTCTTTTGTGTGCAAGCACTACTCTGCAACAGCTTTTTGAGTACAAATGCTTAGAAGGCTGACTCTAACAGTTACAATGACTTTCACAAACCCAGCAGAGAAGCAACAAATATTTTAGAAATACTTTCAAAATTTAAATGGAGAAAGGTCATCTTACCACAATCTTATTATTGTCACATTTTGATCTTTATAACAGCTTTAACATGGGAGGAAAACTTGGTAGCTGGCAAAATCATGACCCATTTGACCAAGGAGTCATCTTCAGATTTGTTGGAGGCATGATTTCCCCCTCACCCTTTGAAAGAAGGCTGTGCAGTGATGCAGGGGGTGGCCAGCAGGTCTGATCTGAGGCTGACCCCTGCTCATGGATTCCTCTCTTCAGACAAATGAGGAATAACCCATCACATCTTGGATCACACAGCACAGTGTGATCGCCTGGCGTATCAGCAGGTGGGATTTATCCCTTCCACAATCTCTCCCAATGACCTGGATTCTCCCACAGAATGAACATTTGTCTCCCCAGACTCTAAGCAATAAAGGTGAGACAAACTCCTCTGTGCCATCTCCTGCTGTTCCTCTGGCTGCCCTGTCCCAGGGCCTTTCTGTGGTGCTGGGCAGGAGCCCTCGGTGCTGCTCCAGAGTGGAGCATCCCACATTTCCCTGCCAGGTCTGCTGCCAGCTGCTCAGACAGCTCTGATCAGTAGGGAGAAGGATTTGGCCTGTTGCCTGTGTTTAGTTAACAGTGACAGAGTGTTTTCCTTTCTTGCCCACTGAGCGTGGAAGACAAAATGAGTCCTGGTGCTCAAATTAGTGTATGCACTCGATGGCAATGCAGCAAGGAGGGCTCCTGCTGCCCTGAGCTGGCTGTTGGAAGGGAAAGACTTATTGGGCCTTTCCATCCCAGTCACTGGGTCCTCTGCAGGGAGTACAGAGCTCATCTGGCTTTGAGTTTGCCCTTACACACCCACCATTCATCTAAGAGAGTTTTCTCAGCACACTTACTGGTATAAAATGACACAACAACCCAATTCCCCTCTTCCTCCCCTCAGGAATGAGTGATACCAAGAGGGGTCCACCTTAGAGCACCAAAAAGGGAGATATTTTTCAGAGAGCCAAAATCCAGTTCTTGTTGAGGAAAACAGACAGAAAAAGCTGCAATCACCACTGTAATATCAGTCCAATACAACATTGGTAAGCTTTGCATTTAATTAGTAGCACCAAATGGCCAACCATTCAGCTGGTATCAGCACTGGGGGTTTGGGAATGGTTAGGAGCTGGGAGGTTTATTATGAGGAGATGACTGCTTTCCAAAGAGTGCTGCTCATTATTCATGTTGGGAAGGGATATCTACTGGAACTACAAATGAGCATAATTAGGATGATTGCTCCGAATAGAATAATGATGTTAGATCAGCAGATGGGAGAATGGAGTCAGGTACGTTCATCCAAGGCACTGTAGGGAATCAATATCATATTAATGAATGTAAACGAAGTAGCACGTTCTGAGGATTTCAAGTCTGACATCAACTAGAATGCAGATGGGAAGTGATTTAGTTTATCCCTCATTATGTTGTTAATTGTTGTTATTGTAGATAATTATGATGAACTTATCCTCACTGAGTCCAGGCAGACTATTCAGAGAATTGTGGATAAACAGTAATGGTATACAAACAATTTCATAGTGCTTTAAAATGGTGCTAGGTACTGTAATATCTATGGGGTTTTGGCATTTACATGATCAAAAATGGCAATTTTCTGGAATGCAATTTGTTGCAGGGAAGTTGTCACCAGTGCAGCATGGAAACAGCTCATTGTCCACTGGGTGTCATTTCATTCTCACTGTCCAAACCCCAGGATCTGAACTCATTTCAGAACAAAGAGATATGATTAGGCCCTTCTTGTATTTATATTTCTGCTCAAGAAGGTTCTGCAGCACGACTAAGTCTGCTCTTCTTAGAGAGAGGACAATTTCCATATGGTCAAGAGTGCTTTGTGCCAGGACTCAGCAGCTGGGATCACATTTTTCCAAAGTGCTTGGTTGCTGCTTATGTGCTCTGGGAACCAGAATTTTATCCACTCTGATGCTTGAGACCAGTTTTATAAGAAGCTCTCCTTGCTGGACATTGAGAACTGTGGTAGCTGGCGATTTGAGACTTGGAAATTATTAAGTAATTTTAATTATTAATATCACTTTCATCATGGCTCACAGTTAAGCCAACATTCACTTGAAGAGTGGATTCAGGAGGAGTTTTTTTCCTGATATGCATGTGCTGCTTGTAGCCAAAATTCCTACAAGAGGAGGGACTCATAGCACCTTTGAACATATCAGTGTGTTCCTTAAGCAAGCTGAAGGTGTCAAATTAACCTCAGCATAAGAGATAAATGAAGCTGTCTTGAGCAAATAATTACTTTGAATTTAAATCCTTTATTTTCTCCCATTTTTTCCCCATCTGATTTTCAGGAAACACAGAAATTTCAAGCAGCTGAGCTGAAAAGAGCCACACAGTTGAGGGAGAGCAGCTAATTCTTTTAGTGCAAGGAAGCTATTCCATCTCAAATTGTATAGGAAATAGAAATCTTCCCCAGTGAAGCCTGCAACAAAAAGATCAGGAATGTAATATACGTGGGAAAATGTCAGAGAGAAAACGTATGAATGGCATGAGGAATGAGAAGCTTGGCCCAGAGGTAACTTTGTGCTTTGATAAATCTCTCACACCAGAGCTGCAGAATGACCTGAAAGGAGGTTGTGGTGAGGTGGGGGTTGGCCTTTTCTCCCAGGTAACCAGTGGTTCTCAGTGTCTTATCCCCACAAAGAGCAAATAAATATTCGAATGTCATGGAGAGGGATTTGGAGCATTGCACTGCATCATCATGAGCTTGATTTTACTGCTGACATGAACAGATCCTCAACCCCCCTTCAACCAGAAAATTATCAGAGTATTATTTTGAAATGCACAGTTTGCATTTAAAGAGAAGCTGTTGACAGGACACAGGAGACAGCCCTTCTCCTTGGCTGAATTTGTGTATTCCCCATGTTTGGCATGCATGTTTCATTAATACCTCTGTCTAGCCTGTCCTGTTTATGAGACATCCAGGGACTTGATAGTTTATCTTCTGGAAACAGGTGTTTCAGCATAAACCTTCAAATGAGCTAGGGAAAATCTGCAAGAAGAAAAAAAAACACCTTTGCCTTAATGGAGGAATGAAAAGCTATGGCTTATTTGTGATATGTGTTTGAAAACGAGCTGAGGTGATAGGAATGAGAAGTACATCAAGCATCAAATGCCATCTTAGGTTGAAAAGTTGCTATGCCAACCTTGAGACTTTAAATATTCTCATTAAAAAAAAAAATGTAAACCAATATAATTTCTGTTCTAGGTTAATTAAATATTTTCAGAGACTTGGAATGGGGTGGTATTCATCTCTCTGCTGAATAGCACTGATGTTCCTGCACAGGGATGATCAGTAATGGTACTTGTCAGGCTGAAGGTGACTTTGGGGGACAGGAGTAGAGGAGATGGAAGTGTTTTTCTGGCGACTCATTAGGTATGAAAAGAAAGACTCTCTTCTGTTCAGGGGGAGAACTTTGGATAAGTCAAGTCATCCACATTAATTTCAGTGTAGAGGGAGTTCACATGTACAGGAAACTTATTTTAAGTTTTATATAGTAAAGAAAATCAATAGAAGTAATAAAAAAGGCTGAGAGTTGTCTCATTCTGAAATTCCTTGTGCTAGGGAGTCTAAAACTTTGGTTGAAGAGTGAGAAATTGTGCCCAGTCTCAGTCCTTAACTTTCTTTAAAGATTATGCTCAGTTCCTGCCTTTGCTTCCCCAAATAGTCCATCCATTAATTTTAGATTTAAAAAAACCCACGCAGACACCTTTAAAAGGAATTGTTCCAAGGGGAAGTTAAAGTAAAGTACATTTCCTTTTCTAATGTTTTTATTGACAAAAAATAGCTCCCAAAATTTATTCATTCGTTTCGGTCCCAGAGAAGCTACATTTATCAAAAATATGAATAATTTCCCAGAAGAAATTATTGGTAGAGTTGGTAAATTCATAAGTGCTAGAGCAGAAAAAAGCTAAAGTGCAAAAGAGTGGAAATTAAACAGGGAGGTGCAAACCTGCCCTTTCTGCTGCTTTTGACAGTTCACACTTTAAAGTTCTTGGAATGTTATTGCTGAAGATTAAACATATACCTGGACCTGCAAATGATGCTCCAAAAGCATGGTAACAAGTTCTAAAGGATTTTCAACTCCACAACTAGAATCATTGCCCCCATCTTGTCAAGCTTCTTTAAAGGATTTGATGCATCTACCAGCCAATAGGTAAAAGGTGAAATCCAAGGAGGTTTGATTGATTCCTCACTGCTCTATCCCCTTGGTGGAGGGATATGCCTCATAGAGATGAGCTTCTGCAGTGCATATGAAGAGATGAATTGCAGCTAGAAGGCTGAGGAGAATAAAGAAATGCCACAAAAATGGTCTTATTGCAAATCAGTCAGTGCAACTGCCATTGAAATCCTTGTAATGATGCAAGGGATGTTATTTCCATGGAAATAACATTGTTGAAAGTCAGAAAATTTTTGGTCTTCGGTCAAATGATCCTTTTGTTTCCTGGGTTTCTTTGGAGAAGAATAATGTCAACACAGACAGCATTCTGGTTTGTCCTTGGGCTCCTCTATTGGCCACATCTCTCAGTGTCTCCTGACAGGATATAAAATCCCCCTTTGCCTGGAGGCCCCTCTGCTCTGCCCTGCTGCAGCCTGGCTCTGCTCAGAGGAAAAACCCAAACCATGTTTATCTTTGCTCCATTTGGAAGGGTCCAAATTGCTTGGAAAGCAAGAGAGTCACACTTCTGAAATGTCAAACTCTTGTGTATGAACAGATTGCATATTATATTATGCTTGTTGGAGATTAAGAAGTCAAGGTCTGGATCATTTTAATAATGAACTGGGGCTTCTGTTCCTACCTCTAGAAACATTTAGCAACCTGCACCTGAGTAGGGAACCTGTTCCCTGAGCAGGGAAAGCCTAGTTCAAACAAGCAGTGGGCTTTAAATTCATAAACCAACTGGATGTGCTTTCTGGAAAATTAACTGTACAGCCTTGGCATAGACTGTGCATGTAGGAATTTAGCCTGGAAACAATAAGAATGCACTCAACTGTATTCAAAAGTGTCAGCAGCTGGCAAAGCTCTTTGGGAGGGGTGCTCAGTGCCTTTCAGAGGATAACCAAGTTACATGGTCAGGATCAGTGCAGGGCCCTTCCTCAGCATCCTCTCTCATCACCTTTCCTCCCACTGGTCTTGTGGTTCTTTTCACTCTTTGGCCAGCCAAAGATACTGTAAATACCCAGGAGGAAACCTGTCCCACAGCTTTTCTATACAGGCTTGTTCATATTTCATGTGATCCTAGCTGCTAAATATTTATAAGCATTTTGAATATTTGACATGATGGTTTGTTTAACAATTTAATTTCAAATCTTGCATGAAATATGTCTGCTTTCTGTCCCCCTCCTTTCTCTCAGCTTTGTTTTCTTTCTACAATAATTTTTACTTGGGGGGATTCTCTTCATATTTACAGAATTACCTCTCCATTTTTTTCTGCTGTCTCTTCTCAAAATGCTAATCCAAGCAATGCAATATTTCTCTCCTTGATATTTGTGTGTGTGTGATGTAGATTAAATACAAAGAGCCAAGAGCTCAAAGAAACTTAAAAAGAGACTCTGTGCAATGTGCCTACAGCTTTCATTTACACAGCAAATTTAATGCTACCCAGAAATGCCAGATAGGTTCCTGGTCTTAGCTTTTCTCATTTCACTTAATTTTTACTCAAACTCCACCCCTCTGACCTGAAACAGCTCTTTTCTGAAAAAAATCTGGTTGGTTTTGAACAGATGTGGAGACATGACAGAGTTCATTTCGAACATAATCAACAGATAATGATAGGGTACTCAGAGAAATTGCAGTGAATGACAAGTACCATCAGCCTTTTCAAAACAGCAAAATTAGACATTTTTAACTCCACATGCACAACAGTGTTAGAAGAAGCAGGAAATGACTAATTTGGAATTCTTTTATTACATTCTGGTTTTAAAAAAATTATATTGTAACATTCTGAGGCATTATCCTGATCCTTCTCTGCTCACCGCCTCTACGGGAAATAAAATTCTCTTCCATGGGTTATTTGAAACAGACTGGCTCTCTTGCCTACTTAGTTGTATCTCTCATCTTCCTCCCTGAGGCTTGACAGTGCTCAGCCTGTCAGGATGAGGCCCCAGCATCTCTCATGTATGATTTGCAATTTTCATCAGTGTTAAAATCCATCTGGTCTATGAGCCTCATAATCCTCAGCCTTCCAAAACATAGCACCCAATTGGGGTGCTTGGGAAGATTTGGGTTATTTCATTGCCTGTGTCTGTGTCTGTGTGTCATTGTCTGTGAAGATTTGGGTTATTGACACTGCACTGCCAGGACAACTGAGCTGGGTTTTGTGTTTCCAGCCCTGAGTTTCTTGTTGTGGTACAAGTCTGACCCTGCTTGCTGCCCACTGCCTGTCCAGGCTTGTAGCCAGGATGGTTCTCCACAAAACTTATTTGGACAGGAGGGCCTTGAAGTGCCTCGTTTAGGGGTCAAACCTGGCTGACAGGGCAGTGGTGAAGTGGGGACTGTCCCTTTGCACCCCAGGAGAGTGGCCATCTGTCCCTGTGTGTCCTGGCAGAGTCACGGGAGCCCTCAGGGCTGTGATCTTCAGAAACCTTGGTGTAACAAGAATCACAGAGAATCACAGAATCACAGAATACTCTGAGTTTGAAGGGACCCACACAGATCATCAAAGTCCAGCTCCTGGCCTTGCACAGAACCCCAAGAATCCCATCATGTTCCTGAGAGTGTTGAGCTCCTTGAGCTCTGTCAGGTTTAGTGCTGTGACCACTGCCCTGGAGAGCCTTTTCCAGTGCCCAGCCACCCTCTAAGTGAAGAATATTTTTCTAATATCCAACCTAAACCTCTCCTGACACATCTTCAGGCCATTTCCTCAAATTCTGTAACTGCTCACCAGTGTCTGGAAGTATCTAGAAATGCATCCTTGTTCTCCTTCACCTCTTCCTCCCACTCCTCACTAATCTTTGCCCTGGGTTGAGCCTTCCATCCACTGTCCCAACACTTCTTCCTGCAGGGAAAGCAGCATCTTGGATGCTTCTAAATGTGGGAAATACAGGCAAATGTGTGAAATACGCAGTGCTGGCACAAACACCAATAGAGCTTGTAAATAAATCTTCTTGGCCTCCTTGGGATTTTTCCTGTGCGTCAGAACCCACAGTTCAGGATTTTAGATGCAGGTACAGAATTTCTGCTTGCGTCACCAGAACTGGGCTCTGCAAGCCAGGATCAGGAGAAGCTTGGCTGTCAGACCTCTGTTAATCTCGGTTTTTAAGTAAAGAATAATGTGTGCTTAAGGGAAATACCCTGACACAGGAGAGTCATTGAGTGTGTTCTCACCATCAGGGTGATCAGGATTTTCTGTGATGACTGTGAGCATTAAGGAAGCCAGAACAAAGATGACAAATGGTTTTGTAAAAGGGATCATCAGAAGACACAGCAGGTTCAGTGTTCTTTGAGACTTGTCTTAACAGATGAGCAGTTTCCTGAGAGGTGTAATCTGCCCTCCTGCCTGGCTGCAGAATTGCTGGAGGACATTTTATTATTTTGTTTTATTTTATTTTATTTTATTTTATTTTATTTTATTTTATTTTATTTTATTTTATTTTATTTTATTTTATTTTATTTTATTTTATTTTTTCTACCACCTGTATCTTGGATAGGGTGTGTGGCTGCTTGTGTCTACTTAAAAATCAGCGTAAAAAACTTTGAACAAGTAAATCATCCATAGTTTTTACAAATGTACAGAACCAGTAAAAACATTAAGCTTGGAGATGTGCATTAAGTTGGGTCTTGATAGAGTTTGCCAGCTGGGAACCTGCCATTTGCAGATGCTTTGGAAGCACTTTCCTAGTTGCTACTAAACCTTTTTCCTTAAAGAAAGGAGAAGAGGGAAAATAATCTAATTTAATGCAAACTAGTTGCTGAGATGATGTGGAAGTGGTGATGAGAATTGCCTAAAATACGCTGGTTAAGAGATGAGCTTGTAAACTTTGCACACAGTACATAGAGAATGGTATTAAAGCTCAGCAGAATTCTCATCCTTGTTTTTTTTTTTAACTTCTGGGCTAATTAAGCATCTCCATTACCTGTGGCAGCAAGGCATTTTATTCCCACCCTACACTTGTTTTCAGATGTATCTATATATAGTGTCCTTCACTAATTCTGTAGTTATTTTGAGGCTGATATTTTTGTTTGGCCATCTATTCTCTCAGTGAAGAGGCAAGCTTTCAATTTATTGAAATGCATTTTGGTGTGGGGAAGATTAAAGCATGGAATTGATTTGAGAGGAGTGCTTTGAAGCCATAAAGTACACTCTGTCTTTCATTTACATTTCAGACCTTGCCTCACTCTGTATTTGAAAACATTTACTCCACAAGTCCTATCTATCTCCACATAATGCTCAAGTACTAGATTTAGATGTAAGTGGACCATCAGTTTCTGCCTGAGACATAAAGACATCTTAAATCTTAATGCTTTAGCTTGGCACATTTATGGAAGTCTTGGTGCCCCAGCTTCTGCAATGGGGCATTCACCCAGATAAAGATCTGCTTGTTGTACTCTTATGCCTCCTCTTAATGAAGATTTGAAGTTTTTGCTCCTCTCCATTAACAACACAATTAGAACACCTGGTCTGATTACAGCACTCAAGGACAAAAAGAGGAACTCTGATCTGAACTTTTTTTAAACATAAGAGGATGTAAACATACAAGTTTCACCTTGCAGAAGGTGTCAACAGTAAAATCCTGCTATTCCCCAGCTGTCTTCAGCCCCTTCTCCTAAACAGGATCAGAAATGGCTTCTTCCCTTTCCTGTGAAAATGCCTCAGTTGCAGGCCTGAGGGGCTTTTCTGCTTCTCTGTGATAATTCAGTTATTCTGTGCTCTCCTCAGCTCCTCCATGCATGAAAAGCAAAGTTGGGACACACACACACATTCGTGGTAGAAGTAACCTCAAACCTATGACAAAGTCATTGAACCAACTGATTTTAAAAATTCGTTATCATCTCGATTCTGAAGGGGAAAAACTGACCAAAGAAGTTAAGCCACCTCTAATTATGTATTTTAGACAATGATATTCCAACTAATTAATGAATGTTTGTAAAGTGCTTTGAGATCTTTGTGTAACAAGGAAGGTTAATATGTTGCTATGTATAAATGATAGAATTGATAATTTAGAAAATACAGAAGCCCAAAGCCACGTTACCCTTATCATTTCATCAAAGCCAGGTTTAACTGTCTTCTTTTGGCTTCTGGCTTAATTAGATAAGGTACTGAATTTAATTAATTCATCAAACTTAATTTGAAAAGATCTCTCAAGTCAGTTAGAGCTTGTCTTATGCTTATTATTCCTATTTGTTGCATCGAGCCTTTAATATCACCATTTTGTTATGATATTAATGGTAGCCTTAACTGTGTTCTAATTTACAGCATTTACTCAGATGGTGCCACTTCCTCTATTTTTGAGTGTCAAACATGTAAAAATCAATCACAATTTAATTTAAGGCAGGGAATTGCTCTTCTAGAACTCTGTCAAGTCAGGTACAGGTTATCTCTTTCCCCACAAGTGTAATTTGGGTTTGCAAAGTGAAATTATTTCACAGGAAATCATGTTGAGTTTCTGAAGTTCCATTACTTGGAGAGGTGTGACACTGATCATTTGGATGCTCTTTCAGGAGTGTTTAACTAAATTCTGAGGTTTGAGGCTGAAGTTGGTATTGCAGCTATACAATTCGTTTGAACACATCTGTGTGTAATGCTCCAGCTTGTTGTACTAGTCTGAAACTTCTTGAAAGTTATGAAAGAAAGAATTAGCAGGAAAGAACCTAAACTGAAAAATTTGCTGCATATTTTAACCAGTTAGCAGGACCCTTTTTTCTGGCCATATTTTTACATTCCTAGAGATATGCCACAGAGAGAGCAGAGATCAACTGATTGTTTAAAACCAAGATTTCCCTAGAAATTATTTACTTGTTCTGTAAAACTTGTTCTATTGTCATGCAAACTATGCTGCTGATAGAGACATTGCTAACTAAGTCTGGAGGAGTTCCTGTACTCTGTGAAAAGCCATCAACATGCTGTGTACATCAAATGCTTTCTTACTCTTCCAGGCAGTAGTTTTGCAGGAGTAACCTTGCTCACAATTGCTCTCTCTTCCTTTCTTCATTTGCCTGTTTACAGCCCAGTTTTCCAGTGCACAGTTAAATACCTTTTTTTTCTGTTTTCCCTCAGAACGACTATCGGAAGTTATCTATGCAATGCAAGGACTTTGTGGTGGGGGTGCTGGATCTCTGCAGAGACACTGAAGAAGTGGAAGCTATTCTGAATGGAGATGTGAACATCCATTTGTGCCCTGAGCACCACAGGCCAAGTCTGAGCAGGATTAAACTTGCTATTAAATACGAGGTCAAAAAGGTAAGCTCTTCCTTTGGGCCCCTAGGGAATTAAATGTCTTCACATTTAATTATGCTTCCTTGATGCCTCCTGAAAAAATAAACAAAAGGAAGATTTCAGTGGGACCAGGACTGTCCCTAGAATTTTAGCATCTTATGGATTGATTTGCAGCTTCTCACATCCTTTAATACGGTGAAGGTTATCTGCAAAGTGAAAACTAAATTCTTCTAGAAGTATTTGAAACAACAATTCAGCCTTACAGAAGTGTGTGGTGTGCATGGAAAATGTTATTCTGGCAAATTCTAGGCCTGGGTGGTCCCAATTAATTGCTCCTACAATATGCATTGATGGAAACTGGGCTCCTGCTATGGGACTCGAAGAGTGTTCCAAATTTTCAAGCTAACATCTGCTCTCTCTTTCCCCTCCCAAACCCACCACCTGCTTCATTTTGCCTCTTGACTCTGCTACTGTGCTGGCTGGAGAAGGTCTTTTCCTGTTATGAAAGCCATTAATTAAAGGGAATCTTAAAACATATTTGAAATTAAATGCTTTCATGCAGGAGCACGTAGTATGGAGCCAAACATTTTCTCCTAGGATGTTGTGTCTCTGCTTTGTGCCGTCACCAAAACTAAGCTGAACATCTCAGCTGAACATCATCAGTTCACTCTCAGTCAGATGTTCAACAAGCTGGGTCAAGTTTAGTTATTGGCACTGTTGCTTTGGTAACAGGAGGCCAAACTTGCTCTGGTGCTCTTTTGGAAAATGAATTAATCTAAAAGACACAGATAGTACCTCATCATGGAACAGTGCCCAGTGATCCATGGCGTGAGAATCATCAGTCACAGAATCACAGAACATTCTGAGTTGCAAGGGACCTTTGCCAGAACCTCGAGCCTTTTCAGTATGTGAATTCTCCTGTGCTCCTTTGCTCACTTATCCCTCTAAAAATTTGTGTCATCCTTTTGATACCAAGACCACGAGCTGGAGTTGCTGTGCTGCTCTGAGCACTTCCACCCGGGCTTACCTGGTTTCAGAGGGACATTCCCCATTTCTTACCCTGTCTATACATGCAACTTTTCCCAATGCATGAACATTGATCTAAAGCACCTATGGGAGGTCATGTACAGTTGATTTTTTCATGTATAAAAATCTTCCTAAGCCCAGGAAAGCTGAGCATCTTTTCTGGATCACAACTTGTTGCACACTGGTAATAACTTTTAAACTAATTGCAGGATGTGAACAGGAGCATTCAGCAGTCTCGTGATAACTCTCAGGTCAGCACTTTCAGCACATTCTTTTCAGCATCCAGTGTGTGTCTATGTGTAAGATGAGTATCTAACTGCTAACTAGAAAACAAGATAGTTCAGTCTGTGGGAGACAGAGACACACTCATATAAATGGCTTTGGGCTTTGGCAGTGATGTGATAATAGACTGATTGGTCACGCTTGCTGAGCAAAGTGTGTTATGGTAACAGGGTAATTAATTCCTTAAGAGGCATTACATTTCAGGTGCAAGCTTTTTATTGAGTTGAGAGATATTTAGGCTTATGTGTACAAATTCTGTGCTTTGAAATCCATTTTCATTTTAAGGAAATCCTATAACAGAGAGGGGCCAGAGGGAGGGCGAAGTATTATGCATATTTAACGAACTGATTCTTGGACAGATTCTTCAAATTTCAAGTCACTTTTTCAAAGCTAATGACTCATCCTGACTAGACCTTGCCCAGTTCTGGGCTCCTCAGTACAAGAGAGACGTGCAACTCCTGTAATGGGTCCAGCAAAAAAGATAATTAGGGAACTGGAGCATCTTTCTTGTGAGGAAAGGCTGAGGGAGCTGAGCGTGTTCAGACCTGAGAGGAGAGACCTGAGAGGAGACCTCATCAATGTCTGCCAGGGTCTGCAGGGAGGAGGTGTTGAGAGGATGGACCAGGCTGTGCTCAGTGTTCCAGGTAACAGCACAAGAGACATCAGACAGAAACTGATGCCCAGGAAGTTCCACCTGGATATGAGGAAGAATTTCTTTACTGTTCATATGACCAAGCACCGGAACTGATTGCCCAGAGAATGTGGAGTCTCCCTCACTGGGGATATTTAAGAACTGTCCAAACATAATCCTGCACCACCTGCTCTGGGATGAGCCTGCTTGTGCAGGAGTTTTATACAAAACAACTTTAGGGACTTCAGACTGGTCTGAAAAAAAAAAAAAAAGGTGGTAGTGGTTATGAGTTATTTTTTCATTAAGTTCGTATCCAGACTAAATATTTGCACTTGCATAGGAAATTTTAAGAAATATTTGATGGTTCAAAAATCTATTTCTACCATTAGCTTCTTAATTCACGCTTCCATATTAATACCAAGTGCCTACAATAGGCTTTCTTTGATGAAAAAATGCAGAGAACCATGAAATGCATTGAAAATTATTATTAATATCCATTATTTTACTTTTACAGCTACTGGTGCAGTCTGTATTTCATCACATTTTTATTTCTAGAGTCTAGGAAAGATGTCAAGGACTCCCACCCTCAGACAGAAGAGTAATTGCATCTTCAGAGTTTCATCAGGCCTTTGCAAAATCTTTTAAAATCTTCCTTGTTCTTCCAAATTTCTTTGTCACTTCACTGTCCTCATACAGTGCAGTTACTGCAGTCACAGCTGTCTAAGGAAAATCTTGTGTTCACATCAGGACTGGAGCCTTCTTACCTCCTCTGCTCAGTAAATTGGTACCTATAGCAGGTTTTTGTCCATGCCCTAAATGATCTGTCTCTGCATTTTTTCTTCTGTGTTTCTAATTAAAGTTCTCTCTTACTTCATTCATTTTCAACTTCAAAAAAGCTGTGGTTCAAATTCTCCGGCCAAGTGAAGGAAAAGGGTTTGATTGATCATTATCTTTTTTTCCTAATTTACAAAGTTTGAGATGAATCTTGTAAAGTCATTCAAGACAGAGTCAAAATTTACAGGCTTCATTTGTCAGTCTCTTTTTTCCTTTTTTTCAGCAAAGCATACTACTAACACATATGATATGATGGTGAGAAGCCTAAGGCTCTAATTCAAGGACTTTCTATAAAAGATATTCGAAGAATTATGAAACTCTGCTTTTATATATTTTGCAGCAAGGAGAAACCCAAAATTACAGTAGTTTACAATGTTGTTTATAAAAATCCTGTATTGCTGTTGTTCTTCACAATTTTTGAAGCAACTAAATAATCACTCTGTACTCCAGGATTTTTGGAAAAAATTCACTCAAATGTCCTCTGCCCAAGTTTTCCAGAGGCATTTTTCCATTTAGATCAACTGTCTTAATGACTCCTTGAAAATTATTAAGATGGAAACAGTTTGTCAAGAGCAAAGCAAACAATTTTCATACACTTAAGCATTTACTGAGTCCTGGATTCTTTCAAAGAACCAAACTTTTAGCCCATGTTATGGGATTGTTGCAGATTTACCATTGTCTCCCCTGGTTTATTTAGTGATGCTTTGCATTTGCACACTTCAGACAATAAGAGATTTCTTTCTGTTCCAGCACTGCAGGGTCTGGGGCACAGGGAGGAGGAGGAGGGTTCAGGAGGAGCAGCCAAACACTCTGAGGATGCTGCAGCCAGGCTGTTCAGGTGTTCTCTTGGACACTTGGGCAGAAGCTGGGGACTCTCACAGTGAGGCCAAACTCTGGTGGAGTCCAGCAGCTGCTCACACAAGTGGCAAAATAAAAAAGCAGCATTAAGGTGGAACAGGTGGTTTTGGTGGATTATAACCCAAAGTGGCTTGAGTTGCTAAGCTGAAGTTCTGGCCCCAAGGACCATGAGCTCTGTGGGCCATGGATACCCTCAGCTGCTCCTCGTGCAGGTTTACAACATCTGAAAGCTTAATGTGTTCTTGACTGAAAATTTTATAGTAATGCTTTTTCTTTCTTTTTTTGAAACATTCAAACAGATTTGTTTTCACCCAGGTACTTGAAATGTAAGGGTAGAACACATTTTTTCTGTGTATGAACTCATTTCTAATTAAGCCAGAATATGATTTCTGTTTTTGAGAGGCAGAGGTGCAGAGGTTGGAACTACCCTTGGACAGCCAACAGTGAGAAAATTAGAGTTTTGATGTCTCACAAAACCATTTTGCTGTTGTATATCAGCTGCACAGATGCCTTCGTATTTTACGTTCTCATTTTAGTCTGTACCAATATGATCCTTTCTTGTTTCTCTTTAATGTTGGCAGGGGACTTGTGTCAACATTTACCTTTAGGTGTAAAGCTGTTGCTCCTCTGTAGGAGGTGACATTCATTTCCCTTCCTTCCCAATGGCAAAATTATCATTGCTCAATTCTTTTAATTGCAAATGTTGAGTGCCCATCTCTGTCTTCTCAGCAGCTCTGCTCATAACCACCACAAAGCAAGAGCACCTTTCTCTTTCATGAGTTTTAACTTAATTAACAGGAAGATACACAAATTGGGTTGGGGAAAAAAAAAAGAATTAAACAGAACACCAGATGGCTGTGTAAATCCTATTTAAGAGAGAGCTGGAACAGGAACTTTTTCATAACTATATTATTAATAATTAACATGTGGAGGATGCTCTGAACAAAATACTCATGGCTACATTAGATTATAACTTTTCACTGTGTCGGTCACACGACTCAGAGACTTGAGGGCACGAGAAGTCCCAGCTCTCAGTAACTGCTGCAGCAGCCTGAATGGGAATTGGAGAAAGTTAGTCCCTGAATGGGGAAGAGAACCAGCCCTGCCTGTGCTGAAGAGACAGTTTTGCCCCAAAAAACGTGCAGTAACAGACACTGCCCCGAAGTGTCTGTTACTGCTCCACCAGCATCCTTAGGAAAGTTACCTGGGACAGCTTGGGTTTTGCCCAGGAAGCACAGCAAAATAAGGTGGAGAAGAGAGGGCAGGAGAAACCCAGAAGTGACAAGAAGTTCTGCCAGCAGGAGAGCAGGGAGTGTGTCTGTGCCACATGCCATGGTGGTGAGATCTGTGTGCTCTCAGTTTGCAGCTATCCTCCAGAATGCTGGGGGTGCCCTGGGGAGGGGCTGCTGCAGGGGAAAGGGGAAAGGCACACCAGGGCCCAGCCCACAGCCTCAACACCAATGGAAAACTGTGTTTGGGTAACCCAAATGAAATCATTCACATCCACAGCTTTAGTTTAGGAATTTCTCATAGGACAAACATTGATCTTTCAGTGCCCCAGTGGCTGTAACACACACAGATATGGCTTGGAACAGGGCAGGGTTATGATTTAGCATCTGATGAGAAGCTTCAAGGAAGAGAACTCCTCAATCAAAAGGGCTTTCAGAAAGTTGTATTTTTTGTTTCTGCAATCCCTCATTAATTTTTTTTTTCCCACTTCTTAGTTTCAGGAATATTTAACTGAGGTCTTGTAAAGTCATTGATGGCTTGGACCGTGGCAGTGGAAAGAAAAGTATCTCTTGCTTCTGTCAGAAGAGAGCCAGTGAATACTGTAAAATGTAATTTAATAGCAGTGGAAACACTGTGGTCATTCTGGACTCTAAAGCTTTTCCACGTGATTTTTCTTTTTACATTTTTAATTGCATGTTGCAGATGTTTTGACAGAGGTTGGAAAGGGAAGGAGTTACTTTCCTTCCTCACAAAATGCATTTCTATATCTGAGTATTTCATTAGCAAGGTTCCTTCCTCCCACTAAAATCTGTGACTCTGATTATTTCCTTTTTCCCAGATGTTTTAATTTCTTTTCTTTTCCTTGATGAATCTCATTTTGTTATTTCCTGTACATCCATCCATCCACTTAAGGTTTCAGTGAATCATTTCTCCATCCTGAATATTGTCTGCAATATTCCCAGTTCACTGTAATATGCAGACTTAATTATTTTCATTTGCAAATTGTCACAGGGTCTTAAATGTCCATCAAGATACAGACAAGCACAAGAACACATCAAAACCATTGTGAGGATGTACATCACAGATGAAAGGGCTTAAAGTTACCTTTATTTATAATTAATAATAAAATTCCCAAAGAAAAGAGCAATTAATATGGTTCGTACAAACCTGACCTTAGCTGACTCCAGTTTTGATTTTTCCTAGTTCCCCATAGGCAATAGACCTGTAAAGGTGCATTTGGGATGGAAAGTCAGATATGGATGAGTAGAACCCTTAAAATAAATACAAATAAATCAGTATTTCAGGATACTGAAGGTCTTTTCCCAAGAGGTGTTCAAATGTGGATCTTCATGGATGATGTTCCAGGGTGAGGCTCTCCTGTGTGAGCTGCTTGTCACACACCTGTAGATATCTGCATTAGGACACATTTTTGGGACTCTATACCTGATGGAGAGAGGAGTCTCATCCTATGAGTGAGTCTGTCTCCCCACCAGCCCTGCTGAGAATAAATCCATCTGCACAAGAGGCATCTGAGCTCGAGCACCAGCCCAGTTTCCTCACCATGCAGCCAAGAGAAAACAGTTCCTGGCTCTCCTGGGGGAGGAAGAGGCTATGGTGTTTTATATCTCTCCTTCTGTGCCCTCTGTGGCTGTATTTTAGATACCAAAGGGACATTGTTGTTTGGTAGTTTTTTTAGTGTGTCATGTTTTCAGATGAATAATTCAATAATAAGGATTTTCAAGTGGTTTTGATTTTGCACAGATATGAAAATCCTGGAATCTTAAAGGCTGGGACTTGCAATCCAATTCCATGTTTTCAGATAAATAATTCAGTAATAAGATTTATTCATATATGTAAAAAGTGGAGAAATCAGACAGTAACAATAAATCTCTTCAGAAAACATGCAGCCCACTAGAAGAAGAAGCTGAAGTTTTCCAAAGATCCAGCCACCTTATTCCTTACCCTAGAGAAGAATGCTGAGCCCAAAAAAGCCCAGTCTTTGTCTCAGGAAAGTCAAATTATAAAGAAACTTAAGGCAAAGCAAGGTTTAAACTGAACCAATCAAAGAATTTGTGTAAACTCTACATTTTCTAGTTACACACATCGAACATACCAGACTTGCCTTTTCATTTCATATGGTATAAAATTAACAGGAGAACAACAAAACTCCTTTCCACTATTGCTATTAATTTTGCTTTTCCAGTCAGCACTGAAGAACATTAGTGTCAATGGGCAAACTGCATTTGCAGGGGCCTTGGCAGTTTTATTATTAATTATTTTTTATTATTTTTGTTTTCTATTAGACCAATTTGTGTTTATTGGGTTTTAAGTTGTGCTTGGTCTAAGCCTGTTCCCACCCACGTCACTCATCCCAGCAGGGTCATGCCCTGCCCTTTACAGAGCTGAGCCTCATGGGGGCTTTGGGGCAGCCACACCAGCACTGGGGTGACCTGCACTGCCCTGGTTCTGTCCCTGTCACCTTTGCAAAGTGAGATCCCAGTCCTGTTCATGCACCCACTGATTTAGCAGGGAGCAGATCTGCCCCAAACACTCTTGTTTTTATAGAACACAATGAGTCACAGGAAGGAGATGCGGCTGTAAACTGGAGCTATGTGAAGGTTTAAGTGTTCAAAATTATCATTTTGTACTGGTTAACACAGGTCAACCAGCAAGGGGATCCGGATATTGGATTTCAATAAAACTGGGGAATGTGTGAGCATCCTGGGTTTTGATGTATTTGCCCTCTGCCAAATGGCTGATAAGAAAGATGTTTTGGTTCAGAAGGAAACAAGGTGAAAGGTTTTGTGAGAGGTGCAATTTTTTACTAAAACTGTACTAAATACTTGTGCATTTATGCCCTAAAAGTAACTCAGAGACTGAAGCTGCACAATTTGTTGGGGTTTTTTTTCCTGATAATCCTGGCTCATCTGGGCCTTGCTTACAAAACACAAACCTTTTCCCTTTGCTACAGGCTTAAAAACGCTGAAGTTAGACTCCAGACAGCAGGTCTGAATATTCACCAAGCCTGTCACAAAGCCCATCTCCAGGATGAGCAAGAACCTCATGAATATTTGTGTGATGCCATTAGACAGTCAAATGAACCCCAGGGACAGAGGGAAAACTGCAGCAATCCTCAGGGCAGGGACATTTCCTTGTTCTCTGGGTGTCTGCAGCAATCTCTCAGAGGACCTTTTGTCACACAGTGTTTCCTTTTATGCCATGATCAGATCGCATTGAAACAAGGCTTGATCAGTTGAATTTTCTTTCATCAATGAAAATTTTTCTTTTGCATCTGGACAACGGAATTTGGACCTGTTTTTACTCTCTTATAAGGCAAGTCTGGTGCAAAGTGCTTTTAAAACAGGGCCCATGGCCAAGGATAGAATTTAACTATAATTAGAGCAGGGTTTTTTTGTGAAAAGGTCCCAGTGTCACAGCATAGATCTTTGGAATGGAACTTCACTTGTTATTGTTAATTCATTTGCAGTAGGGCATGCGCTTTTCTATTTCTTAAACTTTCTGCAGTTTTATTTGCCTCTCTTGTAGCCACAACAACAAAGAGTGAACCAAGTTCCAGCCATATTTACCCTCCCACAATTTCAATTGTCAGAATTTAATAGCCACATGCATTTGTTAAAAACAATTTTTTTTCACACTCCAGAGCATGAAGTAAATACATAATGTAATCTAGAATATCCTAACTGCTTCTGCTAAAGCCTCAGGTTAGTTTTTGTAAAACAAAGGGCTCTTTGTTCACTTGGAGGTTCACAGAGCAGAGTACAATGTGGAGATAAGGAAAGATTTCTGCCTGTGCTGGTCTTTCCCTGTACTGTGTGTTTTCCAGCAAACTTCAGTAATTTCCACTGAGCTCTGTAATCTTCTGCTCTGCATCAAGTGAAACGACTCTGTAATGGGTCTTTTACTGGATAAAAAAAAATGTTTTGACACATTTTCCACCTTTTTTTCCGCCCCCAAAAATGTATGTTTCAGTTCAAGTAAAGTATTTTATTCAGTGTAAATGCAGACCCTTTATTTAGCCTTCAAGTCCTAAAAATGCCTAAAATACAGAAGGAATCTTTAAAAGGGAACAGTGTTATAAAAGCAAAGAAACTATATTCTGTTTTAATTCATTCATTGATTTTTTTTTTCCCCTGTCATTTGCATGTGGGCATGTATTTACCACGGATGCCCCTACACCTCTTAATTCATCTGATCCTCTTTGGTGAAATGGCAGTGTATTTTTCACCTTTCAGGGGAAGAACACTAATATCCTGCTTTGACCTTTCCCTGAGATTTTCCACCCCTGCCAGTGTTTGCTGATACTCCCACAGTCTTCAGCGACCTGCAGAAAAAGGATGATTTCATTTCTCCTCTGGTGAAGGCTTTGCTGGGAGAAACACAGCACTGCCTGTGCAGCAAGCCCAGCTTTCCCTCCCTCCTCCCTCCCTCTGGTTTTGCTCAAGCACAGCAAAGCTGCCAAGAAAACCTCAATTCCTCTTCCAGACCAGCCCTGGCTTTGGTCCTGCTGGGAACATGAGCATGGCAAGCTCAGCTCAGGCTGTGTTTTTCTGGGAGGTGTCAGGAAATCTTCATGAGAATTCTGATGTACTTTAAACTTTCCAGAGCACACACAATGTGTGTGGTTCAAATCCCACCTGGTTTTCCCAATGTGTGGATCCCTGCAGGAGCACTGACTGCTCCTCTGGTCCTGACAACACAGAATGGTTTGGGTTGGAAAGGGACCTTAAAGATCACCCAGGTCCAACCCTCCTGCCATGGGCAGGGCTGGCAAAATGGAAAAAGCTATGTATGCAACCCATTTGCTGCCCCTTTCTTTTTCATTTGTGATTCAGGGGCACAAGGGGACAATCTGAACCCTTTGGATGACTCATTTGAGTCAGCATTTTCCCTCGGATTTCTGGCATTTGAAACATTACACACCCAGCCCAGGGTTCCTGTGAGCAGGTGCTGCAGCCTAAAAGGTGTTAATAAATGTAGGTGTGCAGAAGCAGAGAGCTACATCAAAAGAGAAATGCTTAGTAATGAAACCAGAAAGGTTGTTCCAAGGTCATGAATGCAGCTACATGATGGAAAGGGAAATTGCTCATCCCTGCCCCTGCCAGTGTCTCTTGACATCCCCAATGCTCTCCTGAAAGTCTATTTATGCAGCTCCTTTTCAGCTCACACTCCATGATTAAACACACTGAAGTTGGCCGTAAGGCTGACAGGGAAGGCACAAGCTGAGAGGACCCGACAGAAGCACCTCAGGATTTTACAGTCACAGGTTCATGATGTTAGCTCTGATATGCAGGGTTTTGTCTACTTTCACTGCTTCACTGAGGAGTTTTGCCTTCCTAGCACAGCCCCTGGCTATTCAGTGTAGGGTACATTAGCTAAGTGAGATGATCCTGTCCGAGTGGTTAATGCTTTTGCCTCAGTGGTAGATTTCTGTAGTTTAAAAGGAAATAGAATTATTTCAGTAATAAAAGAGATACTGGTTTCTTTCTGCACGATTAATTCCAATCATCTGAGGCTGACCTCTGTCTCTCAGCTGTCTTGCTGTAAGTTTCCTTATTTCTGCTGACACCAATTTTCTGTCCAAGACAGAGACCTCCTCTCCTCTCCTCTCCTCTCCTCTCCTCTCCTCTCCTCTCCTCTCCT
>JANPWX010000391.1:1566371-1617376 GCA_024734555.1 Trochalopteron elliotii
TCCCAGGCTCTTTCTCTGTTCAATATAATAGGAAATAAAAAATAGAAGTCTCTCTATAACAGTGTTTTCTATCAGAAATAACTTTCTGTATGTTTATAAAATATAAAGGCACTTCCACTTCATCATCTGTGGAGTGAAACTCCTGCTTTTAGGAACAACTATGCTAAGGAAAAAACCCTCCCATTCTGTTGTAAGAGCTCAAAAGTGTTTGTCCACAATGCATACAACATGTTAAACCACTAGGAAGAGCTGTCATGCATCAAATTATATAGAAATGTGGTAAAGTGATCACTCAATGTGGTGTCCACAGTGGTCTCTGAAACAGCCTCTTTATTCCTATATGTAAAACTCTTCCTTTGGGTCCTTTCAATTCCCCCTGAAGTCTTCAAGAAACTTTTTTCCGTATTCCAGATAAATATTCATGTCTCTCATTTAACCTCCTGTAGCACAGGACAGCTTTTGGAGGTGTCAATACTTTCCTGAGTCTTTCACTGCCTCTCAAAAATTCTGCTTTGGTGGCTTCATTATTTGAGCTGATTGATATGTGATTTTATTAAGGGTATTTTTAGCTTTTTTAACTTAAAAAGCTGTGTGACTGATAGGCTGGAGGGAAGAACAATTTCCTTCCTATATCAAGAGGTACCAGGAAAAACCACTGCCATCTACTGGGATCCCAGGGCCATGGGACCAACAAAGCTCCACTGTGGTTTCTGAATGCAGAAGCACTGGAAAACATTTCGCTGGAGCTCACAAATCCTGATGCATTACCTTACTGGCTCTGCCCAGGAGATAAAGCACTCAATGCTTTTAAGTGGCTGGTTTTGGAGCCAGGCAATCCCCTCCACTGCCAGTGCTTCCATTTCAATCAGAGATATCCTGCCCTTGTGCACAGCCCTGGTCACACTGCTCTTTCTTGTCTGCAGCACAGGAGCACCCACGGTTTGTCCCTAAAAGCTCCTAGCCTCATTTTCCAGCACAGAAGAAAGGAAAATAGCATTTAATGGGAACATTGAAAAAGCACTGCAGCATTCAGCCCTCTGAAATTCAATATCACACATCACCATTCGTCACTGTGCTTTGAAGCATTCTGCCTTGGAGCTTTTGTCTCAAGCTCTGTTCTTCTCCGTGCCTAAGTCACTAACCAAAGCATTAGTGTGATCTTTAACTTGGTGTCAGTGCCCATTCCCAGGGAAGAGAGAAAGTCAAATGGCTCTGTAACATCTCTGAGGAGTTCTAAGATCAGTTGATAGAGAGAGGGCCTGCAATGCCCAAGGGTCACTGTGTGTTTCATTAATGTCTGATAGAGAAAACAATGAAAACTGAACTGCTTACTGTAAGCAAATAACAGGTCAAAACTCAATCATGCTCTGATCTTCCTGATCCTTAACTTATTTTTCCTCATTTTTGTAATAATCAGAATAAGATTATGTCCTTGGGTGACTTCATGATGCTGAATTTTATCCCCATTCATCTATTTAGCCCAGAAATAAGTTTTGTGCCTTTAAAACTAGAGCCCAGAGCAAAGGTGGGGAGAAGGAGAAGCAGTGCAATGTCTGAGGTGGCTATATTCAAAAACACAGAGATAAGAGCTTCAGCTCTCACTCTCTTGGACTGTGCTGTCTACAGCACAGACAGGGAAAAGGAGGGGGCTCTCCTTTGATTTTAGTTAGGTTTTTTTAGTTAGCTGAGTCCAGAAGTCTTTTTGGAGCTGTTCAGCTATTGTTCTGTCCAGGAATACCTGGGCTGTCATCCAGGGGCCCCCCAGTCTGCGCTGCGGCCGCGACACCGACTCCAGCCCTGGAGAGACTGAGAACAAACCCAGGACACACCCAGGAAAAGGACCCTTTCTCTCTCTGATCCACAGAAGGACTTTCTGAATTTGCCATCTCTTCAGAACAACAAGTGGTTCCACTGTTTAATATTATTCATTTTTTCATGTTTGTTTGTTAAACAAACAGGTTTTTTCCACTTTTCTCCAAGGAAATCTTTCCTGAACCAGTGGGGAGCAGGGGCTGCTTGAATTTTGCCTTCTAGAGGGACCTCATTCAGAGGTTTCCTCCCAAATTTGCCCTAAACCTGGACAAATACTTTTTTGGCACCCAGTGTGGGGCTTGGAAAAGACCTCTGCTGAATGCATTTTGGTTGTACTTACTCTGTATTGGGGTAAGGCAGTCAGTAGCTATGCTCCTTGAATTCATAATGTCTCTCCGGGTGGAAACCTGCATGTAATTCTGGTCCCTAGACTTTTCTGAGGTTTTAATACCTTTCTGGTCCCTAGGTTTATTTTTCTATCTGGAGATAGCTCCAATATTGTCCCTAACATGTAGTTTTCCTGTAGAGTGGCACAGATTTAAGTTGCTATTGTTCTGGGCTCAGTGATAAAGATTTACAGGGAGTTTGCAAAGGTGCTGGAGTTTGTGCCAGGTATGTTTGGTTTATGGTTTCTTCATCGTACCCTGTGCATTCTAGTTCCAGTAGCATGTTTTGGAGGTTGATTAGTAATTGCACCCAGTTTGTTGGAGGAGGAGCAGGGGATGAGGCTTTTCAGCCTTTCCTTTCCTTCTTCTCCTTTAATCTGTTACGTCACTTGTGGAGGATGTTCAGTTTCCCCTGAATGTTAAAGAGACCACCTTCCTGGTATTTCATCTGGTGAGCTTCCTCTGTGTGCTCTGCAGTGTGTCTAGAGTGAGGGCTGAGATGTCCAGAGGAGCTGATGAGACCCCTGACCCAGGAGTGGACCTAGCTGTGGAAAATCCTGCGTGCTGCAGGGAATGGGAGCGTATGGGCCAAACAGATGACAGATAAGCATCAGCTAGACTCTGTGGCCCTCTGCCTGTCTTTATTGCCTTGTACAAAATGAATTGTTCCACTGAACTGGGTTTTATGGCAATTCCTTCTCAATTTTCCTATATTTATATTTTCATTGTAACTGTTTCCAGACAAAGTGAAAAAATGGACAGATTAAAATGTCTGATGAAGTCTCTGAGATGCCAACCAGAAGTCTTTGACTGTCTCATTGCCAAGGACAACTGGATTTCTTTGTTTGAATCAATTCTCATAATGCAGTGAACAATTGCAGGAGGAGGAGGAAGTCTGGATATTGCTTGGGCCCTTCATCCCAGAATTCTGCACATTCACCAGTGTCATTTCCCTTTCCACGAGACACTGCAAGTGGTGTTGAATTCATGATATCTGAAAACAAAACTTGCAAAAGGGATGAATTCTCTACTGAGCTTCCTTCCACTTCATTTTTCTGTCCATTTGCCAGGAAGATAACAAGCCCAAGCAGCATTAGGACAAACATAAACACCAGGCATTAGGAAATGCCTCCTTGTAATACTACTGTCATCACCTCAACCTTAAACTTTAAATGCTCAGGAGGACTAGGACTCATGGTTTATAATTATCTTTTTTTGAAAGCTTTCTTTTTCCTGAAAGCAGCTTAAAAAAAAGTGTATTAAAATGTTAATATTTCCAGGAAAAAAATCTAAAGACAAAGGAGGTTAAAAGTACTCATCAATTTTCTTTGTTCTGATTGATTTATTCAGTGGAAGGGGTAGATTCTCATTTTCTTTTTTTTTTTCTTTTTGAGAAATGTAGACCGCAAAGCCTAATTCATCTCAAAAGCATATTTTAAACAGCTGCTAATGTGCTATTAATGAAGGAAAAGTGTTACTCCAGAGCAATCCTAATTACTGTGCAACTGTATTTCCTCCTGAATGGTAACAGTTTTGTTATGCAAACATCTCAAAAAGAGTCCGTTAAGTTCCAGAAACGATCATCGTTCACAGACAGAGAAGATGAAAGTACAGTTAGAATTTTTCTTTGCTTTTCAGTCCCAAGAAAACTACAGATGACAGCTGAAATCCTGCAGCTGGGTGAGCTTAAAGGGCTGATCCAGGGCAAGGGGCAGCTGCCAGGCTGGTCCCTGTCCTTGTCCTGTGGCTGCCAAGCCCTCAGCAGCCTCTGCTTTCCTCCTCTCTTTTTTTCTTGACCCCCTTCATCCTCCTCTTCACCTCCAGAAAGTTCTGCACTTTGAAAGATTAGAGCATTTTACATTTCCCTCCTAGGAACATTTATTCAGCCACCTCACTAATAAATGAAACCCTCAGTTCTACTGATGCACTTAGCTGCATCAGCAACATATTTATTTTTCAGTTTTTTCTTTCTGTTATTTTGCATTTTAATTATCCTTCTTTGTGATTAAAGATAACCACATTCTAAATTCAATCGCCTCTAGGAACAATAAGGACTAAAGAACTTTAATCTTTTATTATAAAACTCTTAGGTAGGATCTGGTGGTGCTGTAATTTTGCCATTAAGAAATTGCCCTTTTCACTTTTCTGCCGCTCACCTTTTCTTTTTTCTCTTTTTTTTACTTCTGAACAGTAAACTGAAGAAGAGTCTCAGTTACAGGGTACAAATCAGGTACTTTCTGTACCAGAGCACCACAGCTTTTCCTTCTGCTTTTGTATTTGTCTTTTTGTCCTATCAGTAAAGAATGAGCTGTCATATTTTGAAAGGTACTCTGAGATAAAGCATTTAAAGTAGCAAAACATCAGCCAGATCTCATAATTTGCAGGAGAGTCCTGCAGAATGGCTCCCTTTGGGTCTTTACAAAGTGAATAGAGCAATATAATATTAGTGCTGTGTTAGGCTGCTGTGTCAGTGGCCTCTGTCCTTAGCAAAGTCATCACGGTGTTTTTCAGCTTCATTTCCTCTGTGTCTTTTGTGAATCTCAGGGTACCCTGTCTTACCCCAAGAGGTAACTTGCTCAGAGGCATTTTGTCAGTGCTGACCACTGATGGATTTTGGGGCTTGGCTCAGACATTCTGCTTTTTCATCATTTAAAAACAGCTTTTCTCTGGAGAAGACACAGAGCAGAAGCGATGCACATTCTGCCAGTACTTGGGGGTCTTGTGTGCCTGGTTTGCAGTTTTCTGTTTGTTTGTTGGACAACAAAGGCATGACCTGCCATGTTCCATGGGCAAGTTCATTAGTGTCACTATTGTATTAGGGATGGCTGAATAACGACACAGACTCCAAGTCTTCTCAGAAGGCAAATCTCACAGTTTATTAGAAATCACATCTTTTATAGACTGTTTCAAGACAGCTGGATATGACTGGTCCTCCAATTAACACCCCTCACCATGGCTAATTAGAAACAACACCCCTTCATAAACATCTGACAAGTCAACAACTGCAAAACAACAGTTTCAAGGATTGTTGTAATTCCTTCATGAGCTTTTCTCGCAGATTCCCAGACCAGTCTAATGGGAAAGTTATTTGACTTTCTCTCTCACAGGCCCTGCTGCTGTCTGATACTTGAAAATTCCTCTCTGACCAGGCTGTCAGCATCCACAGGTTATTCCCTGAAACCTCATCCTTCTCAGACAATGAATGCTACTGATGTCTCTGTTTCTGGTTTTCTTGCAGTTCGTTGCTCACCCCAACTGCCAACAGCAGCTGCTGACCATGTGGTATGAGAACCTCTCAGGCTTAAGGCAGCAATCCATAGCTGTGAAGTTCTTGGCTGTCTTTGGGGTCTCCATCGGGCTGCCCTTCCTCGCCATTGCCTACTGGATTGCTCCCTGCAGCAAGGTACAAACTCCTGGTGCTGGGTTGGGTTTACAGGCATTTCTACCCAGGGCCTGGCATGAAACCCCACATTTTTCCATAAAGCTGTTGGGAAGTGATTTGTGGTATCCTCTAAGATTGCCTCAGGGGAGAGCAAGATTGAGGTGTTGCTTGATGGGCACAAATTAAACAGTCAGGATTTGAGATTCACCTTTACAGGAAAAAAAGCGGGGTGGTGGGCAAAGAGGGTGAGGGAGTGGGTGACAAGAAAACAAAAGGAAAAAGAAATGTATAGGAGATAACAATGTAGGAGTGGAGTGAAGAAAAAATAGAAGAGCCACCAAAACTGGAAATAACTAAAGGAGAAGATTCTTGGTTTAGTTAATTCTGATGTTTTAATTCTTGTTCTTTTATGCACTTCTTGTTGTGGGTTCCTCCCTTCTTCAGGGCTCCTTTCCTCCTTCTTTCTGAGCTTGTGGTTTCAATTAGTGGAGCATTATTGTGGTTTTACTTAATGCCGCATTACTGTGGTTTTAGCTAGTGGAGCATTATTGTGCTTTTAGTAAATAGAGCATTATTGTGGGCTTAATTAGTGGAGCATTGTTATGACACGTGGGCCTGAAAGTCTGGAAAGACCCAGGAATCTTCTCAGTGTTGCAGCAAAGACTAGAATTAATCATAAAACCTTTATGGTTTTGAGGGAAAAATGAAACTTGGAATACTGCTGTATACCTAAATATAGATCAGATGGAGGAGGAAAGTTTGCTGAGACCTAGAGGTCAAAGGACCAGAGCCAACCATTAGCTTAGGTAAAATCTCAAGTTGTTTGTGGTATGAAATCTGTAGAGATTTCATCCTGAGTTTGCTCAAACAAGTGGAAGTAAATAGGTGTATGGCTGAGTGATAAACAGCTTTGTCACTGCTCTTGCCACAGAAAAAGGGGTGACAGGGGAGAAGATCATCTCACAATCAGCAATAGCCAGAAACATCATCCCTTACAAGGTAGATGTCTTCTGCAGGAGGATTGTCACAGGTAGTTAAATTTGATCAAAATGACCCCTGGTGCTGGTATTGTATTCAGTCTTGAAAGTATCTTCTTCCATTTCCTCTAAAAACTGGTTGGGAATTCTTTCTAAATTTATCAAGCTCAGGTAGTTATAGATCCATCAATTAGTATTGAGGAAGGACTATAATTTGAAATACATATAAATATAATCAGGAAAACAGTCCTTCAATACTTCTGAGATAATAAAACATGTTTAAGCCTTGGTCTCCAAAATAGCTCCAAGAGGAGTACTTTGTGTTAAAGTGTATGAGGATGTAACTGCATCTCCTCAAGATCTGTATCAACACAAAGCCCCTCATTTTTCATCGGTACCAGACAGGGCTCCAGAGGTGCTCCCACAGAAGTGCATGTGAAAGCCAGGCTGTGCTGTGGGTAGTTTTGTCTGGATTTCAGGGAATTATTGTGTGGAATCACACCTTCATTCCCTCATGTCAGACCCCAGTCTAGCAGGGATTTATGAAGTTGTTGAATTTCCTCCACCTCTGTTGAATGTGCTGGGAGTTGGCACACCAGCCAACAGCAACATTTGTGTTGTGGTCTCAGAATTACAGATGCCACATTTGAATATAGCAATAGGTGGGAAGAACAATTATACCAGAAATAAGAGGAGAACTTAAAAGAAAAACGTAAAATCTAAGGGGAAAGAAACTGAGGTAAAGTCCCCTTAAAACTAAAACAGTTTTACAGCGGAAGTAAGAAATTATTGAGAAAGTTACTTGGTTTAAATTTCTTGAGGTAGGTGTATTAAAATTTAAAAATGGAGGCAGAGGGAATACTTAACTTTTCATCAGCTTTGATTTCATTATCCTAAACTTTTCATGCATTCTCATTTTTTAATGTTCCTTCCTTTTCACCTCACTAGACTGTGAAAAACCACATGTAACCTTCTAGCACAAAGTCCAATTGAAATTTCTTTCAAGCAGGTATTTTCTTTTAATGCAGGGATTTGCCTTGATCAGAACAATGCAGTCTTGATTTTTGATTGGGACCTGTGATAGAAATAACTGAATAACAAACGCAATTTTTTCCCTAAGAATTGGTACCTCACCCAAAATCATCACTGTTAATTTCAAGGGCTGCACGTTGATCCAGGAGCCTGGTATCCTCTCACAGTGTTATTGCAGAAAATTCTGCACAGGCAGCCTCTACTCTGAGCAGCCCAGTTTTGTCCTGGTCAACTTCACAAGTGTTTCATTTGTTTTTTATTGATGGAAGCAATCTTGATGTTACACAACTGGGCAAAGAAATAATTTTTCCATAGTAATAATCAGTTAAGATATCAGGCCAGTCTTCAGAGACACACAGGTGTATTCTTCATGCTTCTGCTATGGGCATAGTACTGAGCACCATACTGGATTTTTTTCTTTATGAGGTTTCTATCCATTTTTGTTTCCATCTCTTTGAGCATTTGGAAAATTTTGTAATGATATCACACTATATATTTTTGGTTTTGACATGAATGTATGCTTCGTTGTTTTCCTATCATAGAGATAGAATACTAAGTCATGATATGATCTCATCTCTTAAGAACACACTGTCAGTGTTTCTATCTCAGCAGTAACAGCCAGACACTACCCTGCAATCCTGGTTTGATGAAAGGTGGCATTTTGATTTTCTAAAAAACCAAGAAATTAATACACTCATGCAGTGACACACCTTGAGTTTAGCTGTATCATGTTGTTTGAAAAACCTTATTGTCACAAACTGTTAGACTGGCCAGAGGAATGGACACTTCATTAGTTTTTTACAGAATATTTTAGTCAACGCCTTCTGTAGCTCTTAGCTAAAAATCAGATTTCTGAGCAGATACAAAAAGCATCAGCTCAAGAAAATAATGGTAAACTTTCTACAGTAATAAATGGGACAAATGGCTGATGTAATGCTAACTAAATGAAAATTTCTGTTAAATCATGAGAGAAGTAAAGGAAATAACCCATAGAGTTAATTTGGTTCTGTAATACATGGGATTATTTCTCTGATAACTGAGACTATGCTACTTTAATCTAAGGCTTTTATTTTTTACATTTCTATAGACAGCAGAAAAAGTCTAATTATGTGGAGAGGATTCATGGTTCAATAGGTAATGCTTTTTCTCTTTTAGTGAATTCATGGTAGAAATGAGTCTCATACAGATTGCAAATGCACTGTCTTAAAATCTTCTTGCTAAGGATCCATGGCTGTTGTTACGCTTCACTCTTGCAATCTGAACTCTCTCAGGTCATAGGAGGAAAACGTGTGAGTTTATTACTGTGTGATTTCAGACCTACACCATTACCCCATCAGCTCAGTATTGGAATTATAAATTCTACTACAAAACATAAATCTACACAACATCAACCATAAAAACTGTTGAGAACTAAACCAGTGGTGACAGCACTGGAGGTGAACCAGAACTGCAGGTGTTGAGACTGGTTTTAACACACTTCATCCACTCCTATGTCTGCCATATTATTCCCAGACAAGATTAAATAAACTTGGGTTTCAAGTCAGTGCAATATCTACCCAATTAAACATGTCCTTATTGACCTCAGAGAATGTTAATAAGGACCTCAGGAAAGAGCAGATATTTTCATTTTCTTTAATGGCAAGTCTCTCCAGTATTTAGAAAAATGCACATTTTCCAATAGGATTTCCTATTCTGTCAACTTTATAAAATATTTTACTGACATTTTAAAAACTCTGATAAGAAAAAGAAATAAACCTCAGAATCCTAGGACTTCCTTTAAATTTCTGCTAGACCTAGAGACCTCTGCTTTTGAAATATTTCCTGTTCTGCCACAAGCAGCAACCAGGGCTCCTTGGAATTAATCTGGTATTGGAGATAAATATGAAAACAAGTAATTTCTTTTTTATGTCGTTTTTCCTATGAAGTTTTATTTTCAAATCAGTGGATATTAAGAAAAAATGGATGATACTTTGGCATCGAGGGGAATGAATCAATGAATAATATACTGAAAAAAAAATTTCCAGTCTTTGAGGGCAGTTTGGAAAGGCCCCATCCAGGCTCTTCCACTGCTCCCTGTTGTGTCCAACACTACAGGCTTCGGCACTAGTACTCCTCAAAATGCTTCTACTCTTTTCTGTCTTTCTGGAGTAATGTTTTCTTGGTTCACAGAAAATGCAAAATTAAAAGAGTGATATTTAAATTCATTGACAAAGAAAGCTTTTCAAGAGGAGCAGAAGAATTATCTGTAGTGAGGAGACCTGCTGCTCTTGTTCTTGGCTTAGTGTCTTGAAATAAATCCTTGTGTTCTGGGAGTAATTATCCAGCTTTTGTGCTAATTATGAGAGAAGACTATCATAGCAAAGCATATGAAAAGCATTACTAAAGAATATTTAAACAGAAGGCTATTTCTTACACATTGATAATGAACCAAGAATTCACCATTAATAAAAGATTCTAACACATAACAATGGATTAAGGATGAGAATTGTGTCCATCATTAGGATTTATATTGACACACTGGTGCATTTATGTAACACATACACAAACAAACACGTTTCTCATATAAATGTCCTGTCTCTTCATTTTCCACTCACCATATGGCCAGGACAAATAGATATTACGTGTAGGTTTAAAGGGGCATTGTAAGACATTGCCATGCATAGAAAATTACCCAATGCATAATGTCTAGTAGTAGCAAATAACAACTTGAACAAATCTAAACCCTATTTAGCTACTGATCCAGAATCAATTACTGAGTCCTTTTCACCGTGGGCAAAAGGTTTCCAAATTTTATAGTGAAAAAATTTCTAGGAGGTGGGTAAATAAAAACCTGATGTCTGTGTGTGTTCCATTGCAGCTGGGGCGGACCCTTCGAAGTCCTTTCATGAAGTTTGTGGCTCATGCAGTTTCTTTCACAATCTTCCTTGGACTGTTAGTAGTGAACGCTTCAGATCGCTTTGAGGGAGTCAAAAATCTCCCCAACGAGACCATCACGGACCATCCAAAACAAATATTCAGAGTCAAAACAACCCAGTTCTCATGGACAGAACTGCTGATCATGAAGTGGGTATTGGGTAAGTAAAACCAAAATATCTACAAGTCCTCTGTGGCAATTCAGCCTCATTAGCATGATACACAGTGACAAGAAAAAGAAAAAAGAAAAATTAAAACAACAACAACAACAACAAAACAAAACAAAAAAAAACCAAAAAACAAAACAAACAAACAAAAAAACCAAACAAACACCAACCAAAAAACCCAAAACAAACAAAAACCCAAGCTAAACAAACAAAAACCCCAAACCAAGAAAACTCCCCAAAACTGAAACTACCCACTATGAGTCTAGAGGTTGATGTCAAGAGTTTTGATTAAAAGAGGAGCAAAGAAGACTTCAATCTTGGTCACACTTTTGAAAACATTGAATAATGCTCAGCAAATTCTCATTGACCTGATTTTTCCACTTTCCGTCATAAATGCTGTGGATGTTGCCTATTTACCTCTGTTGGTTTAATCACTGCATCTTAAAGGTAATATTATAATGGAAACTTGTGGCTTCACTCTGGGACAAAGTGAGCAGAAAGAAGTGTGTTGAGTCTGTCTGATTTATTTATTTATCCCTGCCATGGGATCCTACTGTAATTCACTGAACCTCAGTGTCTTTGTCTGCAAAAGGAGTGTAATGCCATTTGCTTTTTTTGTAATGCTCTCCAAGATCAATTGATGAAAAAAAAAACACAAACTAAGCAAATAAGAGCTGGATTTTATGAAATCTGTAGTACAAAATTTTTACTGGTGAGAGGACACTGCAGTGCTCAAATCTTATAAAAGAAATTAAGTTATTCGACAATTACAAAGGAAGGATTCATGTGGGTGAACCCTTTGAGTGCAAAAGTGTGCCACATGCACAAGTTAAATTTCTAAGGAGTTTCAGACAAATTCATATGTCTCACTTTTCCTACAGGCATCATTTACTCCTGGCAGGTCACTTAGTTTGAACCACTAATCTAAACAAGCTTGGGAGAATTTATCTGGAAATTGAGCTTATCAACTCTGTAGAATCTTTGTCTACCTCTTCTGTTGCTATTTTTGCTCACCACCATGATTTTGATTCTTTTCTTGCAGCAAATAATTCTACTGTTCCGTAAGTACTGATGGCATTAAATTCCCCTGAAAAATAGGATATGGCTGCTCTATCTGATGACTTCCTGGCCAATGTTTCTTTGTTCCCTGTCCCTGTGATAATCAGAATCCCATACAGGATATTAGCCTAGAAAATACTGAATAGATGCCAGACTGGATGGAGTAAGACTGTAAGATATATTTTTAAAATTATATTAAAGCGGTTGGACAAGATGATTAGATTTTAAACTAGGTATTCTTTTCTTATAGGCAGTAGGTATCTGTCTGCTTGTTGAGTTCCTGAGAGATGAAGAAGAAAACATTTCATTTAAAGCGAAGGTTTTCACTTTTCTGGGAGAAGAAAGGTGATTCATTGTACAGACTCCTGAATATAATGAGATTTTCTAATGACTGCCTACATCTGCATTGACAGTCCTCTCTGGCCATTTTACCTGCCTGCCTCCATAAAACTTCAAGTAATGTTTCAGCAATACTGAGGTGAAAGTCTGCTGCACCTGCAGACACCTGCACTTGTTGAGCCCCATGTGTGACCCTGAAATTTAAGGACTGTAAAAGCACTAAGGGTAGCAACTTCTCGTGCTAAAATCTTATAGTTATTATAAATACCTATATGCAAGTAGAAATATAATTAAAGTGGCTAACATAGACCTGCCTAGTGGCCTTCTCTGATGGAGTGACTGTGTAAGTGCACAAGGACAGGCTGCAGATGTGATGTAACTGGACTTCAGTAAAGCCTTTTTCAATGGATCACCACAACATCCTTCTCTCTAAATCTGAGAGAGATGGATTTGATGGGTGGACATTTGATGGATAGGAAAGCTGTTGGAGGGCTGGATGGTCAGTGGCTCAGAGTCCACTGCTGGACATCAGAGACAAGTGGTGTCCCTCAGGGGTCTGTACTGGGACCAGTGTTATTTAATACCAACATTAATGACATAGACAGAGGGCCCAAGTGCACCCTTAGGGAGTTGGTAGATGGCAAGTGCTGATGCTGACACACCTGAAGGATGGGATGCATCATCCAGACAAGTTTAAGGAATCATGGGGATTTCATGAGGCTAAACAAGACCAACATCCCCTTTGTACATGGTGCACAGCAGTTTTGGTCCTTGGCTGCCTCCTCCCTGTGGACAGGTCTCTTCATCTCTTGCCTTCAAATGAGAAAGGCTGGTATTTTCCTTGTGAGCAGTATGGACAGAATTGTGCACTGAAAGCAGAGGGGGTTATTTCTAAATCCCCACTGCAAAAGCAGCCAGGGTGGCAGTTAAATTTTGGATAGATGCAATCTGAGCACTCTTAATCTCTTAAACCAACAGACTTTGGTGGACCCAGGAAGGCTCAAAGGCAGCTCTGCAACATCAGCTGCTCTGTACCAGGCCAGAGGATATAAAAATCTGACAAACTGTTCCTTTTTGTGCATAGGTGGTGAACAGCACTTCTTGCACACTCCCATTTTTCTTCCAGATGGGCTGTGCCTGTATCTTGATTCTCCTTCCCCTGCTGAAACCAGAACTGCCCATCAAGGTGACATTTCTGATTATCCCTGCTGTGGGAACAAGAGACATGCAGAAGTTGGAGCCAAGGAGCTCATACCCCACATCTCTGAGCATCAAACTCAGGGAAACACCCCCTGCCAGAGCCATTGGGGGCCTCAGAAACACCACACTGGGATGCAATCACATCCTGGCAGAGCTGCTATGTCTAATTCCTTCTCCTTATTTCTTACACCTCATCTTCTGTCCCATCCCCTGAATTTTAGCTGATTTTTCTCTTCTCAATACTTTTACTAAGGTGAAGCTTTGAATTACTCTCTCAAAATGTATATACAATTAGCCAGCAGTACTGACCAAGTAATTATTGTAACTTTTCTACTTGTCCTGAATAGACACTTTAAAAAAATGATTGCCACAAAACTGGGGAAAAGAACAGTGGAAATTATAGGTCAATAGCATGTTACTTTCACAGAAGGATTCTAATTTTAGTCAGACTCCTCAATTTTAGACACTTCTTACTTCATTAATCTGTGATTTAGGTATATTAAGTGAGCAAAATTAGAAATAAATTTGGATGGGAGTCATTTCTGGTCATCAGTGAGCAAGTGCTTTCTTTGCCAATGCTACCACAAATGTGATATTTCCTTAAGTGCTTTAGTACCTTTATGAAGCACACATATGTAAAACACAGGGCTAATGGCTCCTATCCACCATTTCTAAAATGCTTTTTTTCAAGGTAGAAATGTTTCTTTAATATTTCATCCTCACTCCAGGAAAATTCCTGAGAACCCAATTCTTCCACCTCCTCCCTTAGGCTATTTATTATTAAATCTCACTCAGAGTGTCAGTGTGGGGTGAAGTTCCTGCTTTTACACAGCCAGGCAGTATTGAGGGGGAGAGCTGAGAGGCTCCTCCTGCCCTCCCTCTGCCTCTGCTCAGCATTCTGCAGATCTCAGCCTCTCTCCCAAGGCAGACCTACCCTGGGCATCACCTATGTCAGGGTGTATCTCCAGGGAGATTCCAGGGCTGTGGAGGTCGTGAGCTTGCTATGACCTTGGCTGATGGTGCTATGGATAGCTCAGCTTTCCTTTTTCACTTTAAATCCTCCCCCGTGCACAAGGACTGACAGCAACATTTCTCCACTCCTCCACCCTCGGGCTAAATTCCCACTGACCTGTTTCCCTCCCTGTAATCCACCTTCCCCGTGCACCTCTGGGGACACCCTGTGCTTTCAGCAGCTTCAGGAGTAGCCAAACATATGCATTTACATGCCACACCACGAGAGCTTCCAGCAGGGAGGATGAAAGGAGTTCACAGAAAGGAGAAGATTGCAGGAGGTCACATGGAAATTGGCAGTCGCTGCTCCGTCTTGATTAAATGTGAATTTTGCTGCTGCTATGGAAACAGGACTGGGTAGAGCACAGGAAATATTTATCAGTGGGTTAAATGTTCCAGCACTTTAGCTATTCAGAAGCAAGATTTTGGCCCTGGAGCCCTGCTGGGATTGAAAATTGGGCAAATTGGTGAATCTGACCTGAGCTCTTTGACTGAATTCACTGGTCCACCCCAGCTCTTTCCAGTAGGACATGGATATCAAATATTTGAATTCACTGGGTTTGGCATTTACGTTTATTTGTAAGTCTGTTGTCAGAAATCATAAATTAGGGCTAAAAGTGTTTTCAAAGTGGTAGATCTGACTTTAATATATGAAATTCAATTATTTAATACAGAAAGCTTTATGAAATTGGAAGACCAGAACTTCTGTCTTACCCTTTTTTAATCATGCTCAACTTACTCTTGAAAAGTTCTTTTCACATTCTCAAAATGGACACTCCCACTATTTTAGGGGAGGAGGAAAAGAGCAGCAGAGCAAGCAGTGCCATCTTCAGTGCCACAGTGCAGGAAGGTCATTTTGGGGACAAGAGAGGAAATCTACCTTTATTCCCCACCTTATCAGCAGTAGAATTTTCTAGAGTCATCAGAATTTCTGAACGGTGCTTTTTCTGTCATCATCAGAAACCAGCTTTTCCATTGACTTACATAGTGACATTTTGAGATTTCTGCTTCATAAGCAGAATGGACATACAAACTAAAAGGTTGTATTGATTTTAACAAAAAGATGACATGAGCCATTCTCAATAAATTTGTTTCATTAAGGAGTCTTTGGCTTCAGTATTAGAAGCCACTGCAAACAGGAAACAGACCTGTCTGAGTACAAAAACACCTTCTGTGTCTGATAGTTAAAGATACTCTGATCTCTCCACAGGTATGATATGGTCAGAATGCAAGGAGATCTGGGAAGAGGGTCCACGTGAATATGTGGTGCATCTCTGGAACCTGCTGGACTTTGGGATGTTGTCCATCTTCGTGGCATCCTTCACTGCCAGGTTCATGGCTTTTCTTAAAGCATCTGAGGCACAACAATATGTAGATCAGTACGTTCAAGACGATGACCTCAATAATGTCACCCTTCCCCCTGAAGTTGCCTATTTTACCTATGGTAAGATGCTTTTTGCTATCTGATATTTCCTGTTCTTTTAGGTTAATGTGTGGCAGTACTGAAAGCAGCTTCCTTTCTGTGCTATTTATATAGTTTTTCTAAAGAAACCAAATTATTTTCCCTACATCTACCCATTCCAGCCATCTTCCTAACCAGTCAGAAAGGATCTGAACCACATTCAGCCTCTGCTCTTGTGCCACACTGCATTCAGGTCAATCACATCCTGAAAATTTAGCTTAAGCAACAGATAATCAAGAACTCAGAATTACAGATGTATTAATCTGCTTGGTTTTCCAAATGAGAGAGGAGGGAGATGTGTGAACAAACACAGAATCTGAGGCTGCAGTAACTCTGCATTTCTCTTACATCCAACACCTCTATAAAAATAAATAAAAATAGCAATACAAAAAGCTGCTGCTCGTCAAAACCTACATTTTTGTAGAGCCTGTGTCATCTGTAAGTGCTGGCATTGGGAAATGCAAGGCACAGCAGTGCCTTGAAATTGTTATTTTGGATGGCTGAAATGGTTTTCCTTTGCTATACAGAAATGAATAGAGCTTCACACATGTGTGGGGACTGGAGACATTGCACACCTCTGCAAGCTCTACATGGCACCTGGGGCAAAATCCATGGGGATTTCTGCTCACAGGGGGCTGCAGCAGCTCCAGGGCTGAGCACCAAGGGTCACCACTTGCTCCCTAGTGTCGCTCTGATTTTCAGCCTTCTGATTGTTTTTCATTGTTGAACTGGAGAGTTCTCATGCACTGAACATAAACAAAGTAGACTGCTATTGTATTCCTCTCTGTGATGGACTGCTGGTTTGACCACTGGGGTCAGAGGGGTGTTCTTCTTGTCCCCCAGTCCTTGACCAAATCCCAAAAACTATATAAGTTAAGATTCCCAAAATAAAGTAGGTTTTTTTTCCCACTCTCAAGCTGACGGGTGAGTGTCCTTCTTTTTGTGTCCTCTTGCAACACCCTAGGGCTGTAAGGTAGTTGTTCTAGTGCTGTGCTTGGGCTGGAGAGGAGAGCTGGGGCAGCACTTCCTACACTGTAGACAAGTCCCACACAGCCCCAGAGCCATTTCCTGGCCCACAGCAGTTCCAGAGCCTCAGGATCTGGATGGCCCCACCAGCTCAGCCTCTTGCATCACTCTCTGCCCACACAAGCAAAAGGCCATGGACACAGTTTGTGGCTTTTCCCTCTCTGGCTTTCTGCTCACCCATTTAAAGTGAGTTCATGATACAAAGGTGCAAAGGGTCCAGAACAGAATATCCCAATGAGATCCTGTGAATTCCTCCATCTGCTGCTTTTCCTTTGGTTCAGATTACTGCAAATAATGCCTAAGTTTACTGCTGTGGCCCTGAAGAGTCACATGTTTTAACTGTGAGTCACAATCTTTCCATCAGGAACCTGAGTTGATGCAAGGACACTTATAAGCCAAATTAATATGAATGTTTACATTTTGAGCAGATTAGGTAAATGATGCATATCTGGAACTTTCTAAAGTAAAAACATTAGAGTAACTAGGCTTCAGAAACTGGTTTTAATTTAGAGATAACATGAAATGGTACACTATGTTTATATGTGCTTTACCTGAACACATCCTAACTTTCTTATCTAAGGGTGGGGATGGAGATCCTGGTCTCCCTAATGCTTTCTTTCCAAATAGTGACACAGTGCCCTGTATCCAAATCTACAGCTATACTCCACTGTGTTATAGTTTTGGTTCTCCATCTCAAGAGCTTCAAATGGAGAAGGCACAGCACAGTTGATGTTCAACTACGAAACAGAAAATATCAAGGTTGTTTAAAGCCATGCTGTTTTTTTTCACTATACAGCTTCAGTAAATCCCAGTGACTTGGCCATTTCCTGCCTTTACCATGTATACATACAAATAAAACATACAAACTAATAAAAAATACAACTAATTCACCATATTTGTACAGCATGTGGTGGTCCAGTGAACAATTGCCCCAAAGTTGTGGCTGTTTTCTCTTTAAATCCCACCCAAATGCAAGATTGAGTCTGGAAAAGGGTCATTTATCACAGCAGCTTCCACCTAACCCTTTTTGTTACTAACACCTAGTGTAATGTATTGTTTTAGCCAGGAACAAGTGGCTCCCCTCGGATCCTCAGATCATTTCAGAAGGCCTGTATGCCATAGCTGTGGTACTCAGCTTCTCCCGCATTGCTTACATTCTTCCAGCCAACGAAAGCTTCGGCCCCCTGCAGATCTCCCTGGGGAGGACTGTCAAGGATATCTTCAAGTTCATGGTCATCTTCATCATGGTGTTCCTAGCCTTCATGATCGGGATGTTCAACCTTTACTCTTACTACCTTGGTGCGAAGTACAACCCCGCCTTTACAACGTGAGTACCCCTGGGAGAGAAGGGGGCTGCTCTCCAGGGCTCAGCCCCTCCTGCCCCACTGCTGCTGCAAGGTCTGCCCAGGTGGTCTCTGCTGCAGCTGTGTGGGGGAACCACATCCAGGTTTTGACAAGGAAACTTGGACCACAGCCTGCAGCCCTGGCAGCCAGCTCTAGGCCCGAGTGTAGGGAGAGGAGCAGCTCAGAGCTGGTTATTTCTGGAAATCAAAATAGCACATCAGGGAAATGTTTTCTGAGATGTTCAGCTGAATGTGTCAAGAGAAGCAGTGGAGAAGTTAAACCTAAGATTACTGCTCTTAAACCTGTAAGATGAAATGTAAGTAAAATAAGGAAGGGTTTTGCTTCTCTGAGAGCCAACTTTGTGGGTTAATTTCCCATAGGGGCCATTCATTTAAGAGGTGGACTCGGTGGTCCTTGTGGGTCCCTTCCAAGTCAGAATATTCTATATGGTTGTGTGATCTGTTTTAGGACATCATCTGAGTGCAGCTGTGATTATTGGGTGCCTCTCTGCACAGCCATCTGCTGGTCATGGTGCTCAAAATAGAGCAAAACCACCCAAGGTCCCTGGGATGTGGGGTTTATGTGCTGACTGGGAACTTTTCCCATGTGAAATCTGCACAGAGCATCACAGCAGGCTCCTCTGAACAGTGGGTCTGCCTAGACCATGCTCACCTGCCAGCACTCCCAGCCCTGCAGAGCTGTCTGTGCTGGGGGTCCCTCCTTCACCTTGTCAGGGATGTTGGGAAGAGAAAGAAGTTGGCAAATGCCAATGGAATGAGGTTCAGAATGAGGCTGCCTTTGAACTTGCAGCCCTTTTGTGGCAGGACAAAATGCACTCTTGGTTCTACAGGACCCCAGGAACACAAGCCCTAAGGGGAAGAGCTGAGGTCCTGAAGGAGTTTTCAGAGCAAGGGATACTCCTGCTGAGTGTGAGGAATGTGTCCAGCATCCAGGGGAAAGCCTCCTCCCTTCCAAGGCAATGTGGCACCAACACAGCACTGGGACAGTCAGTTTTGTGCCTCACAAATCCACCTTGACTCACCTTAGGGACACAGTGAGGGCTTTCCTTCCCACACCGCTGTCTGTGGGAAGCTTGGCATGATGCTTTCCCCTTGCTGTGAGCTGACTTCCAGGAAACAACTCCAAAGCCACAGTGCCTGAGCCCACAGTTACTGTGTGCACAGCAGACATTTGATGCTGCATTTGATGTGTCAATTCTGGAACATGTTACACAGTGAGCCTGGGGCTAAGCTCATCACTCCTCTTGCAGAAATTACCTTTCCAGCATCATCTCTGTCCTGCAAGTGGCTGTTACCTTCCAGTTTAACCACACCACCCTCTTGTGCAATGTGTAACCTGTAACACAATGCCTACTTTCCCTTTTTGAGGCAAATTTGCCTTCTAGACCTCTCCCAGAGCCTCAGGGTGCATTTTAATGGAAGGATTTGTGAGACCAGATGCATTTACATCTGTCTGTGCTCAGTAGTTAGGGAGAAGAGAACTGAGTGTGTGGGATGTGACTCGCTTTAGATTTGAAAAGAAGAAGATGCCCTGGAAGCACAAGACTTAATGAGAATCAAGTCAGTCCCATCCCTGACTGCCTGGTGGAACAGCAGCCCTCACTTCTGGCATCTCCCTGGAGAACAGCACTGACAAGTTCCAGTGGCTGGTGCAATTCAGCACAGGAGCTCTCTTACTAGCACTCATTAAGTGCATCTTCCAGTAGTTACTGTCTTTTGACTGAAATAATGATCTAACATTCACTAAAATGATGACTACTCAATGGAGTAAAAATTGCTTTAAATGCCCAAGGGATATTTGGACTGGGGAGAGATCCTCGTTAACTTCAGCCTCCTGACTACTTATCCTGGAGGCACTTCATGTTGTTATAAAGTGAATTTTCCATGAGCATAAATTTTCCTTTCAAGAATTTGGAAGAGACTTTAAAAATACTTTCTTCTGGTTATTTAAACACACAGGAGTGGCAAATGATGATCAGTGAAAATGAGCCCTTTCATGATGTGAAACAAAGAGAAGAGATTTACATTAATTCCAAAAATCCTTCTTAGACATTCCATGCAACAAACTAGAAGCCCCGAGGTAGACGGTCTCAAACAATTTTAGTAAGCTAATTGCAAGGTTATTTTGGCAGATGGAAGCACACCAGTCGTAGAAATGCTTCCTGCTCTATTTTTTGTGGCTGCTTGTTGGCCTTGCTGAAGGTGGTGGTCTCCTGCTGTCATTAACTTACTCATGGAAAGGAGAAAGATTTCAGTATTAGGGCTGGATACAAAACTCAGCTGTTCAGTCACTGAAAAATCACTGTGGGCAAAAAGGGGTAATGTTTACTTTGGTGTCCTCATAACCCTCCTGTGACTTCAGCAACATCACAGAAGGCATTTCCTGGGAGCGTGTTTGTGAATTCTAGTGAGGATGGGTGAAATTTTACAGTGAGTTTTGTAGTCAGAAATGTGACTATTTAACTGTGGGACCTGATTCTCAGAGGTCATGTGGACAGTTGTAACAGAAAAAGACCCATTGGATTTGGGCACATAATTGGCTGTGGCCAGTTCCAAAGAGCATTGACAGCTCCCTGGATTGCCTCAGACAAACAGCTGTTCACTAAAATAACTCCAAATTATACATTTAAGATAAGTACACCTTCCCAGGGCAGTATCTAAGCAGAAAAAAAGAGTGTACGCTGAAGGAATTGCTTGCTTAGTTCTAAGGATAATAGTGAATATTTGGTTTAACTTTCACCTTCCCTTGCTACTGTACTTTGAGATTGTGTACTCAATTTCTCCTCTGTTGCCGTCTACAGAGCAAGCACATAGCCCCCCAGTGGCCTCTGATTTGAGCTATTATACAAAGTTTCTGTCATTTCTTTCGTTTTGATGTGCTGGAAGCAAAGAAAATAAGGATGCAGTTGTCTTTACTCCACACAGTTAAATATAGAGATTATTTAACTAACCATACTTCCAAAATTTTTTGGAAGTTTTTCAGTGCTGAAGAGCAGATCATTTCCACAGCAGTTGCCACCACGCCAGCTATGTTTATCTGTTTATCAGATGCTGTGTACAGCACACAGCTCTTGAAACAGCCTGTAATTAAGAACATGCTATGCAAACAAAATCGAAATGGAGGCAAGGCTGATTGTGTTCATCTTGCTTTCTGCATCAGAAATCAGGCTGAAGGCCACAAGGCAAGGTTTTCTGTCTCACTCTCCCCAAAGGGGAATGTGACTCACTGTTCAGTGCCAAAGCTACTTCGAGGCTGGAAGGTTTTTTTCTGCTTGTTTTGTTTTGTCAAAATGTGATAGTTTTGTAGATTACATTGACTGCATTGCTTTTTTGGCAGAGTTAGTTCTCAAACTCATTTAAGGAGATAAATCTGAAAGGATGCCTCTGAAAGAGGAGGGCACAAGACTGATATGAAACGAGAGTTTTGCCATGATCCCTCTTGATGAGCAGCACACTGCTGTTTACAAAAGCAAGGGAAATCTGCAAATAGAAAAATGATTATGATCTGTTAGGAAGCATCACCTTCCTCGATGCAAAATCTTTACATTTCACTGACATAAGTGTCATGAAACAAATAAACCAAAGATCTCTGTGCTCTCCCCAGTGCAGCAGTCAGTTCTACCACTGTAAGGAGGGTGATTGCTGCGTGCCCACCTCCACAAGGGGCATCAGCCAATCTGTCACTGCCAGACCCTCCTGCTGCCACGAGCTGTCAGTCTGGGCAGGGCTCCTGACTTCCTAAACCCTTCATTCGTTTGCCTTTGAGAAGGATAAAACACCTGCTGACCTTGCAGGAAGGGGGTAAATTGCTTAGCTGGCAACAAGGAAACACAACAGCATCTTGGAATCTCTGAGAACTTGGCTCCCAACGCCCTCCTCCCATGTTTTAGTGAGATGTTCTTGGGAAAAAAAAAAAAAAGCCCAACTGATGTTCCCTGCAACCTGTGCCAAATCTTGTACAATCTGGCAGTAATGTAAAAGGGAGAAGAAAAGAGTCATCTAGCCTTTCTGAAGGGTAGGGATGAACTAGTACAAGGTCTCCTTAAATCATTTATTCTGACAGAGGGAGACCTGCATCTGCCTGGGGACACTGCTGAATCATTTTGGTGCTACAGGTTAGGTCAACCTCTCCACCAGCCTCCCAGTCCCACCACCACAGGCACATGACACTGGAAATAAGGTTTATGGATATTTCAGAGGAACCTGGCACCCCTGCCCTTACCTCTGGGACTCAGGGTGGTCAAGGCTGCTTGCAGCTCTCAATTAACTGTTCAAGGAGAATCTGGCACCGCTGGGGTATAGACGTTAAGGTTTGAGCTGCACAAAAGGAGCAGAGCTGACACATTGTATTAAAATCTGCCCGCAGCCTGGAAAACTGAGGGAAACTCTCTAAATGAAAAAGGAAAGTTAATAGCAGGGTGCAGCTGGGGTCAAGGCTGGGGGTTATGGTTTGTATTAGTTTGGGAAATCACTTCACTGGTGGGTTTCAGTGCCACAGATCATTGGTGTAATATGTGTTCCTTAGGTGGAAAGTACAACATCCATCGAAGGAGCAGCAGCCAGATTGCTCCTGTACAGTGGAGAGAATGTGACACATTAATAATGCCAGGTCAGCTTGGCTGCACGTGAGGGCAGGAGAAAACAGCACAGCAGGTGGAAAAGTGATGGCACCTGAGTGTAGCATGGTCAGAGATCATCCCCCAAGGGAATCTTTGAAGCCATGCAGAGCAACAGGGGTCAGGGACTGTGGTATCAGGGACTCTGGGGGTCAATGAAGCTGTGCAACATTTATTTGAAACATCACCCAAGGTTACTCCCCACAAGACAATATACAGAGTAAATATGATACTCTTTACTGCAGTTTTATTACTACTTGTAAATTAAATATGGAGTACCACAAATTATGATGGGAATTAAAAACCAGCTTGCTGCAGCAGAAAGTAAATGCCCAGGAATCTGTACCAGCCTTTCAAAGGGTTGAAATTAATTTATCTTGCTTTTATGAATGGTGCAATTGACGCTGGAATTGATGTAAAGTTTCTTTTTCCTGTTGAATATGCCATGGTTTGTGTCTATAAGCTGTTTTTATAAACAGAGTTAGCAGGACTAGTCTGCCACCTTAGTAAAAAACATTTCATCAGAATAATTTTTATATGGCATTGTTTCATTTGAAGGTGTTACCTTCTGGCAGGCAGGAGGAGAAAGGAGGCAATTAACTGTTAACAGGCTAAGGATTGTGGGACAAAGGCAAAATGCCTTCTAAGTTAAATATTAGGCAAAATGCTTCCAAAATGTGCCAGCATCCCTCCTTTTCCTCCTCCTCCTCCTCCTTCTGTCCTTTTCAGCTGTGGCTGCTCCCCTCCCCTGTTGCAGCCCCCACTCCTTGGATCAGACTCTCCTTTTGACCTGTTAGTCCAGCCACATTCTTTCCAGCCCCACTCCTCTTTGTCATTGGCTTATTCCCCTTTTCCCTATCTTTCAACCTTTTAATTTTCCTCTTGTTCCTTCCTACTTTCAAGCAAGAGCAATAATCAAATCAAAATCCCTCTCTGTGGCATCTTCTACCACTCCTTAAATCCAATTTTTTCCTACAAATGCTTGGGTGCCTGATATGTTTGCAGTCCCAAAGCAGGATGAGAAGAAAATCAGACTATGGTTTGGCTATATCTGCACTCTTTATATACTCTGTGTTCTTTATATTAATGCCACAAAGCAGAACTTTTCAATCCCTTCTCCTGGATAAGAGACATGCTTCTCTTCTGCCCTGGAAACTGCATAGAAGGAGGTTAGACTTGGTTCTATCTTCTTGGGATGAAAAAAGAGTGAGTGAGTGAGTAGAGGCAAAAGCCCTACATAAAAAGTTTCAAACTGCAAGTTACCCATGGATTTGTCATCCCTATTAAGGACACAAAATCCAAGTGTAATGCACTTGATAAGAATAGATGGAGCAAATCAGGGCACACAGTAACTTTGTAATATTAATCAGAAATCTTATTTCTTTATCAAATCAGGAAATATGATTTGGCACATCCCTGAGTGATGGGTAATGTGTTACAATAACTGTGCCAAGACATATTTATATTTGTGCATTGCTGCTTTTATTATTAGCATGTGGCCTGGCTAACCCAGTGTCAACTTTGTAAAGTGATTATTTGCTTTATTTTTAGGGTAGAAGAAAGTTTTAAAACCTTATTCTGGTCAATATTTGGCTTATCTGAAGTGATATCTGTGGTGCTGAAGTATGACCATAAATTCATTGAGAATATTGGATATGTACTCTATGGAGTATATAATGTGACTATGGTGGTTGTGCTGCTTAATATGCTAATAGCCATGATCAACAACTCCTACCAGGAAATTGAGGTAAGATAAATCAGGTTGCAAACTCAATGTACTTAATTATTGCTGATAATGAAGATGCTGAAAACCCAAGGAGGCTATAGCTTACTCTACATCCAAGGTTAGAATCCTGAAAACATGTTACACGGTATAAGAGTTAAGCCTGAGTCTGTCCCCAAATTAGGGCTGAATTAATAATCAACAATGAATCATTTCTATAACTATTTCAGCTTCCTTGTTCTTAATGACCCTCTGTAATTAAACCCAATTTCCTTTACATGTATTTAATGAAAGTGGTTTGTGATATTTTTTATTTCCTTTGTTGGTTATGACAATTTATCCCTGTGTGTTGCCTTAGCTGCATTGTTTGCTTGTGACAGAGTAATATTTCTTCTGACTTTTTGCCCTGTTCTCTACTGCTTAAACACTCCAGCCCATGTAGATCTGAAGCTCATGTGCATTCATGAAAATGTTTAGAAATTCCATATTTTCCAATTACCAGGCATAAAACTGGATACAATTTTGTTTTTGAGATGTCTCTAGGGTCTGCAAAACATGACTTCATGAACGTTTACAAAACCCATCTTTTAAAGCATGTAAACAGAGTCCTCAAGGAATATGAATATGTTTCTGCAGGGTTTGCAGGGTTTGCCCACCCCTGCCCAGTAGTGGCTTATTAGCAGAGTGGATTTGCTAAATTCTTAGGACATAAACAACTCCCTGCTAATCTAAATAAAGGCAGAAAAAAAATTACATTATTTGGATAATGTTAATGTTGAGTCACCTTTTACTTCTGATTTGTTAAATGCCAAACTTCTGCAGTTGGGTTTGTATTAATTACTTGTCCTAATCTCCCCTCAGAACCTGACATTGAAAAAGGCCAGGGCTGAAAATATTTTCTCACTGTAATGTCTGATTCATCCATGAACTGTAGTATAAATATAACTCAAATATAACAGGATATAACTATCCTGTGCATGCTGTAACTGAGTTTAAATGTCAGAGAGACCTTACATATGCTCTCTGCCCCAGAATCTTTCAGGATGTCAGAAAGCAGAATCATTTCTCCAAAGGTTTCCAATCACTTAGGATCAAACAATTCCCTGAATCCTATTCACCTGAAGCAAGCTTTACTTCAGAAAGGGTCTCAACCTCTTACTGCATTTTCTAGTTTATTACAGTAGACAGAGATGCTCTTGAAAAAAAAAGTCTCTGAAAATATCTGAATAGATGGCCTATTTAGATAATATTAGAAAATATAACTTGCCAGTTATATTTAGATAATATTAGAAAATATTAACTTTCCAGCTTAAACTTTGTGATGACCGTTTTCTTGGCAAAATGCTGTGTCATCCTGCCTGGTTGTAGTTAATTCCTATGTGTATGTTTGTCCTGGTCACAGCTAAATTCCTTTCTATTTTCTAATTTGGATGTTGATTTGTTTTTCCTTCTTCCCTTCCCAAGGAGGATGCGGATGTGGAGTGGAAGTTTGCACGTGCCAAGCTCTGGCTATCCTACTTTGATGAAGGAAGGACTTTACCTGCTCCTTTTAACCTAGTGCCAAGCCCTAAATCATTTTATTATCTCATACTGAGAATAAAAATGTGCCTCATAAAACTCTGCAAATCTAAGGCCAAAAACTGTGAAAATGACCTTGAGATGGGGATGCTGAATTCCAAAAAACGGGTATGTTTCATCTCCACTTTTCAGCTTCTTTGTGGAAAGGATTCCTGCCAGGGAGCTTCTGGAGGGGGCTGTGTGGCACTCAGGGACTGCAGGGACAGCACAGCCTCTCCCAGGACCTCATCATTGTTGGTGGTTTGTATCACATTGCAAGCAGAGGGTCCTGCCAAAGGTGTGGCCTCACGGCACCAGGGAAAGGGCAATCTTTATAGAAGCAGGCGCTTTTTTAACTTTTGTAAAAGCTGGCACTCCAAGGTCAAATAAGCAAGGTCAAAGAGAGGGGCAGAGGCACAAACAGGCTCACAACTTCTCTGGCTCAGGCCCATTGTTCCAGGCTCTCCCAGCAGAGTTGTGACACTGCCCAGGAAGGGGAGAACAGGGTGACCAGCCTGGGACCAGCCCACCCTCGTAACCTTGAAAGAGAGACTGAGGAGAAGAGAAGGGAAGCTGGAGGAGGCTTTGCAGGGTTTGATTTTGGGACATGTAGGCTGCCTTAAGGTCTGCCTGGACCTCTTGGAGGAGCAAACAGCTGAGCCACCCAGCCCCAGGCAAAGCTCCTGGCCTCCAAAGAGGATCATCCTCCAGGAGTCTGAGAGAACTGCTGGGCTCTGGTGTTCACCCAGCCTCTGCCAGCACCTAAATTGAAGGGACAAGTCTGTCCATGGGGTTTACTCTGCATTATCAAATAATTTAACTACCATCATGGGGAGCATTGCCAAGATAGACAAGCATGTCTACAAATTCATTTAACACTGCTATTGATTACTGGAAGAGCCACTAGAACAGTGGAGTCTCAAAATGAAAGGAGTGTTTCTCCTTCAACTACCTCAAGTAGTGATTTAAAAATGTTTTTAAAATGTTATTTGAATCAGACTAAACTAATCTTGCTTCGTTTGAAATTTAATTTCTGCTTCAAAGCCTAAAACAAAGTAATAAAATTTTCTCTAAGCCTCTTCTTCCCCATGCCAGATAAGTGAAAGTGTCTGGCTTGACCTTTTTCATAGAACTCATGCAAAATTCATATTTTCCATGGCTTTAGCATAAACAATTAAGAGTATCAGTCATTTCTTGCTTGCCTATTGATTTTGTTCACATATCATCTTCAAGTGTAAGCTCATGACACACCTGATGAGTAAGAAAGAAATTTTTTTTAAAATTACGTTATTACTTCAGATTTTTAATCTAATTATTATAGACATCCTGATTGGAAAGAAAAAAAATAATCAGGGTCTCTGGTTCAACCAGAAAAGAAAAGCCCTTATCCAGGGTCTTCCCTCTACATACAATTGCATATAGGTCTATGATATTTATTCCTCTGAGTAAGTGATTTCTTTTTTTTTTTTTTTGTTAGTGTTGGACCAAAAACCTCAGAGGTGGATTACAGTCAAAGAAACCTCCAACAAATATTGTGTGTAGTGTCCAGAAAAGTCTCCTTGGAAGCTTCTAGAGCTGTGATGCCTTTGATAAAAATAAAATGGTCTATTTAAAAAATACATATTTTTCTTGAGCCAAAAGAAGTAGCAAAGGGTACTGCTGTTCTAAAAGGACCAGTGAAAATCAATTGTGTTTCAGAATTTAGTTTTGTACCACAGTCTTGTTCTTTCCAAATACAAGTAGTTATCTTTCTTAAGTAGTATTCTAAATTGATAAGCATCAGCCTCGTTAAGATGAAAGTATTTTGTGCCTCTTAACACCTTGTTGTCTAAAACTTGTGTGTGAATACCATTTCTGTCCAGATAATTTAGAATCTAGATTTTTTTTTCCCAATAATTTGTGTATTCTTTGTTCTTTTCTGTCTTCCAAAAATTTACTTTTTTGGCCTGAATGTTCTGGCTTGTACTCTACTGTACACAGAACCATTTCCTACTGTTTTTCTACAGCTTAGATTGGGGCTGTCTGGGTATGCGAAGCTATCATTGATTTAATCATATCATGATGTTTTATAATTTCAGAAAGTTCGTTTTCACTCTAGCATTCAAAACACAGAGAGTTTTTCTGGGAAGAACGCTTATAACAAGCCCACAAGATACCAGGTAATCACAGCATGAAAGCAAGAGCCAGGGGAGAGGTCTGGCCGTGCCCAGCCCTTACCTGCGAGGGTCACCTTTGTCTTCTCCCAGTCAGCGCCTGGGATGTGCCAGGGCTGGGCTGGGGTGTTTCAGAGACAAAGACAGCCTGGAAATAAGCATGGTGTTAGCCTTTGTCATGCTAATTAATTCCGCTCGAGGGTGTTTAACTTAATACACGAGCCATCATCCAGCCTTTCCTCCTCCCATCTCGTACTGACAGCGTTTCATTTCCCGGCCATCCCTCCAGCTGCTGCATCACCATTTGCATGTGCTTCGTCCTGCCCAGCTAAACCTGCAATGTGCTACGGTTCAGAACCCCCCTGTGGCTGCAGAGGTGGCACAGGGAGCCACAGCTGTCTGTGCAGCATGAGTGTTGTGCCAGCAGATGTGTCATTTCTTGTGCAAAGGTGTCCTAGGGCAATGCAGTAAACAGACTGTGCCCCGCAGGGGTTTTGCCTTCTTTTTTAATATAAAGTGACAAGGAATCTGATGGCAAGTGATGTGTCTGAGGGGACAGACATTAAAGACAGATGAGGAAAATAATAGTTAAATTGGCTAAAATGTGCAATGGCAATTCTGGAAGGGGTTTGTCTTGTGTTGGTACAGCTTCCAGCATAACGGGCTCCCAAGCTGTTCAGCAGACCAGGAAGAAACTGCTACTGGTTTTAGAATTTTTTCATGCTTTTCTGCCACAGTAGGAAGTGTGTCTAAAAATCTAAGCTAGAAATGGGATACATTCACACTGGCATCTGGAGTTAGCTGGCTTGATTCCATCAAAGGAAAAGGGATGAGAGATTGAGTCCTGCTCAAAGCAGCATTTCAGCACTTCTGGCACGTTCCCCTCCATTCAAACCCACACAGGTGATGTGTCAGCCTCTGCTGACTGGCTCTTCTCCTGTAGCTATTATTCCTCAATGAGACCACCTAGTGTTTGTGGTAAATTAGAGTCTTATTTCCAATATCGAAAAAGCCAAAGGTGACTGTGAAAAGTAGATAGAAAAATATAAGTGTCTGTTATTTTGTTTTAATAATGCCAAGTTTGTCTTCAAACTGCCTTAGAACATTTTGGTTGCTGAAGGAAAAAATTGCCCAAATAGTATAAGGAGAGTGTAATAGTCTTGATTATCTAAGCATAAAGAAGAAGGAACAGTGTGAGATAATCTGGCTGGCAAGCTTTTCTTCTACACCTGGGAAAACCTTTGAAGGAGTTGCTTCTTGCTGAGCTGTTTCCTCCAGCAGTGTTTATCGAGTGATGTATCTGCAGCCTGTGCAGTCTGTGTACTTTAGGCTACATATGGACAGTGCTCTAGAGGGGTAACAGAAATATACAGAGTTTAAACATGCAACATTTTGAAAAGCGTGAGGAACAAGTCACCACATCTGGGAATTAACTAGTCCAGGAAAAACTGTACCTTTATCAAAGAGAATATGGGAACTGGCTTAAAGAGAGGTGATGTGTCATTTTTTTCCAGGTAATAAGAGCTTGTGTTCTGACTCCTTATTTTAGTCTAAATTTCCTCTGACTTCTGCTCTGGAAAAAATTACTTATTCTTGGATCCAGGATTTCCCTACTTTCCCCAAACATTACTTCATTTATGTTTTCTCAGGTGACAGCCCTTCTTCCCTCTGGATTCTGCTACCTTGGCCATCTCCAACACACCGTACGTGCACTGTGCCTCATCTCTGTTGTCTTAGTGACTCACCTGCTTGGCCAGATGCCTCTGTCATACAAGGACAGTCTCAGTCATCCCATGTTCCATGGCTGCATGGCATATACAAATGACTGGATCCTTCTTTGATCTTCACAAGCCTTTTGCACTGCTATAATCCTTATTTGGCTACTCAGAAAAAAAGAGCAGGTGTCCTGTTTCCTTAATCCATATTTCAGACCCTTTGTAGCATTTCTCGGTGATGTTCCAAGCAGAGATGTGATTGTTCTGTGAAGAAGTGAGTCCATGCTGCCAAAGGCTTCCCCCTTAACACTGGACATCTGGTCAATCAAAGTCACTGAGCTCTCCTGTGTTTGCAGAGGATGTATCTAAATCTCTGTCTCTGAGAGAGCAGTTCTTTTTATGTTTATATATTTTTATTCCTTTTTTCCTGTATAGGTTTTTATTATGAGATTTTTTTCCCCACTGGGGTGTCTTTTCTGCAGTGAGGATGAGGCAGTCAGCTGTACCCCAGCATGCAGCCCATGACTGCCAATGTTATTTTCCATCTAGATAAATGGAACTTAGACATTCTTGGAACAATAGCACATTGCAGGCTCCTATCCATAACCATCATCTATTTCCATATGTACTCTTCCTTACTAACAATCATCTTCCATTTTGTAAGTTTACATGGCTCTGTATTTTTCACCATATATGTCTCTTAAAATCCACCATTTCTGTAAGAAACTTTTCTCGCTTAAGCCAAGTTCCCCAGCTTTGTTCAGACTCTCTTTTCTGTCCTTCTCCAAATTTATTTTCTCTTAAAAACCCAATGACAAGGCTAACAGAGTCTGTCTGTGAACCTCAGGTCAGCTGCATTGTGAGTGAGTTTGCTAACATCATTAATTAACCACTTATTTCCTCCTATAAAGTACTATTAGACAGCAACATGCTAAAAGAAGGCCTTGGAACCCATTTCCTCAGCATCCTATTGGATCATCTGTGTTTTCTGTCTGTCTGTGGGACATGCTCTACATTCACATGCATCCCACAAATGTACCCCAAAGTGCTTCATGTGTGGGGACATGATCGAGTGGCTGTCAGTCAACTACTGTAGTACTGTAGTACAATGTTCACAATATAAAATCTAAAATAAATGGGAAATAATAATAATAATTAATTAATTAATTAATAATCCCTAGTGAAACCAAATGTTTGCATTGCTCATAATGAGTCTGGAATGTGGGCAGTCTCCCACTAAAGGAGTGTTTGTGTTCTCCTTTCAGAAGATAATGAAGCGTCTGATTAAGCGCTATGTGCTGAAGGCTCAGGTTGACCGGGAAAATGACGAGGTCAATGAAGGCAAGTGGAATTTTATAATTGATCCATCTAATGAGCATGTGCTGTTATTGCTGCTGGTCTGGCCAGGATGAGGGTTGAGCTTAATTAAGACCCTCTGTGGAGAAGGAGCTTGCTCGTGCTCACGCTCAGGTGAGCAGTGCTGACTCTGAGCCACCCTTGTGCCCTCCAAATTCCAGGTCCTTATTTTTCCTTAGCAAAACACAGATCTGACAGGACCTTCACCCAGCCCTGCTCACTCCTGTAGCTCTGACTCTCCTTCCTCTACAACTACCAGGGTATTGCCAACACCCAACCTTACCTTGGTGTCTGCATAAAGCATTTTCTGATTGCACTGCCCAGGCCTGCCCCAAGGACACTGTTTTGAATGGGATCCAGATTCATATTGCTGTGGTGGCATGTGGGATTTGTGTGCAGATGGAAAAGAACCTCTAACACCTCTTAACTGCTACCTTCCTGCAAATACCATGTGTAGGTGGAGATCAATTTGTGGAGAGAGAACAAATTTGAGAAAGAAACATGAACTCTCCACACATATTTGCTGTTGCTGTTGGTACCACTACTGCAAGTCCAAGTTATTCCCTATAACTACAAATAATGTGTGTAATTCAGGGAGATCAAATGCAGCTCTACACACATTCCTGACCAAACACACTGAAATTATTGCTCTCTCAGGCCTTGGAACCATAGGGATTTACTGATTTGGTTCAGTACAGCTAACAAGAACATTTTCCTCTTTCAGGAGAACTCAAAGAAATCAAACAAGATATTTCCAGTCTCCGCTATGAACTCTTAGAGGAAAAGTCCCAAGCTACTGGTGAGCTGGCAAAACTAATACAGCAGCTGAGTGACAAGTTTGGGAAGACCCTAAATAAGGACATTTGATGGTGAATACAGAGAAAGACAACTTGTTTTCTAGACATTGTTCATTCTCAACCAGCATCTTAGAAGGGCAAAGAACATGTGCAAGGTGGGTACTGCACACTCAGCTTTTGCTGACAAGCAAGTGTTGGTTGGAGCACTTTGCGTTTCTCCTGCACTTGGTGAGTGACCAGTTAAATATTTTCTGGTACAGAAGTGACTTAATGGTAAAAATCTATGCCCCTTGAGATCAGAAACAGATGCACCATAGAAAGGCACCTTCAATTAAAGGCAAAAAAAGGCCAGATCTTCATTTATCTGACTCCAGAGAAGACGATGTAACTGTGCTCATTAACACCAACAGAGTCTGTACTGACCAGAAGTGGATGAAGTCTGAAGAAAAAATGTGCCAAGCATATTCCCTGCAAAATCTTTTAAATTCCTAATTTTGGGTGTGTACTCTCCTTTTATGTTTACACTGGCAACCCTAAATATAACTTTGATCAGCACTGTGGCTAATGGAAAACTAATGAGAAATCATCTGTTGAAGTGACCAAGGCAGTGAATTACAAGTAGACACTGACAGCATTGGAAAAATGAAATCAAGCTTGTGGGGTAAATTATCCTTTGATCTGATGAGAGGATTTCCAGCCAAACACTCCTGTCCACCTTTTCCAGCTGTATTAGCTAGTCTGCTGATGGATATGGTCTCTTTGTATGCACTTAGCCTCTCTTTTTTCCTTAGTCGATCCTGTCCCGACAACAGTGTACTGAAATATTCGTAATGATGTGAAACACACTTCCCAGGAATGCCCAGAGATAAAACACCTTGTGCTAATGTGTTCACTTCAAAGAACAGCATTAATCCAGAGACAGAGATGCAACTGAGCTCAGCTTTCAGATTCCAGAGGTCAAACTGCAAGCCATAGGGAGAGTTCCATCACGAAGAACATTGCCCAGTAGTTTCCAGCCTTGAAATCAATTCAAAAAAGGCTTCAAGTGAACATTCTGACCAAAAAAAAAAAAAAAAAAAAAAAAAAAAGGGAACTAAAGGAAAAATCATTGTAGAAATTGTTATCACGTTTTTGGCTCTTACAGAGGATGAGAAAGGATTCAAAGTGTTCTAAGGCTGTGGTAATACAAGGATCACACTTTTTCAACAGGTTTTCAACAGGAAAGTTGTAAGTCTGTGCAACACAACTGCAAACATGGATGGCTTGGGTTTTCATGGTTGGCTACATGATTTCAACTACTTAAAGCACACCTTACTACTTGGGAACCATGGACCTGGACTGTTTGTTTACAGGGGACACCTATAAAATGAACATGACATCTTGGTTTCAGCTGAGACAAACAAGCAGAGCCAGCCTGTGATCAGTTCTTAAGTGCCAGATGAGAATACATATAGCCTATTAGAATAATAGTTATATTTGTACAAAAATAAAAGAAAACAAAATAAAAAAGTGTACTGTAGGTAGATCTGTTTAGAGAAAAAAAAATACTGTATTTTTACCTTTAATAAAATTATCTTGTATACTGTAATATTTTTACCTAAAAATGGAAAAAATAAAATTACCTCATAATATTTTGTTGTACACTGAGTGAAATATTTGCTTGATCTTTTGACTACTTACTACATGGCCACTTTTCACTTCTTTTGCTTTTCTGCACTATGTGAACGATGAAATCATTATATGAAACAATTTTACCATAGGAATTCTGAAGCCTGAAAGAGCCAAAATGCAACACTTAAACTAAAATACATTTAAAATTAATAAAGCTAGACCAACTACAGTCCACAGAAATGACTCTTGATTTATGCTTTATTTGAAATTATTTTGTCATTTGTAAAATTAACATCTAAGAAGAGAAATTCAGCTCTGTTGGCTTCAGACAAACATTGTGGTGGTATTGAGTGAGCAAACCAAAGTCAAATGAGTAAGGAAAGCTTTGTAGGCTTTAGGTGGTAGGACAAGTGAGGGGCCTCTGCCCCGATCACCCCATCTGGGTGATGGTGCTTTACTCCCCTTGTTTGCAGCTGCAGAAAATCTGTCCTGTTGTGTGACAGCCCCTGCAAAGTGTGTTGGGATGAAACCCTTAAACTCCAGCATTCAGCAGAGTGTCCAACATCAATGTGAGAAATCAGACACTGCAGGTAGCAGTATTTACTCAGCACTCTGGGCTGTCTCCCACAGCAAGTATTGCTGATATATATTCAGTTTTTCCCATAAGAAGAAGGAATATATTTCATGGCAATTCTTCTTTCCCACTCCCCACCTTTCCAGCCACTGTGTAATTTTTTTTTTCCATTTGAAAACCCAGCCCTGTTGTCACAGCACTATCTTAAAATTTAATCTGCTTACAGCTCTACACCTGGCTCCTGATCAAAGTATTCCTTCACCTTTCCCATTTAGTGTTTTAGGGATTTAAGGAAAATTGTTCTAGGTAGAACTTACAAGGACCACCATAATTTAAATTTCTCATGATGTTGAATGCAAGTCCCATAAAAAGGTTTAGTTGAAATGTGATGATGCACTTACATTTTGTGTATTTAAATGCAGCTCAGCAAAATGCCTGATCTGCAGTACAGCAACACCTAGAGGAATATTCTTCTACTAAATATTGCAATCATTGCATGCTCTGGTCAGCACAAAGAACACCATACTGTGGGTACTTTGCTGAATTTTTGGATGCCAGGTGAAGGTGCAGCTGTGCCCATCAGCTCCTGTCCTTCCAGCCCCTGCACAGGTGGAGCAGTGCAGTCCTGCCACAGGGAGTTAGCACACTGCTCTCACTCAGGAACCTGCCAGGAAAGAGCACAATATCCTCTAGGACTTCAAAAGCAGACTAAAAGATGCATTAAAAATACCATTAAAAAAAAAATCTGCTTCTTCCCTTTTTTGCATTTACATTCTTGAAAGTATCAAAGTACAGAGACTTTATATAAATATTCATGACAAGCAAAAATCCCACTACATCAGAGCACTTTTCTCATCTGGTCCCAGTAACACACCCAAGGAAGTTGCTCACTGTGTATTAATGGGCTGTTGCAGAAACAGAGTTTATTCTCCAAGGTCAATTTGTAAGAAGTTAAAATTAAGAAGCTTCACTGAAAGAGCAGCCTGAGAGAACTTAAAGAGTTTGAAGAGGAAAAATCAAGGTAGGTGAGTCCCAGATTGGATTAGACCTGAGACCTGTGGGTCCCCTGTCCCATTCCCCATCCCCAGGTGGAGCTCCTGGCAGAGCAGTGTCACAGCAAACACCTGATTGAATTTGGTCTGGTCTGTAAAACCTCTGACCTTTGCCTTTGTAATGTAGGTTTTAGTATTCCTTGAACAAATTCATACTGTGGAGGGATGGAACTTTACCCAAATTGTTTGTAGATACAGAATTATAATTTTTATGGGAAGTAAGAGAGGTCACATAAAAATGAAACTAATCTGAAGCCATCCACACAAAGGTGAATATTCTCCAGGAGATTGTCATAATTCTGCAAATACCACAGGCCAATCAAACTGGAACTTGAATAGACACCCTGAGGAAGATCAGAACAAAGTCATTCACTAGTCAGTATTGATTTATTGACTGCCCAAGTCTCTAGACAGTTGTTTCACACCTTGCAAAGGCCAATGCAGTCAGCTGCTGCTAACAGAGCAGAAAAAACAGCAGGAAGCATTAACGGGACTTGATATTTCACAGGGCTGAACTGCCTGGTGTTAAGCCAGGGACCCAGAGGGGCAAGTCCCAAAACAAAGGGGCTGCCCAGGGGCATCTGGCACCATGCCCCTGCTTTCAGCAGCAAGGGATGGGCTGTGCAGCCACAGATGTGATGCTTCATGCACATCTTTGCTCTCCAGATGGATTAATTCTGTCTGTAACTTTGTGGAGAATGACAAACAAATACTGTCCTCAGTTCCCGAAAAACTTGGTTTAAAAGTAAATATTAAGAAGAATATGAATGGTGTAATGAATAGTGGCTTACAAGACTGCCTGCATCCTGACCAGAGCTCATATTAAATTGTCAGAGCTAGGCTTTATTTTTAATTAATCTACATGAGGAAAACATTTCCAGCAGGCCAAAAGAAATTGCCCTAATTAAAAGATACAAGAAATGAATGATCACTCAGTGAGGACAAGCCAGGACACAGTCCATCACCACAAAGTCTGAGCTGAGCAGCGTGGCCAGGGTTCCAAACACATCTCCAGCTGAGAGCAGAGCTCTGCTGCACCAGGGCCAGGTCTGGTTTACAGCCCTGGCTGCAGGTGGGGAGGGAGGGCACAGGAGCAGGGCTGCACCCTGCCCCACAGCACCTCTGCTGCCTGCCAGCCCCAGGCAGGGGCCTGACAAACAGGGCATCATGTCATTCCTCAGCTGGTTTCCCTGACTAACCAACAGGCAGGGAAAGAAAAGCCAAGGCTGGCAGGCTGTGCTCTGATGGGTAGGATGGGTGTTTCCTTTATCCAGACACTATAAATGCTTTCCTTGTGACCTGAAAAACAGTTCTGCCCTTGCTTTGTCCACAAATCTCTCACCACTCCAGAGTTAGATGCTGCAGGCTGCAGGTCCCATTACTCCCATTTCACCCTGGCTGTGAGTGGGCTGTAAACCCTGCAGGTACCACACCTGTGCTGGACAGCAGCCTGCACAAACTACAGCCTTAAGGAACTTACATTTTTATTGAGAAAGGATGAAGATTGCACAGGGGAAATGAAATAGCCCTAGCTTCCAGTGAAGGAAGGCAGATGCAGAGAACTTCAGTGATTTGTCTTATTGACCTGAAAGGAAGGGGCCAAAAATGGGGCTGTGGTTCTGAATCTTATTAGAATGAAAATATACTCATTAGCTTTGCCCTCTTTTAGTCCCTGTTCAGCATGTTTGTAGGGCATATACTCCTCAGTAAGAAATAAGATCTGCCAATGCCTGATGCCAGCAGCACAAGAGCAACAGGAAAAAAAAAAGAATTATTGCCTCAGTGATCATATATAATTTTGGTAAGCCATTCCTTTCGATCCTTGGGAGATTTTATTGTCTCTTTATCTATGTCTTCACTATTGTTGAATTTAAATAAAGTCAAATAGAAAGGGAGATTATAACCAAAGGAGCAAAATAACTAAACTGGTTCTGGGATTTGTGATGCCTTTTACAGCAGGTAAAATGACACTCACTTCAGGTCATTTGAGACAGACATTTAACACAAACCTGCAGTGTGACAAAGGGGATTTTGAAGAGCTTAAACAGTTAATGAACAGCTAACGATCCTGTTAATATACAACTAATGTTTACTATAATACAGACTAATATTTAATTCCCTTCCTAATGATCAATTATTGTGCTGCAAGGCTTTAATTAGGCTTACACAGCAGGAGCATGGGGGGATCTAGTGAGGAGATGAATTTCTGTGTGGAGTCACTGCCCTGACTCCAGGCTCCTCTCCAGCAGCTGTCCCTGTGGTGGGCACAGCTTTGGCAGCACAGCACGTCCATGTGGCCACAGAGCAGGAGGTGAAGGTTGTTCCCCTGCACTTCCAAGTGGGTGCACACAGACTCCTTAGCAAGCTGCTTTTGAAAACAAGCTGATGGAAACCTGTCCCTGGGCTCTATCAGCTGGGAGCATCCTGCACTGTGCTCTCCCCTTGGAGCAGGGCTCCAGCCTCGTTGTGCTGGTACCCAGCAGCCCTTCTGAGGGCAAGGATTGGAGTAGGGACTGCAGTAACTCACTCCAAGATTTTCATTTGAAGATGGAAACTGCTGTGAAATTAAAAAGCTGGTTTGATGCAAAAGTGCTCTCTGTACAGTGATATGTTTTGGGCCAAATCTTTATCATGATTGCTAAACACAATTTAAAAATTGAGATCATCCTAAGAAGAAGCTCGTTGGACTCGTGTTTTAGAAGCAGCACTGACTGGTTTTGTCAGTCGTTCCTGCAGCCAGCCAGGACAGACAGACAGGCCTTCAGCAAGATACTCTGAAGGCCACACTCCTATTCCCAGCTCTGCATTTGCAGCCAGCCAAGTGAGCCCACCCTTTAGGGACTTCTATTTTTATCACAGACCTCAGGCAAGCCTTTGAGTGACCAGAGGCCAGCAGACTTGTTGGAGGGGCAGCCTCTAAGCACCCCCAGGAGCAGCACTCCAGCAGCAGCCCTCCAGATCTCAGCTCTCAGCCAAATCCTCAGCGAGATCAAAGTACGACAGGGGATAAATAACAAACTCCTCATCATTCACTGCAGAGTGAAAGGACACGGCTAGAGGGAGACTTTTGTGCTCATTAAGGACCCTTAAGTGTATTCTGTGTACCTGGGAACACCTGGCTGGGTCCTGCTGCCATCTGGGCGTGGCACCAGAGCCACATTTGTCACGGTGCCCCAGAGCCACCATTCCTGCCGTGACGGGAACCCTTGTGGGAAGCACAGGGGAGGGCTGTGATGGCAGAGGCAGCCCAGCCCAGCACACACACGGGAGCTGCAGAGTAACACAGACTTGGGCTAAAACTGCTGCCACTTTTCTCCAGGGTAGGATGGAAGGGATGATATCACAGTCTTGAACCACAAACTTCCAGCAGGTTTTGCTTTCAGAGCAGAACACGGTGGGAGCAGCTGTCTGCAGGCAGGAGAAGAATGAGAATGAGGGAGGAAATTTGCACTCACAGCAGCTGAGCTGCAGCAGAGAGACTGAGGTGTGCATCACCTGCCTGTGCCTCATTGCCCTTTAGGGTGAATTACAGTCCATGCACTCTGAGTTTTCCTGCTGGGTTTCTTCAAATATTTAGAAAAATATGGGATGGAGGGGTGGGGCTCATGTTCTGCTTCCATCCTAAAGTGAAAATTATGAGGAGGGAAAAGTGCAACTAAAAATATAATTAAAGGAGAGAAAAAAATGGGTGTCAGCAGACATAAGAGAAAATAATTGCCCTTTCTCAACTGGAGTTACAGCCACCAGCATGGACTGCTGCCTGTGAACACCTTCACCCAGGCTGTGGTGGCTCAGAGCTAACCCCTGGGGACAAACAAACCATGAATAAACCTACAGTGTTTGCCAAAAGCCAGCCCTGACCCCAAACACTGGCTGTAGCTCAGAGACAGCACCACAAGGTGGTAGGAATAATTGTGCCTGGTAATGTCAGTTGATGCCACAGCCTGCAGCAAGCCCTCAGCCCCTAAACCCCCCAAGTACCTGGTGCTCTGAGAGGAGAGAAACTGTTTGCTGTTTGTTTCTTTGATTGCTTTTTTCAGAAGTTTTTTCCTGACTTTTAACTCTTTGAAAGCTCCTGCAGCTGCAAAGAGCTGTGAGGAGTTTCCCTATATTTTCTCCACGCTTTAGAATAAGCCGTGGATGTCTCATAGGGATTTCAGTGGGCATGAGCACTGACGAGGGGAAAACACAATCCAGAGCACTCCCAAACGGCTCTGGATGGAAGAGAAGGGAGATGGAGCCGTGTCTCTCGCTGCTGGTTGTAGTGGGAGCCAGCAGGTTGTGCTCATGAACAAGAAATCCAGGGCTCTGCCTCTGGGATGCTCCGCAGTAAAAGCAAAGCTACAAGAAAAAAAAATTTCCTCTTTCTGCAGGGCTTTTCTCCAGCTCATTAGAGCAGCCTGCCTACGTGTTTTAACAGCCCATAAAGCCACAAGGATCTGGCACTTATTAAACTCTGTTATTAAAAAATAGAAATATTGAACTGATGATTTCTTGTTAGAAAGTCAATATTTCTTCAGTATTTCTTCAGCTGACTTCGATGCACTCAGTTTTCTGCTTTTTACTGTCTTACTCTTTGTTTTTTTTAAGTGTCTGCTGGCTCCCAGGGGACAACATCTTTCATTACCTCTCATTTGTACCTGCACAAAATATAGATATAGAGCTCCAGAAGAAAATTCCCTCTTCAGTTGAATTTTTGTGTGTAGGACCTACTGTGGCCAGAACTGCTGTTTCCCTAATGTATGGGGTTCTGCTATTTAAACTTATTGAAAAATATAAAGGTTAAGTTCTCTTTCAATCTGTACCTACATAAGCCAACCCCAAACAGATTTAAATTAGAAAGTAAAACCATGTTTCTGCTATTACCTCACATGCAGGATTTCCTTAATCCATTCTTCCAATTTTAGTAGTATTTCTAACAAAATGCGGACAATTCTCACATCTGAAGTACCAAGATGTTTGTGATAGCAGAATGACTGACAGTTTTTTCCAAAATCTGATGGGGAATCCCTCCAGAATTCATCCTTCTTGGAGCTGGAACTGAGCCTAAAGCCTCTTTCTTGCTCCCTTTTCTAGGCACAAAGCCTGTCCTTGATTAAAGACAGCACTTCAGTTGTAACCTGAATTCCATAAGTGCAGTAGTTTATTTCTTGCTGGTCTTCTTGCAGCAGTGACTCAGAAATCTTTGTGTTATAACAGCTTAAACCAACGACCTTGGTGCTCCCCAAAGCACAAAGCCAGGTAAAGGCTCAGGAGGCAACTGCAGCTCTCCAAAACCAGCATAAACTTATTCCTGGTGTTCAGGAATACCTGGGATGCTCTGGCAGTAGGAAGGGACTCCTCTGGGGCTGGGGTGAAAGGCAGGAGTGATACAGAAGTGTGGGGATGGCACATCCACCACATGTAAATTTAAATTGGGTGTTCACAGTAAAAAAAGCTGAGCTGGCCCAGATAAAGAAGTTCAAATGTTTCTTGAAAAAAGGAATAAAGCAGACATAAAAACATGCTGTAACTGAATTAGTGAAGATCAGAAAAATCAAAATAAGTCTATCAGCAGCTCTGTGTGTCAGTCCCACTGCTCCCTGTGCTTCCCACAGCCCTGAGCTGCGGGGACCTGGGGCCACCCCCACACCACAGGCACCCCCTGAATGTGACATGCTCAGCCTGAACCACAGCCTGCATCTTGCTCAGGCACAGGGCTGTGCTTCAGAAACATATTGTTATCTAAGTCAATCCTCTCAGCCAACCAATTCCAGCAACTCCCTTTGAAAACACCACCCACGTTCTGTAAAAATTCAGATTTGAGATGCAGCCCACAGAGATTAATGGGGGTTTGAATTTATGCCTCAAGAGCTTCCAATGGTTAGATTTTTCTGCTATACCATTATGATCTTCCTATACATAAAGGCTGTTCACATACTTCCAAAAAGGGCTTGATTTCACAGCTAATAAAAATTGCATTCAGGAAAATGGAATAAATAAAGCAGTTGCTATTACTCAGGCTGTATTTTAGCACAAGGTCTGGTGATGCAAATTAGTGTGCAGTGGCCAAACTGAGTTTCAGGTGGTATTTTTCTCAGCTGAAGCTCTGCCATGTGCAGGTGGGCCCCATGAAAGGGGCACAGTGGGGTGGGGGCTCTGCACAGCCCCTCCACCTGTCCTGGTCCTGGGGGGACATTTTCCAGCAGCCCCCAGAACATGATGGGTATGTTCCCTGTGTAGAGCTTTTCACTCCAGGTTTGAGGAATAGCAGAAGCCAACAAGAGCCTTCCCAGTGCTCCTCAGCCTAGTGGCAATTCCAGCAGACCTAGTGACAATTCCTCACCAACCAAACACTAATGCTGCTGGAAATCACCCCACTGAGTGCACCCATAAAAAGCAATAAGGCACAGCTCTGCACGTACCAGGCACTGCAGTACAAACACTGAACAAGGTGTTGGCTTGGGCACACCAGCTGGGAAACACCTCTGTGAATGGATAGTTCACTCTGTTGTGCTGCAGCAGACACGGGCAGCCCTAGCAGAGCACCAGAGTTCTGCCTTTCTGTGTGAGTGTTGCTTTTCAGATTTCATTTTTATCAAGTTTGAACTGGGCACTCTGGGGAAAAGGAGGGGCAAGAATCTCAGCTCTGACTGAAAAGCCAAATAACCTCATTCACACAGACTGTCAGAAATGTCTCTATCCTGTCCACCTTTCCCAGAAAGGACAGAGGGAACATTTACCTTTTCTTAGCACCGAGTATCTCCTGACATATTTATGAGTGATCCAGGAACATATAAAGCTGTAGGAAAGACATTCTTCCTCCTCTTTACACATTACATGTGAGACACTCTGAAACAGCTCTCAGGACTGCCCCAAAGACCAAGCCCAGAATGACAGGACTGCCACTCTGTCACTTGTGATATTCCTGCTCCTGCATCCGTTTGAGCCTCATTGTGCACAATCCAGCACAACTGTACACATTTCATGGCTAATGTACTCAAAATAAGCATTACTCAGACTGATGACTAGGTCTTCCCTTACAGCCATCTGGATGGTTTATTTTAGAAAGTGATTTGGAAAACAGTGCTTTATTCATAATTATTCCGAGGGCTCCGCTAGAACACAGGGGCGGTGGGGATCCAGCTCCTGCCTGTGCCTTGCTTTTCTCTCACTGGCCTCCAGCACATCCCCTTCAGTAGTTCCCACAGTTTTTGAAGGAGGAAGATCATATTTATGATTAACCACAACAACCTCTTATCATCAAACTTTGAACTGCAACAGCAGGCAGGTCCCAGAGGTGACCCACCATAAACTCCCTGAGGCAGAGCCACCACACACACCTCAAGCACATGTCACCTTGCGCTGGGCTGTAGCCACTGACAGAGCTGCACTTTACATAAATGCAAATTAAAGTGCAAATTGCTCACTCAGGCCTTTGCTGGCATTGCTGCCTTTCAGTGTGTGTCACTTGCTGCCCTGGAGCCAGGATGGGCAGTGGCAGGTTAAGGGTGCCACCAACACAGGTCCCAAGGGGTGATGCTATCCTGCCATGCAGAAAGGGAGAGGCACTTTAAATTTAGGAGGGGTTCTTGTGTATCTCATCCAAGCCTCATGGTGCCTAAATTATTTATTGTGCATTTGCTGCATTATTTATCGAGTCCCTTTTGCCCACACATGCAAGGAACATGAGCTCTGCCACAGATTTCATATCCCATCCTAGCTCCTACAGTTCCTCCCCATTCTCCTCCAAAGGACAGATTACCATGCTATTTTCAAGGTAAATATATTTTCCCTTGGGTGCAGAGTTCTCCTTGGTGAAAAGGTCCCAACCAACCTCTGGAGAGGCACAATATTGCTTAGCAGCTGTGGCAAAATGAGCTGAAATTATCCCAAAAGATCACAGAAAGAGCTTTTCTATAAATGTGGCTCTGGTCACTGTGAATAAAGAGCCATCTTCCTACCCCTGGGTATTCACATGCCCTGGAGGCCACTGCTGACTCTCCTGATGTGGCTTCCTCTTCCAAGGGGCCATCACAACCATGGAGCATTTCCCCTGTTTGAACCACTGAAGCTGTTGGGGACTGCCATGAAGCTGTCAGGGGAGGTTTAGGTTGGGTATCCCCATCCAGGGGGTGGCTGGGCACTGGAACAGGCTCCTCAGGGCACTGGTCACAGCACCAAGCCTGACAGAGCTCAGTGAATGCTTGGACGACCCTCCCGGGGACAGGGTGAGATCTTTGGGGTTTTCTGTGCAGGGCCAGGAGCTCAGTGATCCTTGTGGGTCACTCCCAGCTCAGGATATTCTGTGATTCCATGACTGACTTTGCTTTCCCACGTCAGGGCAAAGCTCCTGTCTGCTATTTCACCAGAGCCAAGGCTGCCTTTTCAGAGAACATTTCCATCTGTAATTACTGCACAATGGGACAAAGTGAGGGTGCTTTGATCACGTATTCATGATATCTCTCCTGCTTTGAAGATAACTGTGCAGAGTGACAGCAGCTGTTTTAATCTCCCAGGTGGTGCCAATAAACACAGGAACTGGTAGTTTAACACAACGTTATCCCTGTTCTCATATTCCCCCAATATCTAATAATAGAACAAAACTGTGAAATAATCCCACAGCTGCAGCCACCCATTAAACCAAGACAAGACATGTAAAGGATGACTGTTAGCACCCTCCAAGCCAGTGAATTGTCAAATGCTGTCCCATCTGCAGAAGGGTCTGCAGATTTCATTTTTCTCCAATGCCTGTCAGAGCAGAAAAGAAGGAAGGATATTCTAAAAGGGTATCAAAAACCATCACTGCCTGGACCAGGATGGAACCTCAATTGTCAGATTTCACAGCAGAGTCTGCATAGCACTTCTGCAGGTCTTTCATAATCCTGCCCTGTCAGAAGGTCATAGGGCTGCTTGTGATTTGATCTCTAAAGTAATTGCTGGTTGGGAGAAATAAGCAAGACCATTCATTATATTTCACAAAGAACAAAACAAAACACAAAAATAACAAGATAGAGGATAGAGCTGGCTTGTTGAAACAGATGGATATTCCCTCAACTGCATTTCAAGGGCAGGAAGATGCACCAGTCTCTTTCCCACCATGGATTTTTAATAAAAGAAGCAGAAGCAAACAAGGAGGGTTGATACCATGAGGCTGCAAAGGCAGCTGCAGCCTCAAGAGAAGCAATTTTGCCTACAGTTCGTGCTGTGTGGTCTCCAGGGATGTATTCTTTGTTGGCATTAATTGGCATGAAAAATCAATACTGCCACATGTTAAAGCTGCAGTTTTGTTGCCTGGATCTTTCTTTCCTTCCCCTCCACTGGCAGAGATGTGCTGTATATTGACAAATTGCTCCTTGGGATGATATGTGCTAACTCCACAGATCCTCAAGTAAACTCATTTCTCTCTAGTCCCCTCTGGTGCAGAGGCTTATGAAAGCAGTTATGATTCCTGGATCTCTGCCTTTGGCTACACCTGTGATTAATGGCATTCCCCAAGTCTTGCAGATTTGGGATTTTGAGAATATGGTGGGAGAAAATTTGAATTTGTTGGGCCCCAGGAGTCTGAAGTGTTTTGTGTCAAATCTTCCCTAGGTGGCATTAGATTATCCCCATTTACACATTATTTTATCAAGACTTTGCATTTCAAATAGCAATTCTTTAGGGGTCCCTTGAATCCATTTTTTCTTAAGATGAAGAAACACACTCAAGTTTTTTTGCTGCTCTTTCCCTTGAGACTCCAACCATTTTTGGCTGTACTTTCCTGCATATTCTTATCTTATTTAAACATGAATAGTTTACTCTTTTTTTTTTTTTCTACTCAATTTGTCACTGTTTTATTATTGGTTTTTGTATTTCTCTGGTGCTGGAGTGACATCCCAGAGAGGACAGGATGGATGCCAGGCAGTCCCAACAGAGTTGTCCTCTCTTGCTGAACCTCTGGGACTGAGTACCATTTCTTGGTCTTTACTGGAGATCTACTAAGGGCTGAAATGATAATAAATAAATAAATAAATAAATAAATAAATCCAAATTGAGACCATTCTGTATATGGTTAAGGGGGAGTTAAGCTGGCTGCTGGTTTTCCCCTCTCAGTGTCTTTATCTCCAGACTAGCATCAAAAAGATTTGTTTGACAGCAGCCCAGCAGACAGGAACCTACAGTTCAGATAAATGACTTAAACAGGGAAACAATAAAATAATTCCATGGATTGCACTTACACAGGAATGAGAACAGTAACAGGGGTGTGTTCAGAATGGTGTAAATCCACAAGCATGAGTTTGTAAGTGTCCTGAGGATTTTCTGTTCAAAACCTTCTGTTTTCCCAGCAATATCATTGGGTCTAGCAAAAGGCTCTGCCTTTCCCTAAGGATTTGGTGTCAGTAGTAGATGACATTTGATGCCAGGTTGAGTGTTACTCCTCAACTCTCCCTGTGTGAAAGGATGCCTCTGCTGGTGTCTCCACAGACATGGGCCAGAGGAGGCTGGCCCATGTAAGGCTGAGAGAATTGGGATTGTTCAGTGTGGAGAGGGAAGGCTCTGGGGTGGCCTTTTTGTGGCCTTCGAGTGTCTGAAGGGGCTACAAGAAATCTGGAGAGAGGTTGTTTACAAGGGCTTGTAGTGCTGGGACAAGGGGGAATGGCTGCAAACTGAAGGACAGCAGGTTTAGATTAGATATTATGATGAAATTCTTCCCCGTGGGAGTGGTGAGGCCCTGGCACAGGTTGCCCAGAGCAGCTGTGGCTGGCCCATCCCTGGAATTGTCCAAGGCCAGGTTGGATGGGGCTTGGAGCAACCAGGGATAGTGGAAGGTGTCTCTGCCCATGGCAGGGATTGGAAAAGATGATCTTTCAGGTTCTTTCCAACACAAACCACTCTGATTCCACATCCAGCCCTGACTCTTTGACACTGCAAAACAAGGACAAAATGAATCCAACTTTGTGGTGCTTTTCAAAAAGGAATGGCTCATATGTCTGAGGATTTAAATTATTCTGTCAGACGTTGCTGCTGGCATGAACTGTTGGCATGGAGACTGATGCGAAATTTAATACAACATAAATAAAATATTAATGACATGGGAGAAATCAGTAGTGATTTAAAGAGATACTGAGCTGCCAACCAAGCTGTGGTTTGGAGTTCATCATACGAACAACAGGGAAAACAGTGATTAAAGTTACAAAGGGCACTCATTCTGCCAAAGTCTTCTGGCCATAAAAAGCACTCAGAAAGGTCTGATTTGACTAAGGGATGAAATGAAGAAATTCCTTTAAATTTTTTTTTTTTTTTCTTTTTCCCCCCACGGAAATTAATGGAAGGCATCAGAGGCAACAAGGCCAGGCCAGCAGGCTGTGGGACATGGCTGAGAGTGCACCAGATACATCACTGCACTCACTGAGAGCAGAAAAACCCTTGCCTCAGTCTTGGGCTGCCTTTGCAAGAAGACAAAAACCCAGAGGAGAGGAGAAAAGATATTGTTAGAGTGCAGTGCCCAGAGCAAGGAAGCATTGCTGATTATATTAGCATGGGTGTAGTCTGAGAGATTAAGGCTAAAATCCCTCTTTCAAGAATAAAATTGTTCCAATAGGTTCAGCTGATTCCGGTACCAACCCAGATGTGCAAAGGTTGAGTTAGAGTGTTTACTGGAGGCAGTTTGAAAAATGTATCCCATTCTTCAATACCCTGAGCATTCCTACCCCCCTACAATTGTTGGATTTAGTGATGCATTGCCAGCTTGAGAACTCTTTTTCTTCTGCAGAGCTACTTCATTGAAAAAATCCCAACAATCCCTCATTCTGAATACTCACACTAAGTCATATTTGTAGTCACAAGCTTCCAAAACATGCAAAGATAATGAGCACTGAGTATAACCTAAAGCATGATGGAAAACACTAAATGAAATCAGATACTTTTATGAGCTCTTCACAGGCTCAGGTAATTGAAAAGCTCTTGGTAAACTGTCAGAAGAGTCAGCAGAGAGGCAGGAATGATGAGAACAGATCCTGAGCTGGTGCAACCAACACAGAGCTCAGTCAGAACAACTTTATTGAAATGGCTGGTCTTGGTGGACATGGAGGCAGAATTTCATCCCAAAACAACATGTTTATTATTTATTGATGTCTAAATGAATAGGAAGTCCTCTCTGCTCATGTCTTTTCTCTTTACAAGGCTCTGTTATCCACATCCCTCAGTCCAGATCCTGTTACTGGTTGTATGTATACAATATTAAAAAATAACCAAATTTTCTGAAGCCTGATAATTTTACATTTACATAAATCACAAAAATTTCTCTTATGTGCATTGAAAGAGAAAGGCTGAGTGGTTTGGGAGTAATGTAAGTATATCTGGGCTAAATATCTGAGAGAGAGCTGGAGATGAAAGACTCCCAGATACCATGTATTAGTCATCATTTAAAAGCCCTGTCTCCAGGAGATAAAATTGTCCCAAGTAACTGCTATAAATGCTGACTTTCTAATACAGAACTTACAGCACTTCTTACTGAATGCTCTGTGCATCACAGAGCACCATCACAAAGAGCTACAGGAGGACATTTTGTTGGGTGACAATGGAGACCAGAGCATAATCACTAGGGATTTGTGCTCTGTCATTAACTTACTATTGAAAATGAACCAGAGAAAACAAGAAACACACATCCTCCAGAGCCACAGGGCAACAAATTCAAGGGCCCTGTTCCATCTGCAGGTGCAGATCAGTCGACTGGGCATTTGTGTACGTGCAAAAATTGTCACAGTGTCTCCCGCACAAATGGGCATAATTGTGTCTGAAATATTTTAAACATAATCTCGTTGTAGGGATCTTACACAGGCACAGGGATTAGTGGGAATAGTCACTGAGACGATACACAGAGCACAAAATCAGTTCACATCTCCATCAATTATTCAGTGAATGAGAGCTGATGTTGGGGCTGGGCCGTGGCTGTATCAGTTTATTACTCACTATCTAGAAAGCTGCATGAGGTGCTTATTGACTCATGGGGATGTGTGGAAATGCAGGAGAATGGTGTGGAAGTGCTCATTAAAGTGTTTAGCACATGCACCTATTGTGCTTGCTTTCCTTCTATTGTCTCTTGGGCAGGCCAGGAGGATGGGCTGTCTCCCAGAGAGGATGTCTGAAGTCAACATCAAAAATATTTTCCTGGGAAGTGGATACTGATTTATAAACAAAAGTACTCCTGGGCAGAGGCCAAATGTCCTCATTGCCTGGTTAAAGTCACCTCTGCACCTTCCATGGTCCCTCTGAATCCATCCCACAGAGGGGAAACCTCCAGTCTTACCTGCTGGGGAAGGGAAAAGGGCTGTGCCCTGCACCAGTGACCCTGAGCACCTGTTCCTCTGTGCCTCCTCCACAGAACTCCCCTCTATGGGCTCTGTGTTCTAGACTGAAACTGTCTTTATTCAGCAATTCTCACGTCATTTTAGGAGAAAAAGACAGGGCAAACCAGGAAGCCTTATTCAGTTACTTAAAAAAATATATATATTTCTTTCTGTCAGTGTCCATGAGTCCTATAGCCTGACAGTGCTTCTAAAAATGGGCCCTGGTTTCCTGATGTCCTGCATTCTCCTCTTTTCTACATCCCTACCATCTCCCTTCTCCCCATGCCCCTTGCTGTCCACACTTTAGAGCAGTTCCTTGCACTGAGAGCTCCTAACTGTACAGCCACAATTGGGATCTTGATGTGAATCCCTCTCAGATCAGTCCTTTTGGTGGTGTTATCATGCTATCATGTCTAATTACATTTTCATTGCTATAACCTCAGATGTTTCTTTAGTCCCAGTTAAATGCTAACAAAACAATTTGTGAAATTACTTTCAATTAGGTAAATAATTATAAACATATTTATAGTAACTCACCTAGAAGCAGAGCATTAGGCTGCTCAGGAAAAGCTCATTTCCAGGCAAATAGGTTTCAACATTAGCTCCTTCCCACTGTGGAAGGTGAGGGTGATTAGAGATGGATACCTGGGAGGAATGACCCCAGCTGTGCTCCCAGCCTGGACCCCTGTGTTCCAGCCTCGGTGGAGGTTGTGAAGACCCAGCAGAGAGGGCAGCTCCTCCACTGCTGGCCCTGGGGGCTCCTACAGCTGTGGGATGTATTTTTCTGGAGCAGGGTCTCACAGGAGTGTGTTTTCCTGGCTACCATCTGCTGAACTGGGCAGAATATCAACAGCATCCATCAGAGGGGCTCTTGATAAAAATCAGCAATGAGGCACAGGATAAGCACTGGAAGAGAAAACCAAAAAATATTCAGCTTTAAATAACAACAAGGCCAGAGTACGTGAGAGGTGCAATTTTTCTTGGTTTTTTAACATCATGCAAAAGCAAGACCTTTCAACAGTCCTAGTAGAAAGTATTCCCTAAGCTGCCTGCTGAGTAAACCTCAGAGACCCAGGAAACCCACAGGAGTCAGCTGCCACCTACTTCCCAAACAGCAGAGGTGCTTCTCTCTTCAGGCATTCACCAGAGTGCTGTTTTTAAAAGATGATTAAACACTTTAAAATCATCCATGTTATGCCAGATTTCTCCAGAGCAGACTTGCCCAGAGGAATTTAAGAAGTTGTATGCGTGCCCTCCTTCCACCCCAGCCCTAGGGCTGTTTGCTGTTACCTGGGGATGCAGACACTGCCTGCACACCTTCCCCCCTCCCACCCCCTCCATCCCAGCTCAGCTCACAGGGTTTGGTCAGCGATTGTACCAGTGAAGGTTGTTAAAATAAACCAGCTGATTTTGTGCAGAAACAGTAGCCTTTATGTAATTTTTGTCAACTTTGGCTGTGACGGTGGTTATTTTCAGCTGAGGAGTTGTGAGCGTCAAGTGGAGATGTTTTCTGCAGCTGCTTCAGCGAGATCACAGGCGACCTCCTGGTGCCACTTAAATGCTTCTCTCATTGAACATTCAAAAGCTGAAGGGCTCAGACACATTCTTTGCCCCTCATTTCATCACAGCTGACCCAATAACACACAAAGGGAGCTGATTTGCCTTTGGAATGCCAGATTTTGCAACCATGGCAATACGTAAATGTGTTTCCCTTCCCCCGCCTCAGAGAAACCAGCTGAAGTACAAAAACCCCAGAAGAAAGGAAAAGTTTGCCTGCTCAGTGAATCTGGAGTGGGCAGGCAGTGTCAGCCGGGAGGGACTCGCCAAGAGCGTCCAAAGTGCCCCATACAAATCCTAGGCAAGGGACTGACAGCTTGCAAGATTCATACATGTTAATCTACTTAGCTGAATTTGCTATAAGCTTGGCCCAGGTTTTAAGGTTTGCTCTAAGCTACCAAACAACCCTGTCTGATTAGGTTTAGTCATTCCAGCACAACTTTGTGAGTCAGAAGAATTTAGTGTTTCTATGGCAGAAAATGATAAGTTCCAATTGGACACGGCTTGCATGCAAGGAAGTTCAGAGCCTGAGAGGGACCTCAATGTAATTTTCAGTTAGTGCCTTCTCTGAATTTACTGGGTTTGTTTTCTTCAATGAGAAAATACTGATGCATCAATAGATGTTTTAGCACAACAGAACAAAATATTCACACCTTTAATGAAACATGCTCATGTAGCCTGTGGCTCACTTTGGGTGCTCATCTCACTGGTGATTCCTGCCCTAATCTTGTCACACGCCATTTCTCTGGGTGATTGCAGCCTATGTTCCAAAGGAAATGAAAAAGCCTCCTTGAGACGTGCAACAAAATCCCTGCAGCGAAATAAGAAAAAAACTTTCACGGCCGCTTTGTGGC
>JANPWX010000391.1:1617774-1674707 GCA_024734555.1 Trochalopteron elliotii
ATCCCATTCCATCCCACCCCAGCCCATCCCACCCCAGCCCATCCCAGCCCAGCCCAGCCCATCCCACCCCTGCCCACCCCAGCCCATCCCATCCCAGCCCGCCCGTGCTGACCGGGCGCTGGTGACAGGGGGAGGTGATGCTCCCTCTCTTGCTGCTCTAGTCACCGTGGCAGAAAACATTTCCCTCTCCCTGTGTCTACCAGGAACACACCGGCAGTATCCTGTTCTGAATGAGAACTGCCCCACAAGTGCTTCCCCATGTTACCTCACCCCTTTGCCATCCACAGTGTCCGTCTGTCCTGGCTGGGAGGGGCAGGACACACAGCAGGGCCCTGGGCACAGGGCTCAGCCACACCCTCCTCTGCTCCTCTCAGGCTGTAGGGCACATCCCTGGTTGAAAAAGCGCCCTGTTCTAGAGGAGGTTTTATTGGAGGTTTGCAGAGGATGCCTGGCTCTTGCACAGCTCGATGTGGGAATTGTGCTCTCCCATCTCTCCTACTGACAGCAGCCTTCTCTGCTGTACCAGCCCCTTCCTCACCACACAGACCCCAAACTTCCCAAACCCAGCAACTCAATCTAATAATGGGGTGTTTAAATACACCAACACACTCTTACATGCAGAAGCAGCTGTTGCTAATAGAAACAGATGCTCCATTTCTATAAAGGCAGTTTAGTCAGAAATTGATGCCAACACAGGGCCTCATCCTGCATGGTGCTGCTGCTCAAGGAGAGCAGAGAACCACGTAGGAGCTGCTGAGCATCTTTCCACAAACAGGCAGTGTCTGGAGCATTTTGGAAAGCAGATTTTGATTTCCCTGTGGTGCAAAATAGTTACAAGAGGAAGGAAAACATTCCCCTGTCAACAGGACATCTGAGAAATGCTCTGAAAGTAGTCACTGGTTTAGAGCACATAAGCAATGCCACACCTCTGATCTCACATTTGAGATCGTGGTGACTCTTTGCTACTGTTGCCCATTAGCTTCAGCACCAAAGACTAGAAACCCCATGGGGGAGTTAAATACTCTTTAAGAATTTTATCAAGGAATTTATCAAATGGCGTGTGAGCCACACAGCTCAGGCTGTGTCTATACTCACCTGGGAATCTCAAGGCATCCCTAGATCTTTTCTGCAGCAATGGAAAATGATAGAAACTCGCTCAGTTGTGACATGGATGCATGCATAGCATGGGATTCCCTGGGCTTGAAGGTCCCAGGGAGTTGAAGAATGAGAATGAGTAGGTGGAAGTTGGAAGGCATGAAATATCCTGCCATTCTGGGGTTGTGGGTCTTTGAAATCTGCACCTGGCTACAGGATCTCCAATATTCCAACCACCTGACCATCCCAAGCCCTTCCCTCTCTCAGGACATGTTGTGCCCAGCTCCAGGCAGGAGGCAGCTGTCCAGGCTGAGTCATGCTACCACGATCCCATGCCCCTCCCATTAACTAGAATATCCCCCTCTGGGTTACCTCAACTGTCCAGAGGTGGCAAAGGTCAAGCCTGAATTTCCCATTTCCCTCCTTGCCTGTCTCTCCCAGCCAGCAGGCACAAAGGTTCCAGGAGCCTGAGACACCTTCAGAAAAACAGCCAAGACATGGAGCCCTTGATGAGATGTTGTTCTCACTGCTCATCAGTACTATACCTGTGTATAAAAGAAAAATAAAAATCAGCACTCACCTACTTCTTTCCCTTCCATCACAGTCTGAGACACACATCCAGGTAAGCTCTTAACAACTGTTCTCTATTCCTATTTCACTTTGCAGGCTTCTGTTCCTCCTTACAAGCACTTGGATGGTGAAAAGCCCTCACAATTTTCAGGTAATACCAGATCAATTAAAAAAAAAAATGTCTGCCTACAAATCTCGCACTCTCTACATATGGTCTAGTCTTGATTATTGGTCAGTATAAAATCCAAAATTAAAATATCAGCATTTAATCCGGTTTCAGTGATAGACTCTCCTCTGATTTCTATAGGTGTAGCATCATCAATAAGAAAAACTGTGATTTTAGGGAGTTGGTTTTTTTTTTGTTTGGTGTGAGTTCTTTGTTTGGTTTTTTGTCTACAGAGATGATGTGAAGTTCTATTACATTTTCCTCCTTCTGCCCTCAAATCTGCCTTATGCCTCCCATAAAAGAGCAGCTCTTTATTCTGCTGGGAACTAAACAGAGAGCAGAAACCATGGCTAAGTACAGGCTTGTCTCTCCTGTAGCCACAGGAGAGGACACAAGGTCCTTGCAGGGCCACAGCAGCCACCACAAAAGCTCATTTGCTCAGTGAAGGAAGCCTCTGAGGGATGAGGGTTTGGAGCACTCCCCTGACAGTTCCTGCACACACAGATGCTTTATGAGTGTGTTTTATGGAGGTGCCAGGGATTTCTACTCCACTCCCAGCAGAAAGATGTGCTTACCTGGTACCTGCTGCCAGATAACCACAGCAGGACAAGAGCAGCACATGCTGCAGCTGGGCCTGGGCTCTGTGTGTGTGCTCAGGGTGGAGATGATGCTGGTCAGGCAGGAGTCTCCAAGCTCTCCCTGGACCTGGCTGCCTCCTCTGTGAACTGGAAAGAGACCCAGGAGAGGATCTGGCCTGTAAAATCTCCCCCTGCAGTCCCTCTGGGTGAGGGGAGGGCAGGCACAGGGGGCCATGGGATGCCTGGGCACAACCAGAGCTGAAGGAGACCCCCAGGGTCCTCTCATCCACCTCCACCTCAGAGAGCAATGACCACACCAACATCATGCCTGGAAAATGTTTCCCCAGCCTGCCCTTAGAGACCCCATGGAAATTGTCTCCAAACCCCCTCCCCAGCCTCTCATCTGTGCTGTCACCCCCACCAGTCACTCAGCAGTCTTCTGCCGCCCTCCCTCCAATCAATCACATTTTGTCTGTCTTCTTTGGTTTTGTTCTGCTTCTTTTTCTGTTCCCTCCCTGCCTGTTCTTTCTCTAATTTCTGACATTGATTTCAACACCTTTTGTTCCTCCTCATCCTTGTCTTCCTTTCTCAGATCCTCTTTGTGCCTGTCTCGAGCACAGTCCAGGCTGTGCAAAGTAATCAGCTCTGAAAACCTTTCCAAACTGTATTTTCCTTCTTGGAAAGAATCTCAAAACCAAATAATAGATGTTTATTTTAATTAATGATAGACCACAGCCTAGTATTAAAATCACCTTCTGCTGACAGAATGCACTTAACTGACTCTTGATTTGCTCAGTCAATGGGGCTGCTGGATTCTTTCATTAATTCCAGCCAAGAAAAGTGTCCCACAGCAGACTTGGCTCTGCACATAAACAGCACTGTAATTACTGAGCACATCTGTAGTTAAGGTTAAGAAAGTCTGCTGCTGCAACCTGTGATTTTCCAGGCTTCTAACCAGGCAGTGATGGGACCTGCTGAACCAAAACTTCTGCACGTTGCCCCTCGGTGAGTCTCTCATTGCAGCAGTGCTCCAGAGAGGCAGGAATGCACTTTTAAGCCAAATAAACTGATAATTGAGAACCTTTCCCAACATTCACTTTAGTCTTCCCATTAGATAACTGCAGTGAGTCAGGGAGCTCAAGCCCTCAGTTCTGTGAGTCCTGAGCAGTCACATCCCTGAGACTGAAAGCTGTCCTTCCCTGATGTCTGCATAGACAGAATGTCTCTGTCAGAGTCTGTCTCAGACTTCTGCCATGGACAAACATCAATTGTGACCCAACTGAATTGTCTTTGACTCTCTAGGGCAGGACAACTCACTTGTTTAACCTTTGCAAGCATCTTCTCTTAGTACCAGCACTTCATAGAACTGTAGAATCACAGAGTGGATTGGGTTGGAAAGAGCCTGAAAGATCATCTTGTTCTTATCCCCCTGCCATGGGCAGGGACACCTTCCACTGTCCCAGGTAGCTCCAAGCCCCATCCAGCCTGGCCTTGGACAATTCCAGGGATGGGGCAATCCCAGCTTCTCTGGGCATCCTGTGCCAGGGTGTCACCATCTTCACAAGCAAGATTTTCTTCCTAATACCTAATCTAAAACTATTGCCCCTCTGCTTGAGGCCACCCCCCTTGTCCTATAGCTGCATGCCCTTAAAAATTCCTTGGTTTCCCTACAAAAGCTTTTTGATTGTTTGGAAGGGGATTTTTTGAGGTAAATATGTAAATAATATTTGACACTGGGAATTGAGTTAATGGCTGTTAATACCAGCACACTGCTTCCCTCTCTGCCTGGATAAACACACCAGTGCAAGTTCCCAGTGGTGGGCAGGTGTCTGGAGTGCCTCACTTCTGCCACCCCCATGTCAAGTCTCCACTGGTGACCTTTGTCATGGCCTGTGCATCTCCACATCCCCCGAGCAGTGGGCTGGCTTCTAGGTGAGGTGCTCAGCAATTGTTGCTGCCCGTTCCTGGTGCTCCTCAGGAAATCTCCATCCAGCCCTTGGTGCTTGTCTCTGAGGGCATGGGGAAACAGGATTCATTGCCTGAACCTGACCCAAGAGGAGACGCAGCCCTGAGCTGGGAAAGGCAGACAGACTTGCCTCGCTGCAAGGCACCGTGTGCTGCAGCTGCCAAAATCCCCGAGGGGAGGTGACCGCCGCAGATTTAACCTCAAGCCTGGCAGAGCCCGGACTTGGGGAGGTGCTGTGTGAGCGCTGGTAATGGGCCAAGCCCTGGGGCAGCGGAGGCTGCGCTGTTCCTGCGGCCAGCGCTGGGACGAGCCCGGGAAACGAGCCGGGTTGTGTCACTAAACCTGCCCCGTGTCACTAAACCTGTCCCCTGTCACTAAACCTGCCCCGTGTCACTAAACCTGCCCCGTGTCACTAAACCCGCCCCGTGTCACTAATCCTGTCCCCTGTCACTAAACCCGCCCCGTGTCACTTAACCCGCCCCGTGTCACTTAACCTGCCCCGTGTCACTAAACCTGTCCCCTGTCACTAAACCCACCCCGTGTCACTAAACCCGCCCCGTGTCACTTAACCTGTCCCCTGTCACTAAACCCGCCCCGTGTCACTAAACCTGTCCCCTGTCACTAAAACCTGCCCCGTGTTATCAAACCTGCCCCGTGTCACCCCGGTGTCATNCTGTCACTAAAACCTGCCCCGTGTTATCAAACCTGCCCCGTGTCACCCCGGTGTCATCCTGGCTGGAACACCTCCCAGTGACACCCCTCCAAACTGTTTTTCCAGACAGTGTTTGCAATACACCCACCAGTAAAACAGGCGATGCTGCTTTTGGCAGGGCTGCTGCAAGCTCACATCATGCTGCAGCAAACCTGCTCCCAGGCAGAAAAGTTTCTAACTTGTCTAAAAAGTGTTGAAGACAGACTTAAACAAATATCCTTCCCCCATGCCAAGTTTGTTTAAATTACACACTTTTTACATCCCGATTTAATGTTAATGTTTCTCCCTTTTTAAGACAAAAAGCCTGGATCTGAGACATCAGGCAGCCTTCTGGTGGCTGTCACATCCCTAGTGAGGCTACAAAAGAAGAACAAAGGTCTTTTGTAGAAAAATTATTTTAAAATATAAGCGGGTTTTTCACAATGAGCTGCTTTCAAAATCAAGTGCCAAATTTCTGTTAAAATTAAACCTTTAAACCAAACACCAGTCAGGCCCCAGCCACTTGCTGGGGAAACCATCACTCTCCAGAACCAACAGAGTAAAGTTTGCAGCCACACTGCCACACGGCTCTAGGGAAGGAGGAGGATTTCCAAGGCTGTATTTGCAGCTTGCCTTTCCCCCAGCCAGGCACCAGGTAACATTTGGGAGCCAGCAGCTGTCAGGCTGAGACCTCTGCTGCTGACAGGCTGCTGGGAAAAGGTCAGTGCCTTGTTAATGAAGCCATTCCCAGCACCAGCACCGAGAGAACACAAGGGACAGACAGTGCTGGGGAGCAGCAGCCGCTGCTCTGCCCGTGCCACTGGAGCTGTCAGCAGCAGCCCTGGATTTAATTTGCCCCAGTGAAGAGAATCAGAATAAATCAGGGAGTTGGGATGGGAAGTCATGTGTCCATGTTTCTTCTGTTCCACGTCAAACCAGAACTGTATGTGAGGCTCTCTAGGAAAGGTTCAGACAGGGATCACAGTCTGAAGCCACTGAGCTCCCACCCTGCCCTGGAAGCTGGGACTGACACAGAGCTCTGCCTTCCCCTCCCCACACTGGTGTCTCTGATGTCTGATTTCAGTTCCTTCTTGTCCATGGCTTGTCAGGAAGAAAGCATCTCCTCATTTCTTGTGAGCCAGAGGAAATCCTCTTAGCAGCAAAATGCTGTGATGACACATTCCTGAAGATGGCACACACTGTCCCACAGGGATAATGCCACGTGTCACCTTGCAGCAGGTACAGCTGTGATGGCTGTCCATGGCTCTGATGGACCTTAGCTGAATCAAGCCTCACTCCATGAATTATCTCTCTCCTGATAAACGTATCTACATACACAAATATGTATGTGTGTATGTATATAAATGCATATATACATGAATGCATACATTATATAAAAATACAGACATATTGTATAAAATAGCTGACAGCATTGGACATGAGGATGGGTTACTGAATACCTGGAATAATCAAAGAAGCCAACGATTATTTTTTTCCCCTGCAGGAGAAGGGTATTTAACAAAACTACAATTGAAACATTATTTATAGGGTAACCTTATCACCAAAACCTCTTGCAGTGGAAATAAATTAAGGTTCATCCATCAAGAGCAAATGCTGCTGTTCCAGTCTGTTCTGGTGCAGTTTCAAACCAGACCAAGCAATTTCCCAGCATTTCACCAAGCACCTGGAGCTGATCCCATCTCGGCTGCCTTGGGCCATGCTCGGCTGCCTGGTTAATCACCCTTTCTGCAGAGCACTGCAGGTGAAGTCAGCACCACATTAAGGTAATCTGGAGCTGCCTGATTCAGATAAACAGTCAGATCCCCAGGGCTTGCCTCCACCGAGAAACCAATATGAAACAGCCAGGATGTGAATTACCAGGATGTGAATTATCAGTGCCACGAGTGTTTGCTTTATGTCCTCCTTCTCCCCACCAAAATTAATATCTCCCTGTTCAGCCTAACCCAGTTACCACAGCGAACTGGGCTCAGTTCTGAAGGTGAAGGTTACCACAGTGACCCAAAGGTAATTTCAGACTGGAGGGAAGGTGTGGTGATGGAAATTAGTGTAAAAAATCTGCAACTCGGCAGCAACAGCTCTGCTGCTCCTTCAGACATTCCAGGTGGGTCTTTGGATATCTTTCCCTTTGGAGGTAGCAGAGTCGCCTTCTTCACTTCTTCACTGCCCCTCTCTTATTTTAGTAAGGAATCATGTTTTATTTTTTCCCTCTTTTCGAGTCCTTCAAAGTTCCAGACTTCTGTAATATCAGCAGCAAATAACCTCTGCTGCTATGAAATGTTATTTTGTCATTGTTAAGTGTCATTTGTCATAGAAGAATGACACTTCTGATTTCTTAAAATGTTCCCTATGTAAGAGACCTTGGTTTCCCCCTAATTAGCAATTTCCTTTCTGATATTCAGAAATAAAGAGCATATCATATTCTGAAATTTCAGGATTAACTGGGGGTCACATCCAGCATGGCTGTAAACCTCCTGAATCATAGAAGAGGTGAGAAGACCGTGGACAGTGTTGAATCATTTTTGTGAGAGAAAGATGATTTTATAGACTTTTATAATGGAACACAAGACCTTGAAAATTATTTCTGTTTGAGAAAATGACAGGGAAAAGCAAAGCAGCAAAGCAAAGTGCCCCAGAGCTGATGGCTCATCCCCAGAGCAGCATGCACGGTGTCCTTCAGCTGACAGCAGTTTCATTAGCAGCCAGGCACACTGCATTTTCTCCAAGGTGCCTAAAACACAGCAGACTGACAGCCCTTCACTTGCTTTATTGGGTCTGTTAGCGAGAGGAGCAGGGAATCAATTAGCACACAGGCTAATTAAGTTGTGTGCAACAGAGTGGACAAACATCCCAAAGCAGCTCTCAGCCCGCTGTGGATGCTGGACCAGCAGCCCATCACCCCCAGGCTGCAGGAGCTTTAAGGGAGAAGTCAGAGACAAACAAGGACAAATTTGGGCAAATTGTGTGAGATGCTGCTCCATTGTGTAGAGAGATCCATTAAATCCAGCCTATCCCGTAGAGGAGGGATTTGCTGTGGGGCAGCTCTACCCATGGCCAGCTCCCAGGACTCATATTCCCTCCCCACCCTATCTTCACGTTTTTTGTAAAGCTCTTCTCATCCTCACATTTTTAAGGGTCTTTCCTGGTGTGAAAAACCTATTTGGACTAGGGGTAGAGAGTTTTCTAGTTGAATCTTATCAGTAAAGCTCCTTTTACAGGCAGCAAATTACTGTCCAGCATAAAAAATATGGAAACCCAGGAGGAAACAGAAGGTAGAAAATCCAGGAAAATAACCACCCACTTGGCCAGATTGAAAACAGCAGATTGCTTTGCAAGCTTATCCAGACCATGTGCAAGTATCCAAGATTTTTCCCTTTTAACTATAAAGTAATCAATACCTACCCACTTGTGAACTTTAGTGAAAATAATGAACTGGCACATATTTATAGCAAAAGTCACGGCACATTAGGTATTCCAAAGGACTTATGTAAGCCTCACTTTCTTTAATACAGCTTTAGAGAAAATACTCTAAGAAGCTTTATCAGCATAAAACATATTTTGAATTTAATGGAAATTAGTAATTGGCATGGCAAAGTCAAAGCCATCTGAGTGGGATGACTTAACCCTGCTGGACAGTATTTTTCACTAACTATAATGGTTAATCTGCCAGTTGAGAGAGGAAAATTCTCTTCTATTGTCAAATGCAGTGAGACAAAGGAGGAAATTTCTGCAGCTGATGGGGACTTCTGGAAATAAATGGAATATGGTTAAGTTCTATGGAATAAGGTGCATTCTTCAAAATAAATCCAATTAACCCTAAATTGAGGAAACTGAGTCAGAGCAATGTCCCTGTGACTAAAGGAAGCACTGGGGTTTAGTCTGGCCTCAGCCTCTGTCTCCAGAGCAGGTATTTAATTCTGACCAGGCTGGAGGGTGCTGTGTGAATTCCCCATTGAAGTCCTCTGCTCTGAAATATTTGCACCTTTTTCACACCCATTCAGTGGTCGACTCCAAAATACATTTTACACGCAAATGAAAGAGCCTAAGGCTTGGATTTTCTTTCAGGAGCTGATAGCAGAGTCCAGGGCAGCCTAGTCCTGTGTTGTTACACATTCCTGAATTTGTTCAATTATATGTATGAATTAAGCATATATTTACATATGGAAAAACCTGACAAGGCTTTATGGAGTTTAATTTATGCCCCAAAATTTGTTGAGTTTTGTCTCTTGCCCTGCCATTCTTGCCAAGAACACCCAACCCCACTTACCACAGCAGATGAATTTAGAAGAAAGCCCCTCTCTCGGGTCTCAGGATAATTTTGTCATTTGGGGTAGTTAAGGACACCTCAGGCTTGGGATGCATCCTTCTGTAGCTGTAAGCCATCTGCTGGCAATCATTTCTCCACAAACTCACTTCCCTGCTATCATCAAATATATCCCTATTAACTGGAAATGATGGTCCCTGCAAAACAAACAAACAAACAAAAAAAAAAAAACCCAAACAATTTCTGCTTAAAACCAACAACAAAACCTCAAACTCCCTCCTACCAAGGACAAGTCAAGACTCTAATTCATCCTAAATAAATACTCTTATTTATTCCTAAATAAATAGGTACTGCTGGGCTGGGCTGACTGCAGCCTCCTCCTGGCCAATCCTTCTTGCTGACTCCTGTTTCTCCCTTTTACTCAGACTGCAGTGGTGTTATAAAGCCTTTCTGGAGCTGTTTAAAAAGATCATTTTGGATTACAAGACTTTGCCTGAATTCTTCTCTTTTCTGGCTCTTATCACTTGCTGAATTTTTGGATTCTTCATTAAAAGCAGCAACAATATCAAAGCAAGAGTGGTTACCAAGGATGGTTGGGTTCCAAATGAAAGCCCAAATCCCACAGGAGTTAGAACAGTGATGATTTGTAGCCTGGTAAAATCTAAGATCTAATGAAATCTCCAGCATCCCTATGCCACTAACAAAATGAAACTGCCATACCTCCAAGGTTTTCTTGTAGTGCAGTCAGCCAACCGTAATTTCTACCTTACATATATATAATTTGCTTTTGTTATAAAACTCTGAGAAACATATTGTCCACCTGTCACTGTCTTCCAGAACCTCCAGCACTGAACTGATAGTGCAACTATTTCATGGAAATAGTTCTTACACTCCACCATGAACTCCTTGGGGCAAGAAACGATTTTTTCCCCTCTTTTCGTGTGTTGTGCCTGACACAGCAGGGGCCAGATTCACATTAAGCAGCACATAATAGGATCTAAAGCATAATGAGTGATAACAAGCAGAGTGGTAAATGATGTCATTTAGTGGATACTATCCCCGTAGTTCCCTGTTGGCAGTTTTTTTATTGAACTTTTCTTCACAGTTTCTTACTGATCTAAAAGTCTGTCTCTATCATTATGCCTGTCTGGGTCTCTGTTTAAAATGCTTTCCTGCTGCAGCTCCTCTTTTCCTGTCCTTCTTTCTCAGCCTGCTTCAGGGAGCTGGAGACTCTTTTCCTGTGTATCCTTTTCTTTCTCTTTTCCTTTTCCTTTCTTCTCTTTTCCTTTCTTTTCCAGTTTCACTTCCCAGCTTGGTGAGCAATATGGGCAGTGAAGTGCTTCTGAAGGCCACAGAGGGACTGCTACCACAGAGAAGCAGATTTGCCCCTAAACCAGAGATGATCCTCACAATCACACACGTCAGAACATGCAGCAGGAGCTAATACAAGAGTGCTTGGTAAATTTCTGTTAATCATCTTGCCTTCATCCCATCTGCCACCTCTTTGCTTTGGTCTGGCTCACCCAGCTCCCAATTTTACAGCACTCAGTGCAGAAGAGCAAATTGAATCCAACCTCTCAGCACAACCTGCAGCATCTGCTGTTCCACACTGGGATCCCAGCACAGGCTGCTCAGTCCCTGCCTCACCTCTTCTTTGTACCACAGCTCCCATTAGACCAAATGAAGAACATATTAATTAATTTGTACCTGAACTTGAAAGCTTCACACACATTGTTAGAAATAATCAAAATAGCTCTGCTCTGTGTGGAAACACCTTTTGACTGTGTCTTCTCATTGTTTACAGGGCAGCAAAGCCAGGAGCCCCAGCTCAGCCTGGGAGCTCACCTCTGCAGGTCAGAAGCAAGTGAGAGATGCAGGTGAATAAATGGAGGGGTGGGAAAGCAAAACAGGGAAAGACAGGCAAAATTCCATGGCTTGTACCATGTGTTCCTTTGAATAGCACTTACATGAGTGTGGATTTCATTATTAACTTCTTTTAAAAGCTAGTGAAATTTAAACAGAAGTAAATAATCAGAGTAGTGTGTTTACCTCTATCAGTCTTTCCTGTTTTTTCACAACAGAATTTCTCAACAGTTCATAAGTTTTAAAGAAGATGCTTTTAAAATCATAACCATGATGTTTGATTTATCACAGATACTGAGGCCAGGGTGTTTTCTGGCACAACAGCCAGGGCAGGAGGCCAGGGCAGGAGGAGGCAGCACTGGAGTCAGGCAGTTCCAAGCACAGTGTGATGAAGAGGGTGAAGTCCCAACAGCCCCAAGCTGCCCTTTGATACCTCAGCCAGCTGTTTCCTGAGTTTTGCCCATGTGTTTCCTCCTGAGGAATACCTTGTCCTGCATGGGCTCTCTCTGCATTCATGGATTCATGGATTTCAGCAGGCAGTGGTGCACAGCAGATCTCTAAACGAGACATGATTGTCCTTTTTGTACCAAAATCAACTCAGTGAAATGATGAGCCTGGGTAAACTAATGGAAAACCTATTATCCACCAGCCCACTTCTGCTTTCTTTTGGAGGATGGTTCCTCAGGCACTCACTGATTTGACATTCATTACTTTTTCTGGAGCCCAGCTGCGTTGGCTCTACCCTTCATTTCTTTTCTTCACAGAGCAAATTGTTCTGATGCCTGCGCAGGTCTGATACAAAGCAGCCATTTCCTACTGCTCTGCTCAGCCTGGTCCTTCTGCTGGAGATAATTCATGTGCCTACTGTTCTCATCCATCCCTGGAAAGGGGGAGGGCTGGGCTGCATTTAATAAAAAATGTCTTACAGTGTTTACTGACCAAAGAGTTGTTCGACAGATGCTCCATTCTTAGCCACGCTTAAATTATTCCCTAAGCAAACAATACAAACTGCACACTTCATCTTACCCAACACAGAAGTAAACAGAACACGCAAAATATATGGTTCTGGTTTAGGTTCCCATATAAAGAACACTGATTTCTACTTTGCTTAAATATTTTCTGCATAATGTTTGCTCGGTAATTTTTTCTTTTACTGGCTACAACAAATTAAATGTCAGAACCTGTTTATTTTATGAATTTTTAAGACTAATAGTGAGTCTCTTATTTCAGCTTAAATAATGTTGTTGTTGAGATACCTCTTGATGGATTGTATAAATAAAGCCAGATACAGAGATTAAAAAAAAACAAGAGCTAGTTTTTTTCCCCATGTTTCTTAGCTTACCAAAGAGGCAAGTGTATAAAGAGAGCACCTCTATTTTCCCTAAAATTTGTCAGGTGTTTGGGTCTCTTGTAGAGGTAAGAAAAGGCACTACCTGCAAGATCACTGCAGGTCTGCTTTGGGGTCCTTCCTACCACATCTCACTCAGAGGGGCTGGAGTGGGATGGGGTGAGGCTGGAGCTGGGATGCCCCAGGGCACTGGGACCAGCCCCCTCCATCTCCCAGTATGGCCCAGGCTCTGAGGGCCCCTGGGAAACCAGGCTGGGAGTCACTGAGGCCAGTCCAGCCCACAGAGCCCCTGCTCCTTGCAGCCAGGGCCATCCCCTGATGGGCTCTGCCCATTCTGGGACAGTGCAGCCCCCAGCCCAGCCCCACAGGTCATTCCTGCACAGCCCTGCACACACTGCCATGAAGATGGATAAAAATCCCTTTTTACCCTGACCTTGGGAATGTGGAACTATGTCAGACATGCCAGACACCAGACCTCATCTGGAGAGAAAATATCCAAGGAAGGATCTGAGCTGTCATGGCCCTTTATCCTGGGCTCCCTCTGGGCTCTCCAGGGCTGCCACATAGCTTGGAATAAGATCCTGGCTGAAGTTTTCAGATGCACTTAGCATAAATATTTCCCACTAATTAAACAATTTGCTCACGAGCTGTAAATGGATTAAGCCTGGCAAAGACCTTTTGTATCTCTAAAGCCACCTGATGTTAATTCACAAACAAATTATACCAATTTATTTCACACAAGAAGGCAGAGGGAGTAAGAATCAATTTAGAAACACCCTGGCGCTGTCAGCAGCTTGCTATAATTTTCACTGCAACAGCAGATGTTGGGCTATTCTCTGGTTTTCTTGCAGCTAAAACCCAAAGCAATGTATAAAACAGGTTTCCAAAGTCCCAGAGCTGCCATCCACCTGCTGCCAGCAGCTCCTGCCAATTGCTACGTGCTTGGAGCCCACCTGGGATGAATTTTTGTATTAAGACTTTTGTAACAGGGTCAGGAACCAGCTCCTGCCTTGCTTTCACCACTGACAGACTTAAAATCGTCAGCAGCAAGGAGTGGAGGGGTTGACAGAGCCCAGTGTATGTGAAAGTCACACTGTAGCAGGGCTTCCCCTAGGGACATGTCAATACTGGCTTTTTGCATCTGTCTCACCATGTCACTTCCCACCAAATACATATAGAGAGAAGTCAAAAAAATAATAAAACTTCAGGGAATTAATGGGTCTGATTCATGGGGGTGGTTCTCCAGATTTAGGCAATTCCACCCAAAAGTCTGCTTCAGAAATGCAGAAAAACTGAATGCAGAGACCAAGAGTAGGAGCAGAGCAATTTCTGTGAGTAGTGATACAGGAGCAGTGATGCAGCCCTTGAGGGAAATGAAGGATGCAGGTGGAAAGACAAGAAAGGAGATTGCCTCAGTTTATCAGTTAGTAATGCAATGAACAGATTAACAAAATGGGGAAGGCCTGGGGGTAAAGAAATGATGTCCTGGATGCAGCTGAGGTCTGCTGTTCCTGCTGGGATCAAGTGGCAGCCACAGTGGGCCATGCAGGGTGCTCAGCAGGGGCACAGCTGGGTGATGGGGAGGGGTGGCTGGACAGGAGAAGAGATGTTCTCAAGGAGGGATCTAAAGTGCAGCTCTTCAGATCACTGGGGTGTTCCTCTGGTTCTTGGTGAGACTGGGCCAGTGACAGACCCTTTTGTTTATGCTTTGGGTCTGAGGATGAAAAGGGGGTTTTTGGACACTGAAGAGACAGGAGGGGTGGCACTGACGCCTTCCCAGGGAAGAGAGACACAGCACAAAACAACTGTTTCTCACATCAAAGAATTGTTAGACTCCACCATCTTATTGTTCCAATGGGTATTCCCAAAGCAAGTGGAGAAATATTTGTCTGGTTTCTCTCCACGGCCAGGGGAGTGCTTGTCCTGCCTTGGCAGCAGGGATGAGCCAGCTGGGCACAGAGGTGCTCCTTCTGTTTGCCCAAGGCTCCTTGGCAAATCCCACCCCAGCAAAGCTTGCAGGGCTGGATCCTGACACTCCCAGGAACAACCTGCCCAAGTGGCCAGTCTCCAAATGAGATGTAGGTCAGAGGAGTGTTAAAGAACACAGAACCATGGATTGGTTTGGGTGGGAAGGGATCCTGCAGATCATCCTGTTCCAACCCCCTGCCATGGGCAGGGACACCTCCCACCAGACCAGTTTGATGAGAAATGGTAACAAACTTGATGGGATCACTGTAAAATGGCTCCTTCATTTAAACAACCCTTACCAAAGTTTATTACTTATGCAGCAGCAATGCTGAGAGGGAGGGAACATCTCTTGGAGCTTATTCTCAGTAAGAAATTCCAAACTCAAGAGAAAAGGCCTGTAACTGAGATAAAGAGGTTTTATTTCTGTTCTTTTTGTATGCATGTAGGTTGCTGAGTCTTTTCTCAGTGAATTACAATAGATCACTCAGCTCAGGATCTCTTTACAGTCTTCTGGAATTAGTTCCAATAACAAGTGATGGAAATATTCCATTCAGGCAAAGGATTAGAAGATACACACGCTTGGTGTGAAAATTAGCAGCTTATAAGAACAAAATTATTATTTCCTCTCCACCCTGCCACCAAATCTGCAGCCAATAGTGGGTTCAACCAGCTGAAATTAAGGGCTGTTTCATGTTTTATGGGAGCTGAAGCAGTCACCTGGTGTGCCAGTCATCTGTTGGGGGGACAGATCAGATGCTGAGAAGACCTAAAGGCACATGTAGGGGCTGGGATCCCAGTAGGAGATGGGCACAGCCCTTGGGAAGGAGCTGAGATCCAACATCCCCTGTCAGAGCACAGCTCTGCTGTGTCTGCCCCAGCCCCACACACAGCTCATGGTCTGAGGAAACAGTGGGACCCCACAGCAATGGCTCTGTTGTATTCTCTGTACTGTGAGGGGGAAGTTGAGCACTCTTCTCTCACTCCTGTGCATTGGTCATGTCATGAAGCTCTGCCATGGATCTGCTCTCCACTGAGGGACTGAGCTGTGTGAGTGCAGGGCCAAACACTGCCTGAGGGTTCAGAGGTATCATTGAGGGAAGTGGCACATTCAGGGCTGGTTCACTGAGACTCAGAGCTGGAAAATGCTTTCAGAATGTACTGAATAGAAATATAGATCAGCAGAAGAAATACATCATAAAATGTCTCTTCAAACATCACTGTCAACGGACCCAGTATCACAAACACTTTTATGGCATGTTTGCTTGAAAAAGAGACAGTGAAAGGCATTATTCTGTGAATATTGGTATATTTTCTTCTGCAGAATGATACAGCACAGACCTATCAATGCAGACCCCAAGGTTGGAGCAACCCAGATTATCTTGATATCAAAATGTACAACCATGCATTGCCTGCAAAGGCAAAAAGATCACTTGGTGTTGAGTAACTACAGCCTCATTATCATTGTAACTTAATTGTTATTTTTACTGCAAAGCTTTTCCCCGTGTCAGACCCACAATCATCTCTAAGTAAGAGGTTTATATTCCTCTTCCTGTAAATCAAACTTGGAACAAATAAAATCTTGTGAAATTTTGCTGACCTCCTGCTGTTGCCTTTGCATTGGCCTGCCCCAGCCAAATCCCTGTGTCCCCTCTTGGACAAACAGTTCAACTCCTCCCACCAAAATTATACACTAAACTTGCAGACCCCTTGTTTTTCACCATTCCTTTAGAGAGTAGAAACAGCAAAAGACTTATGTAAAGAGTGACCCTGAAACATGAGAAACTTGCAACCTCTGCACAGATCATCTCTGAGCTTGAAAAAGGGCTCAGTTAGTTGGCTAACAGAAATATTTACCCAGCTAGAGGGAAAATACTCAGCCACAGATTTCTATCTAACAGTGTCTCTAGTGACAGCTTAACATGGAATTTTTACTCAAAGGGGTAATTTAACTTCAACAAGTTTTTCCTACCAAGAACACTGAAAATTGCACTTTCTCTGGTCGATAGATGCTTTCATTGTTTCTGGTGTAATGTTCTCTCAATGTATAGAAGATTACTCATATTTTGTAACTCATATTATTTACAGACAGAGGTCTCAACACATACACAGGTATTGTGTGTACCACTGAGGTGTTGGAAAGAAAAACTGCTGAGATTTCCACCTCTCCAAGAGAGAGAGGTTTGAACCAGTTCCCAGATGTCACATGACAGTTAAAATAGAGCTATACTCATGTTTTTATTCAAATAACTACTCTAAAATTACAAAAGATAAGTACTACCTTTCAGCATGAATAAACTTGAATACATGCTAAAAATAATCCCACATTAACTCCTGAAGTCTCTGCCTTCTGGAAGGTGTATAAGGATAGAGTTTGCTATTAGATGTTTTATATAACCATATGTCAAAAAATCCAATAGAATGAAAATTGCATATCTGGAAAGTGAATCTGCAGCATTTTGAGAGGTAGTGTCACTTACTTTTTTTAAACAGCAACTAAAATCTTTTATCTAAGAGGAAGATTTTTAATGCCAATAATTTTTTTACTCTGGTGACATAAAAATTTTAGGCAATGGACAAAGAGGTCTGAAACAGTCTAGAGATTAAGGTACAATTCTCTCACCTTCACTTAGAACTATTTGTACTTAAGAATGGGAGTAGCCCTGATGAAATCAATGAACTCCACTGCAGAGAAAGGGACGACTCAAAATGAGGAGGACAAGAAATGTCTGAGCCACTTCTAATAAATGTCCTCCAGTGGCAGACTGTGGTTTCAGCTGTAAACCAGAATCCTCTCCTTTCTTCATTTTTGCATATCACAGCAGATTTTTACTTCAGCTAACTGGTAAGGACAGCACAGGACATCACGTTTTGGCTCTGCTGCCATGGAAGATCCTGAGGCTCCTGTGAGCTCAGAGAGTATTTATTTAATAATTGTCACTGATTTCTAGTAAAGTTCTCTCAACACAGTGTGTGGCACAGGGTAGAGGGACAGCACAGCAATGCTTCAGCAGCTGTCTGGGATTTTCTTGAGGAAAGTGCTGGGCTCTGTGTGTTTCTCATAACTCAGAGGACAATTTTCATCCTTGATTCATTTGCTTTCAGAAAGTAAAGCTGCTGAGCTCCACCAGGAGAATGTCTGGAACTGTGAATAATAAAAGATGTATTAACCCAAGTACACAGATTACAAGATAAAGCACAAACAGCTTTTTCTATATGGAAGGGAGAGTCCTGTAAATCCAAGTAAAGCAATACCATAAGTAAGCAAAATACAACACAAAATAAAACTGTAACTACTAAGCAAAGAGTTTGAGAACTACTGCAAATGGCAGTTTCTGAGCATTTAAAATGTGGAAGATTATGCCTTACTGGAACAGAATTCTTTAAGACTCATCATTTGGGCTGTAATGTCAAACACAGGATTTCTAAATGCCTTGGCCTTCACTCTGCCACTTCTGTACACACCTTAATTACAAAAACACGTGTTTTCAAATATTTCGGTACATATTATTAGAAAACAATTCTACTTCCCAACAGTACAGTGGTAGCCAAATTTCAAGCTGATAAATGTACAGTGAGACTCCTTAATGTTACTCAAAGTTCCAGTGTCAGGGAGGAAATTACATACTGGACCAGTTCCCAGAGAGAGTTTGTGAATTCATTCGGGGTCCCTAAACACTGTGCATGTGAGCTGCTTTTCCAATATGTTACCAGGCTCAACAACATTGAATAATTCTGGGGAAAGAAATCCCCTGTAGAAATCCCAGGAGTGGATAGCCTTTCCCTGTAGTGTCCAACTCAACATCCATAATTGGTAGGACAGTTTGACTTAATTTTTAGTTCCTGAGATCTATTCAGCACATAACATCCCAGTTCTCCCTGCTCTAAGTTGGTTCTGCTCTGATGACTTCACCCTCTGGAAGTATAAATGCCTGCCTCATTTGGACATCAAATACCACGCACTGGGGGTGGGAGGGTTTTAAAAGTCCACAGCTCACCCTTCTGTCTTCTGACACGCATCAGAAATTTTCCCTACTCCAACTGGAGCAGAGAAATCCCAGAACAGGCTTTATTTCACAGCCAGTCGCTGCAGTCATACATTTGTAAATCATTCTCAGCTGTGGCTATTTATGATTCAAACATCTCTTATCAATAAACATTCTTCAAAAGCCAAGTCTTTGCTCTGTAACAAGCTTGAATTAAACAAGCAAATTTTAGGCATTTTTTAAGATCCAAACAATACGACTGTACAGTTAAGAATCTTTATCTTTGCAATCAGTCATTTGCCATCATTTTCCTTCTCTCTACTTTCAAGTTTTAGCAGAACTGTGTGATATTATGTTTTACATAATACAGACTGGATAATTACCAAATTACCCATATGTTGTAGGTCATTCCCACAGCTGTTGATGCTTAAACTCTTGCCTCCCGTTTCTCCATGAGCAGGCATCCTACCAAGTTTTGAATGCACACAATAGATTGGGTACAGAAAAAGAATTTCTTTCCATTAACAATAAAGGAAAAGGAAAAAAAAAAAACAACAAGAAAGTTTTGAACTACCAGAGCAAAACATTTTAATTAGGCTGATAAATAAATCAGTCCAAAAACGTATCAGAATCTTTCATGACATGGCAAAATTCATCCAGCTGTGAATTTGAGGAGTGGATGCTGAGGGCAGCCCGGAATCTGGAGCAGAGACAGGAAATGATACAAACAGCTGCAAGAGGAGAGGGGTTATTTTATTTACATGAGACACAATAAGCAGCCCGGCCCCTGACACAGGGATTCCCAAGGAAATCCACATTGCAGGACTGCCAGTGACTGACACTTCTGATCTCGAGGTGCAGAATTCCTGACGCTCCTGCAGCCTCGTGTTTGGGGGAAGGAAATGAGAGCATTTTGTGAGCAAAGTAGGTCATGGCACAGCGGGAGAGGCACGTTGTCACTTCAAACTATGAAGATGCACATCTTCCATGAGGGTTTCTTTTCTCCTGCAGTTGTTTTGTTTAGCCAAGTATAGTCTGTATTTTATGGCAAACAAGATGGTGGTGACTTATGGGTCACCTCATCCTCTTGCAAGGGCTTTGTGAAAGGGGAGAGTGATTGCACTGCCTCAGCAGAAAAGACGGTGATTTCAGTAAGTCAGCTTAATTGTCTGAACAATATTCTGCAAACGAGTGAAAAAACTTGTATCGTAGAACAGAGGATGAGTCACACTGAATTACTCAATAAGAAACAACAAGTCAACTTCCACAAGATTCGGGTGATGTGGATATCTCCTGAAATTGTGCTTCACTGCAGCATCAGTCATGATGGAAACAAGACACACAGAGCAGTGAAAATACCATGTTGTTCCATAAGTGGAAAATTTCAGGTGGCAAAAACCAAAGCAAAACTCAGTCACACTGGATTTCGGAGAGCTCATGTAAACTCTGCAAAGTGAGACCAGAAATCTCCCAAAGAAGTCTGAGGAGCAGTGATGTTTTACCCTCTATCCCATCAGGAGCAAGAGACTGATGACAGGAATGATTGAGGCTGGATTTTGACACTTGAGCATACATAGAGTAGGTGTAGAGAAGATTACAGTTATGCACACAGATGGAAGAAGTAGATCACTGGAGAACAGAAGTGTGACAGTATTAAGACAGATAAAGTAATTTATTTTATAGGAAACGATTATACAGTTGAGAATCGTGGGGTGCTTTCTTTTCCATCAGAGTAAAAAGGAAAGAATATCTGATTTTATTCCACATGATCCACAAGAGGTGTCATGTGCTTCTGATGGAGTCAGAGACATAAAATGCTTTAGAGAGTGGGTGAACATTTGGATTTCTACCTGATTGACAATGTGCAAGTCAGGGAATTGGCCCAGCATCAATGAGGATCTCATTAATTTTGGCATTAAATACTGTCAACACTGAGGGAAGAAAGTCATGTAATAGGTTCAGAATCAAGACGTTGCCCTATATTTGAAGAATCAGCATTGAAATTAATATAATTTTAATAATTTCCTGCCCCAGACTTTGCCCTATGCAAGCTGGAACAATTCTTATGTTTAGGAGTGGGTTTTTATTCAACCAGTGTTTCTCAGTGTCCATTTAATCTAGTGACCAAACATAAAAAAACCCCCAAAACTCTGGTGGCAGTCACCCACTGGGAGTTACCTTGGTGTTGGCAAGAACTTCCACCCAAATCTGGCAAAATATGGTCTTCTGCTCAGAATTACAGGATTTTGTATTGCTTTGCAGCAGGGACACCATGCACAGATCAGATAATATTCTGAATTCGGCTGCTAATGCTTCTGTCTTCTGTCCCAGGTAAGGTGTGCACAAAGCAGGGCTGATTCCTCGCAGCAGAATGGTTTGTTTTCTTTGTGTTCTGGCATGATGAGGACAAATTCTCTCTTATAGACAACCCAGGAGTTCTACAGAAACTAAAATATGAAATTTGAAATTCTGCTTGAACAGGGTGGATGAAAATGAGTCTTTAAGGAAGAGAAGCAATTTGAGGTAGCTCAAAATTATTTCAGAAATTAATTGACTTTGAAATAATTGGCAATGCTATCTAGGCACCGGGTAGGCAATTATTTATTTCATAAAGTAAGATTTCTAAGGGATGTGGAAAATGGAGAGCAGAATACATAAAATATATGGTTTTTCCTGCTAGTTTTCCATAATGTTATCTGTAAAATACATACAGACAGTACAAAGGCATCAGAGCCTTTCAAAGCCTTTTGTGTATTCTTCCTCTGCACATTAGAGAGGGAGATATTAAGAGTTGAGCAAATCATCAAAAGAAATGTATGTGCCTAAATTCTCTTTGAGTACACTACATATTTTCTAAGGATCTGAGTCCAGAGACACCAGATGGTTGTTTTTCTCAGATATTTAGGCACCTACACATGCAAATAGATGCCCAGCAGTATTTTCAACATGTCCAAACACTTCATTCTCTAAATAACCATTAAAAATATTGATGCAACATTTCCATTCCATGATTTTTTTTTTCTAAAATATCAAAGGAAAAAAATACTTCTGTAGAAATTTATAACTGAAGAGATAGGCACCCCCAGACTACAGAGTTGGGACCACACAGATCTGGGATATTTCTGCCAATGCAAACCTAGACAGTGGAAAGTCATGGCAGCAGCTCTAAGAACAACCTGGCACTGGAGGAGTTAAAAACTGCAGTCAAAGACAGATTAAAAACTACAGCCACATTTAGTTGTGTTGTGACCATGTAGTTAAACACCTCTGTCCCCCCCCTACCTTCCAGGATTCCCCAAAACTGAATGGGGACACAAAAATACACTTGAGAGGGGTGATTTAAAGAAGTTCAGCTGACATTTACCCAACAAAAATTCAGCAAAAGCTCCTGAACCCCAAAAAGTGAAGATGGAAGCAGCTCAGAGAGGAGAAAATGAGGAGTGTAAACACTAAACAAAAATACCAAATTTACTCTCCCTTTTCTAGGAACATGGATCTTCTCTAGCTGAATGCCAGCAGAGCTCTCTGATAACCAAACAGCCTGTGCTGGGCTCTGCTGAAGAGGAATAGGGTTACTTCTGTTCTTAAGAAGAAAATATATAAAGAATATATGATGTTTTGTCCTAGAGATACTTTTTTAGATTCCTGACACTTCAGTAAATTAGTTTACAGCAACATACAAAGGAAGATGGTCTTGGGGAACAATTAGGGAGTTTTAAAAATGCAACAAAAAGTTACAGGGAAAAATCTCTTTGCTATAATTGATAGTTTTGTCTCAAAGGGAATGAACAAAATTTTATGACTTTGATCTTCTAAAGAATGAGGTTCTTGACTTCATTAGCCATTTTGCTCCAGTTGCAGTATGGATGCCACAAGAGAGAAACCCCCAGCCTTTTAAAAGGGGCATTCCTCCTACATTTGTCACAGCTGCCCTACTGAAGTTCAGTTCAAGAGATCAGTTAAAGAGATTTTGTGGCAGAAAATCCATTATAATTAATGAGCATTCATAATTAATGGCTAGCCCGATGTAGCCTTTGAGAAGGATCACAGCTTTTCTCCTTATGATCTTAATGCAACAACTTCACTTCATGATCACAGCGTTTCTCTCCACTTAAAAACTTAGCAGAGGGTTAAATGATAGCAGGAGTTAGATAATTCCACTATTAACCAAAGTTAAAAGCTCTTTAGTTTGCTGTTCTCAGAGACTGTACTAACTGTTCTGATTATAAATCATGAATTTTAATAACAATACTGTACTGTACTCCTCACCTGCATAGGTTTAGAACTAATTAAAATACAACAGGAATGTATCTGCTTCTATCTAGGCAACATCTTCCATCAAAAGAACCATCTCTTGCTCTGCTTTCCTCTGCAAAGTTAAATATCAGGTGAATTTTTTACTGATGGGGAAAATTAGTGGCAAATATTTCTATTTGATTTATATTTCATGCAGTTTTATGAGCACTGTTACAGGTAGGAAAAAGAAAATGTTGTTTTTTCTAGCTGATAGTGGAGTTGGAGTTTCTCAGATTTATTTCCATGAAATTATGGCAATGAAATTAAAACCAATTTTCTTGCTCTGTAAAGAAGCAGATGTTCTAGAAGCAATAAGATTTTAGATTATTAAAACAACCCTTGTCACACCCTGGCAGATTTTATTTCCAGGTACATTCCATAAGTTGCAGACCAGCTTTGCCCAGGGCATTTTCCAGCTTTCCTGGGGTGGCCAGTGAGGACCAGGACACCCCGTGCCTGTGGCTGAGCCATGACCCTGCCATGGAGCATTTCCCCAACGCTCCCAAAGCACAGGCTGCTCCAGCTCCCATCCCCTGTGACAGCGTGGGCAGGCACCTTGCCTTGATTACTGCTAATTACAGCCTCAGGCACGGAGCTGTCACAGCTGGGGAGAGGGCACAGAGGACACAGAGGACTCCCAAGGGGAAGCTGTGCCAACCACGGGGATGAAGAAGGGTGGATTCCCTCCTGCAGGCATTGACAGCTGGGCTTCCCACTCACAGAGCTCCTTTTCCATCCCTCCTGGCAGCTGGGCTTTCTCTTCTTCTGGCTCTCCCCAAAGGTCCAACCAGCAGCCTCTCACAGAGACAAGGAGAGGGTGCCCCAAGGTGTGTGGAGAGACCTAGGAATCTGGATCACCAGAAAAATTCCACCTGATTCAAGGCTAGGTCTGCTCAGGCAGGGGCAATGCATTGTCACTTCTATAATAAAATGTATCTGAAATAGAAAGTGCTGACATTATGTATGCAATCCTTCTCTGGGATTCAGACTCCACCACAGAGCAAGGAATAAACAGACAGAAACCTGATGTACAGGTCTAAGAGCCTTTTGTCTCTCTTTTTGGGTGAGTATCTTCAGTGAACAGCACAAATCTTCCAGATCAGCTCTTCTGTAGGAATGGAAATGACAAATTTACCCGTTCCTTATACACCTGCAGCTGTTTTTAGAGAGCAAAAAAAACTGGGAAGAGGTTGCTTTTCTCAATTAAGAATTTAATAAAAGGAAATTGAAACAAAGTTTTTGTTCTGCCATCCTACAGATAATTTACTTCAGTTTGGGGCACAAACAAGATTTCAGCTGATGGGATGCTTGTCTCTGCTGAGGACAGGACCTGTTTTCAGAGGTGCTCTGTCTGTTTTAGAGAAAGTTTCTATTATAACACTAAAGAGACTCTGGAGTTGGAAACAAGCAATGTGATTTCTTGAGTCAGACTGTTCTGAATGACAAATAAGAAAACACAAAACTGTTTTTCTTTATCAAGCAGCACACAAGGAATTAAAAACTCCCCAATCCCTGGCCTGCTGGGGAACACTGTGTTCAATTTTCCTTTAATTTTTTCAGAGTCATGGATGGAAATATGTCTTTAAGCAGTAGCCAGCCACTCTGGGGGACTGATACTTCAGTAGGATGATGGTTTAACTTTCCAGAGAGTGTCAATACCTTATTAAGATTTCAGCTTCAACATCCCCAGGGTTCAGCTCCATCTTCCACCCTGTTTTAGATGGTTCTTTAGGCTTTTTTTTTTTTTAATGTTTTAAGCATATCAGAGCACCTTGCCACCTTTACTGATTAATCCCTGGATCCCTGCGGGGTAAGGAAGTATTATCAAGTCTGTTTTTCAAACTAAGAAGGAGTTTGAAAACTAAAATACTGCAAAATAGGCATCTTGTTGCACAAGACATAACCAGAGATATCCAGGCTTGGTATACATGCAGGTAGGTAGGAACACCCCTGGTCTGTAAAAAAACTTCCATATGTGTCTATGGGATCACCCCAGTTTAATAACTCACCTTATTACTTGGTGTTGACTCCCCTCAGAATCTACAGTTAATATCAACCCTAAGAAAAACAGAGCAAAAATCAATAAGCAGAGAAGAAAGAGGAAGCCTATCTCCCCAGGCTGTCTCCTGCTGCCTGGCAGACACAGCCACAACTGCCCACCACTGACAGACCCTGCCCAGGGGGCAGAAAGAGAGGAGGAAACACTTCTGACACCAGACAGGTGAGTTATACCAGCAAAAAGCCATAAATAAAGAGATTCTAGTAATAAAAGAACACTGTGATGATCTGTGAAGTCTCTCAAACAATCCTTGGCTCATCCCAAATACCTGATACTGGCAAAATTAATGTAGGGAGAAGGAGGGCAGCGTCAGAGGATTTCTACCTGAGAGTTCAACACTTTTTCAAGAGATGATGGGGACCCCCAGCCACTCCTGATCTGAATTTCCTACAATGAAGTTACATTACAGTTAAATAGGAAGTTTTGCAGCATACCAGTGGAACAGGTAGGAGGAGGGTTATACACAAAGGTGGGATGTGTTTTGTACAGCAGCCTAGGGAGAGACTGTTTTTAATCCTTTTGAGAAGAGACATGAATAGGAGAGAGATGAGAAGCACAATTTTCCACAGCCTCCCCAAATCTCCTCCTGATCCCCAGAGTATCTAATTCAGGATGGGACTGACACTGTCTTTTATCCATGTTACAAGTTGGTGAGGGACTGCCAACACCAGAAGCAAACAGTATTTGAAACTGAAACCTTGTAGTGAGCTGTAACCCTTCACCCTTCCTTTTCACAACTAAAATTCAACCCCCAAGAACTGGGGTTAAACTCGGGGAATACAGACCCAGTGAAGATCACACAGCCTTGTTACTGCACATTTCTGTCCTTGGACTTGCCTCCCTGTCCAAGAGAGCACCAGGCTGGGTCAGAAACAGCCCCAGGGATGTCCTTGTGCTGCAGGGACAGGACCAATGTGGTCCTGAGCCAAAACATGCAGGCAGCCCACAGAGCAGCACCACTGTGTCCATCCCAGGGCTGAGCTGCCACCCCTGACCCGGGTGCAGCTTCTCTCCTGCCCAGAGCTGGGCTGTTGCAGAGCCCAGCACAGCACCCACAGCCCCTTTTGTTCCCAGCTCAGCTGACAAACCAGCACTGTTACACTTGAGATCAGTTCAGGTGTAAAGGAGGTACCAAAGACAATCTTCCTCTACAATTAAACCTTTTGCTTTTTCTTCCAGAGCACCCTCATGTTCTACATGTGTGGATGTATGGAAGCTGCATCCCCACCCTCCTGCTCGTGTTCTACATGTGTGTGGATGTGTGGAAAATGCATCCCCAGGAGTGTCACTGGATGCCCACCCACATCTCCTGGCTGTATGAAACTCTGATGAGGCTGTGCTTTGCCTGCTGAACACACCAAGAAGGCAACTGCACAGAGAAAATTATAATTTTTGTCAGAACCCAGGGAATCCATGCATGACCACACACAGCCTTTCACCAAGAGAGAAGCTCTTCACTGGAAGCTGTGTGGAGCTGCCTGCTCTGCTGGACCAGGGAAGGCAGGGCAGGGAGGCTGAGATGGTCCCAGCATTCCAGTAACAGTCTTTTCCCTACATCCTCTGGAGCAGTGGCAAAGCTTACAGGGATGGCAGGAGGTGTGTGGGGCTATTGCCCACCCAAAGCCTGGATAAATCACAACACTCCTCCCTGCCTAGAGAAGAACAAAGGATCTGGGTGCAGCATTGACCAAATGCACACAGGCTCCTTTTTATAAAAACACAGAATGGTTTGGGTTGGAAGGGACCTTAAGATCATCCAGTTCCAGCCCCACTGCCTCAGACTTCTCTGGAGACTTCCTAAATGCTCCTCCTTTAGCTGGTGCAAACACATCCTGAGAAACTTAATGGTAGAAGTTAGTTTGAAATAACACACACAAGCTCTTCTGAAGCAAAGCATTTTCAAGACTTTTCTGCACTTGAGCCAATTTCTTCAGGCATCCTGCCCCATATTTAAGAACCAAAGGCAAGATCCCTCATTAGGTGTCAAGTGTTAAGTTTTATGGCCCTTGAAAGTATGTCCCTAAATATCTGAATGTCAGGCACCTGGAAATAAGTATTTGCCTTCTGAGTGAACAGAAAAGGAAACAATCCCTGTATATTCTTTTTATTTTCTTTCCTTTATATGGTTTTAAGCTGCTTTTATGCAGCACTGGAAAGTTACAGCCTGTGATTTGTTGCATTCTGGTCTGCTAATAGAAACATCCCCCTGACTGCTGCTCACTCTGCAGAGCAGAAGGATCATAACACAGATTGTAAATGGTTGCATTACAGAGAAAGATAATGTTTCTTTCCACTTTCATTTCCCTGGGCTGGTATTTATCGTGGTAGGGGTTGCGTGTGAGACAGAGATCATGCATTATTTACCAGGCTGGAACTGGGGAGAGGCTCCAGCCTTTCAGAGTGTGGATGAACGCCCAGCAATTCCCACCTGCTAAGATTTGTGCTGTGTTTGGTGGGAGCTGGGCTGAAGGGTTGTTAAAGAAAAAAGGATTGTCCTACCAGCCTGGAGAATGGCTGTGGATGGGGTTGAGGGTCACAGGCTCTGTTCTCCCTCCTTTCAGCTCTGGACAGTTTATGTCATTATTTATTTCACACCTTGGACCAGAACTGCCACCGAGTCGCCACAACCATCAGCCAATTCCTTAAGGTCTGCTGGGGCTTCAACACATCTGAACAAAATTTCTTGCTCTTGAATGTAGCTGAGGACAGACAAACCCAGAGATGGGGGTGACACAGGAGGAGGCAGAACCCTTTCCAGCCCCTGGATTGTCTCCACGATGCCACCAGGGCCAGCAATGCTGACCCGGTTTCTAAATGGGACAGGAAGTTGCAACACTCTAAGGTTTGTTATCATTAAACTCTAGCCAGTGTCAGGGGTTCTGTGTTTGTCCTTGCAGTGCTACTGCCAGTGCCATTAAAACTAACAAAAGAAGCCACTAAATGCTGGCAGACTTGGGAAAGAATTAAAAAAATCTGAAAAACCAAGAAACAAACCCAGTGAAACTACTAAATAAGGAATAAGTTAATGAGGAAAAATTACAAGGAACTGAAGGCTTTAAATGCGCTTCCAAATTAAGGAGAACAAAGGGAAAGGATCAGCTCTTATTTTTGCAATTAAGGTGTTATTTATGGCAATTTAGCTGTTTTAAGATTAAGCCTGGATACGGTGCCACAGGAAATATATCTGATTTATTGCAAGGCTTCTCATCAGTTTCTATATGAGCACCAGCCAAAAAACAAGAGGAGTTCTGAACTCCCTGTGTGCTCACAAAGCGCCTGTGAAACGCCCCGAGGATTTATCCCCAGACTGGGCAGCTTCACTGTGACCATTGGGAACAGTCCTCAGCCCACAGCACTGGCACTGGAGCTGAGCTACAGCACCCCCGGGGCAGGGATCCTCCAAGAATGAGACAGAACATCTCATAGGAGCAGAAGGAAAAGATAAAGATACTGGTTCTGTGTCTGCATGCAAGCTGCGTGTGAAGAGGGGTGGGAAGAGGATGCTCAGAGGGGATCCCTGTGTGTGCAGGGAAGGGATGCAGCCCCACGGGGCTGTTTGGAGCCTCTCACCGGGCAGAGCAAACAGCACCTTCTCTCTGTCCTGCCTGTCGCCCCTGCCCTGTCCCGTTAGCGAGGGAGCCATCCCATCCTCGGGACTGTGCCATCCACCCCCAGGGACACATCCACCGGCTCAGGGGAATGCTCCCCACGGGCTCAGAGGAGGGAGGAAGGGAGGTGAAAGGTGGTGAAAGATGCCAAGGAGCCCCTAGCAGAGCCCTTTCTTCTGCACGACACTTGTGTGCAGGGAGGAAACACATCAGTGACCATAACATCCCTATGCACCTTTGTAGTATTTCTCACCATTACAGAGTGGATAGCATTTGCACAGAACCTGTGTGTTAAACATTAAGACTGTGCACACTGTCTGTAGGATTCAGCCTTCTTGTTTTTTCCTCTATATTAACAAAAACAATAAAGGAAATAAATAAAAAAGGATATAAATCTTTGTTCGACTCAAAAACAGTTCAGAGAGGAGGGAACAGAAGATGGGATGGTGCTGGGAAGGCATTCAGCCCTGCCGTGCTGCCGCTCACAGACTCCCCTCTTTGAAGGAGACATGAGAGGAGACATTGCAACACGACAGTTGCAAACTCTGTGGCTCTGTTGATTTTTCCAGCCCCCTGCCTCGGCACCCTGCTCTTTGAACCCGCAGAGTAAACAGGTGTGACTCCTGTGGCTCCGCGGGCAGGGATGTGTTCCCAGGAGGAGCACTGCGGGCAGGCTGGAAAAGCCCCCGTTACCATCCTGGAGAGCAGCACGAGGCAGTCAGAGCACTGGGGCTGAAAAAGAGGGGAAAGAGAGAGAGAGGAACAAAAATCAAGCAAACCTTCCATAGAGGAAGATCTCCTTGTGGCTGAAAGGGTCCCCAGGACTTGTAAGTAAGCACACAGGTAATGGCTTTTCTGAGGATGGGTGCAGGAGGATGTGAACAGGAATGTGACAGAGTTGTGTCAGCTTTCTACCACCCCAGCAGAGCTGCTGGAGGCACAATGGGTTTAACTGGAGCACCTGGAGCTTGGCAGGAGATGAGGAACACGATGACCAGGGCCTCAGAGAGTGCTGATTTGATTTTGTTCAAATGTAACTGACCAGAAGATTTCTCTTCATTCTCTCTCTCTCAGCAGAAACATTTATTATGCTAAGTGAAATGTTTAACCACTGGCACTGTTGGCTGCAACAGCTCATCATAAGCAGCTTTAGCATTTGCTGGGATCAGCACCCTGGGGTTGGAGATGGTGTTTTCCTCTGCCCAGTTACTCTTCCTGGCTCCTCTCGCCTCCAGCTCTGTCCCCTGCCCGTTTTTCAAGTTGCAATGCGTTAAAATAAAAGTATTAACGGCGCTTATCTGATGCTTGGGAGATTGTGAGAGCAAGCTGGCAAGCAGCCAGGAGCTAATAGCAGCATAAAGCAATTTGCTGAAAAAAAAAGAATTAACATGCTAATTGTCAGGCTGGAGAGGGTGCTGGGGATCACAGAGAAGTAAAGGAAAAAAAAAAAGGGACATTGATTGCTCTAGATTTAAACAATAAAGGACTAAGGAAGAAAGGAAGGTTTTGAGGCAATTTTCTTCTTTTTTGTCCCATTCTCTGCTACCCTCCCCCAGCTCAAAACCTCCAGCCAGAGCCTCAGCCACTCACGGGAATTTATCCGAAGATCTCTTCCTTTTTAGCATCGTGTCACTGCCAGCTGCACCTCGGGCTGCGGAGTTGGTCGGCAGCACCACGCAGCTCTGCCCTTCCCACGGAGCGAGTGGCGCTGCCCTGGAGCTGCTGTCGGGGCAAAATCAGGTGCCACAGACCCTGCCCAGCCCCAGCGCAGGGAGGAGGCTTCCAAAGAACTGACCCTCGCCCATTCCCAGGGAAGCTTTTTTGGTGTTTCTTTCTTGAACAAAGGGACATTGCTTTTTTTTTTTTTTTAATTATTATTTTTTAAAATTTATTTTTCTCAAAGCAATGAAAGGAGTGCCTGGAGACCTCAAGGAGAAAGCTCAGCGTCTTAACACTGGCTCCGGAGAGCGCCGTTAACTGGGATTAAGAAAGTCAACTAATGCTTCGCCAGGATTTCGGCAGCACGGAGCCTCCCGAGGCGGAGAGCCGCGACGGCAAATCCGGCCGGATCTCAAGGCAGCAGCCGCCTCTCCATGCAGACGCCGTTTAACCCCGGATTTATGTGCATCCCACTTCCGAAAACCAGCTGGAAGCCCGTCGTGCCTCCCCTCCACGGACAGTGAGCGCTGCCAGCTCCAGCCGTGGCTGCTCCCTGCTCGGTGCCGGGGCTGGAAGAGGCTCTCCCTCCCTCCTCCCTCCCTCAGCCCATGCAGGTGCAGCGGTGGCACGGAGCTCCCAGCACATCCCCAGGGCTCCCAGCCCATCCCCGGAGCTCCCAGCGCATCCCCGGAGCTCCCAGCGCATCCCCGGAGCTCCCAGCGCATCCCGGCTGAGCGGCAGATGAACCAGCGCATTTCCCCAAACGAGGCGTGCTGGGGGAACCAGGGCCAGGACACGAGGTACCTGTATCAATTTTGATTAACATTTGTGGATAAATGATGTAAATATGAGCCAAGAAGATTTGAAAGAAAGTCACTGAGCCATGCAAGTGAATTAATTTGTTTTAGACAACATGCGGCTGGGTTGCAGCCTTTTACAAGCAGGAACATTATTTCTTTCCTATGCCAAAGACTGACTGCGTTTGCCCTCCTGTTTTTACTTCTGCTGGGGAGGAAATTTAAGCAAGAACATGTATAGTGAAATGCTCAATTCAACCAGTGCCACTGAAGCTCACCTAATGATTCAGACCAACACGCCCTACCTGAGCAGCACCCCGAGACCCGTGAGCTCCTCTGCTCTTTACATGTCGACAGCCAGGGTGTTAAAAGAAGGGGAAATAAACAAGCCAGACCTGGTGACTTACATCATTCTGTTTTTCTTTCTGTTCTTGACTGTGACATTCATTGTGTTCTTCATCAACTGCCAGCTGAAAAACTCTTTTTTTGCTACTCTTCCTTACGACAGATCGCTCAGGGAGGCGAGGAACCCGTGGAGGACACAAGCTGTCTGACACTTCTCGTTCCAGCAGGAGCAGGCACCAGAAATCCTGTGCAGTGAGGAGTTAGTGCCATGTGCCAGGGCATGGATGGGACCCCCTTTAGAGTAATGGGCAGGAGGAGATTGCTGAAAATTATGCTGTATGCCAATCTGAGTAGCTGTAAATAAAAAGCTCTGTTATGAACTGAAGAGAACGCTTTAGCAAATTTATACAGTTCTTGCAAAAAACTTGCCCCGTGATTCCAGATTAAGCTCTGTGTGTATGCAAATGTCATCATCCACCCATTCAGTGTCCATACAAGGATAATTGTGTTAACAACAATCTCTGATTTGGGCATCTGGTGGAGCTTGTTCTCCCATGTTTATAAAACCAAGCATCAAATGTAAAAAACCCCAGTGTATTTACCCAGCAGCTCCACACTGAGACGAGTTTACTTCCCAGACCTGTTTCTCCCAACTGCTGCTGGAACTGCATGGTGATACCGTGGGAGGCCTGCCAGGCAGGAGGAGAAAATGAAAAATGTTTATTTAGGCGTTTGATTGTCATTCTGTTAAGGGTGTTTTTGATGTCTGAATGCGTCATGGATCAAGTCTTAAGTTTCTACTTGTGTAAAACACTTTATACCTACCGAATTTATTTTCAACTTTCATAGCTGCAAAGGAAATTATTTGCCACAGCATGAAACCAAAATGATCAGGATGGGGAGAAGTGGGGAAAGAAAATGAATATATTTAATATTATGCAAACTAATGAAAGGGGTGAGCAGTGTGCTCCAAGTTTGCTACACAAAGTGGGTAAGTTCTGAAAGCCATAAAACATAGCTTTATAGGAACAGTTGCTTTACTGCACAGTATCCCCACTCTTTGTTCTTCATCTAAACCTAGCCCAGTTAGAAGCATGAATTATCAATACGGGACAGCTTGATTCAACACTGGTCACTGGCAATCCCCTCCATTTCAAATTACTAATTACTTTGTGTTCTAAAATCAGAACAAAAAAAGCTTCTGCTTAACACTGGTAGCTGACAAGCTATTTTGTAGATGCTGGTTTCTTGTAAACCTGCAGTTACAGCTGCATGAACCCGGGAAGAGTGTCCATAATTCCCACAAACAGTGGGCAAAGGGCTTAAAGGGCTTTTTCTTCTTCTTCTTTTTTTTTTTTTTTTTTTTTTTTTTTTTTTAAATCAAATGGCTCAACATACAGGAGAATTGCAGCTATCCAGAAACACACAGTCCTAAACCCTATTTTTGCTAGAGTTTTGGGTATTGGATCATCTTGGGGCTAAAATGGGGTTCAAAGTGGTGTCAGATGCTGCTCCTAACCCTGTTCCTGACCTGCAGAGTACCCTGGAGGAGCTGTGTGTATATTTGTGTACCTAACTTATTTCATCCAAATGAGATTTTACAATGCAATTACACACACATACAGCTTTGTATTTGAGAACACAGACAAAATGTGTATATATGGAAGTCTGTTTGCAAGCTTTTTCTTTTTTAACCCAAAAACTGCACAGTTGATAACACTTCCATGTCATTGTCTTTGTTACCATGTTTTATTTTGCTCAAATAAGCTAAACTACTACATAACAGATTTCAATATTTTATTCCTTGATATGTGGCCAGTATTTCCTCTGAACCAAATTTAACTGGTGTAATTCCAAGTAGTTACTCTAATGCAGAAAGCAACAATAAACGCAAGTGTATTTCTCTCAACCCTTTTTGAATAAATCAAGTCTTATCAAGTCAGGCATTTCTTATTTATTTTTAAGTAATGACAGCTTGTTTTCAGCTACCAGCCATAATGAGTTTGGTCTAAGAATTTCTGCTGGCAAAAGCCTCAGAACCTGACAGAGCACACGCTTTGCACTCTTTATTTAAACATTCAAGTACAGCTCCAGAATAATCCTATTTTTCTCCACAGCCTGGTTGGAGTAATACTACAGAAGAACCTGTCATGCTGAGAGTGTTCACTGATTTTCTGGGAATGCTTTTATCCATGCCCTGTGTTGCTCTCATCAATATCCAGGGTCATTTCTATTGCAGAAGAAAGTTCTATTAATGATATTCAGAATTGTAGAATCCCGGAACAGTTTGGGTTGGAAAGAATCCTGAAGATCATCCAGTACCAACCCCTCTGCCATGGGCAGGGTCATTTTTCAATGCCAGGTTGTTCCAAGCCCCTTCCAATCTGGCTTTGACCACTTCCAGGGATAGGACACCACCATAATTTTAGCTAATGTATGAAATGTATGTGTAGAAAACATTCTGTTTCACCAGGTTCAGAATTCAAACTGACCAAAAAATCCACTTTCCAACCACAAGCACACCAGGGAGGGACTGACTTGCTGGAACTGTTTTATTAGATGTATGACATGTTTAGGGTCCCACATGGTTTCTCCATCCCTTTCCCTCACTGTCAGTCACAGTCCTGCCCCGGACACAAACACACCACTCCCTGCATATTTTACCAAATCCCATTTTTTCCATGTGCCTTTTAAAAGGCTCTGAGCACAGCCCTGCAGCAGCCTCCCCCCTCCTGATGGCTTTTCCTCAAGGCAGACCTGGAGGTCAATACACTGCAACACAAGGGATGGGTTAAACACCAGGGATCTGGGGCACGAGGCTGTGAGAAGCAGAGGGGTGGGTCCCCATTCAGAGAAATTCTTTATTGGCTTTGCTTTCAAAGGATGAGCAGCTCCTGCAACACTGTGAGGAGCATCTGTACACTTCACATGCATGGCTCAGTGCTCTGCTGAATCAGGAGCTGTGTGTTAAAGCAGGTTCTAACTCTCCCTCTGGGCCAGGGAAACAACTCCTCACTTCCACCTGGAAGCAGTGAGATACTTTGGAGCTGATGCCACTCTGTCAGGGGATTATTATTATTATTGTGATATTTCATTCTGTGATCTTCACCCTCTTAGTGGTGGATGGCTTTGAATGCAGTTGCTCCAGCCATTGGCACAGGCAGTGCCCATGGGGAGTCTGCCATGGCACTGGACTGAGGACCCAAGAAGAAACACCAGCTCCATGCTCCTCTGAGAGAGCATCCCATAACTGGGAGCTGGCTCATCCCACTGTTGGGGACCCAGCAGGACACATCTTTCTTGTCACAGTTCCTCCAGTAGATGGGTTTTCCCATGAGCATTTGTCCACCTGCACTTCCCTTTCCCCTAACAAAAATCAGGAGCTGAGGGTTTTCTATACCCCACATGGCCAGGACAACTGCCTGGAAAGAGCTCACCTGCAGGACTCACAAGTCAGTCAAACTGCACAGCAAGACAAAAGGCAAAGAATAAATCTTAAGAGCAAAATATTCCATGTCTGTCTGGGGTGTCAGCCTGCTAACTGTGCAATGCAGCCTTGCCATGCAGCACTGGGTTAATCTCCAAACCTGTATCAAACCACTGCAGTTTGTAACTCACTTGCTTTAAGGTTATTTCTTCTAGCAGGTTCAAGGAAAAAGAACTCTTTAAAATGAAGTAATGAAATAATTTAAGTCTCTGCCTCTAAGAGCCCAGCAGCTTTAACCTTACCAAAAAGCTACAGGAAAGTATTTATAAAAATGATAGGATCACCTTTGTGAGAGGAGGAACGTGTACATGGGAGAGGCGTCAGCAGAAGTTACACGTGATAAATTAACCCTTGTGTAAACAAATACATGAGACACAGAGTTCAGATAAAAGAAATCAGAAGAATCTGTGGGGGTTTTGTTTTGTTTATTGAAATATGAGCAGCAGTATGCAAAAAATATCTTTAAAAACATAACATAGCAAAACCTAGTAATCTTAAAATTACAAAATAAAAAGATGTTTAGAGTTAAATGAAAAAACCTCATTGCTAGAACTGTGTTTCCTACAATGTAAACAAAAGCATAAAGGTTATGCTTGCAACAAACACAGAAGCAGGTTTATGGAGCAGCACAAGAAAGCAACATTATGTTGTAATCTGATGGTTTGGTCTATTGATTTGAATTCAGAATGGGAAACCCTCCTCAATAGAAACTTCACAACTACAGAAGAAATTTAGTCACGTGTTTGTCATTTGAAGGAGAACATTTAGAAAATGGTTTGGTTTCGTTTTTGGTTTTGTTTGTTTGTTTGCTTTTCCAGAAACCATCACCAGCAACACTTTGAGCAAGTAAAACAGTATCCTGAAAAAGTTATTATTTCAGACTAGTGAGGAAGCCTGACACATTTTAATGTCCTCTAGAGTTAGTTATACTGCAAGAATCCAAGTTAATCTTACACCCAAGAATCGACAACTTTCACACTGTAATACTGTGGGGAAAAAAAAAATCATTGCTTCAAGCAAAACTCAAAGAATTCCAACATTTTAAACAATTCTATCCTAAATCCTAACACCTGGGCTGTTTCATCATTCTTTTGCCTGCTGGGCTGTTCTGTCAGGTTTGTCTCTCACCGGTCAGTTGTGCTAGGTGGTTTTACTTTGGTCCTGTAGATTCTATAACTGAGTGTCAGCCCTTCATGGACAACTCCTTCATGCCTGATGCAGTTACTGAGTGTGATACACAAGGCACTGTCTGACTGCCAGCACGGCCCAGGTGTCCAAGGAGCAACAGCCAAGCTGCTGTTTCATCTCAGGGAGTGCTGTAAAAGCACTCCCAGGAAAGCCTCCAGGATAAGTCTGCTCCAGGCTCTCTGCTGGTATTGCCAAAGCTGTCAGTCAGTGCTGGGGTTGGTGCAAAGCAGAAAAATGCCCAGAAAGAGGAAAATACACTACAAAAGCCAAATCAGTTTTTACTGAGGAGTAACATTCAGTCTAAGCTGGGCTACACTGGAAGGGCTCCATCTGCCACTACACCACTGGCTGAGTCAATTTCCCCATCCCTCTCTCTAGACCAAGGGCTAACTTCTGCACAATGTGCTGTACCCAGGAGCAGCACTCCCTGCTCTTGCTACACTTCACACATCGTTGGCACCAAACAACTTTCCCGGTCCAATCTATCCCTGCACCCAACCCATATCTGAGTTTTGTATCAGCAGCAGAGACAAAAACAGGATTAGCAATACCATGAACCAGTAGTACACAAAATCTGCTAAGCAGAAAGCTCCCAAAAAGCCCTACCAGGAAGGAAACAGAGAAGCAGAATGCAGACAAATCTGACTGGGTTTGCTCCTGCAAGTCTGCCCTGCCAAAACCAGTCACAAGGATATCCCAGCACTGCAGCTATTACAGTTCCAGAATATGTAGACAAGCAGAAAAACGCCAGAGCACTTCAGTACTTAATGACAGCATCAGAAGTGGGTTAACTGGATATTATTGCAGAAATTATGGTTCAGTGCATGGGTAGCCAATCTAACCACAATACTAGCACTAAGCGCCAGCTCTGGCTCACAACACCCAGTGCAGCACCCATTCTTGAATCATTCAGTTGGCCACATATAAGCATACAAGTGAACAGAGATGAAGCCAGTGAAAAACATTTTGGATAAAGAAAAATCTTGTACCTACAACTGCAATCTTTCCTTAATTCAATGTGCCATACTGTTTATTACATAAGCTAGTCAAGAAATATAATATTCTGTAGTGTCAAATATACATATTCAGCAACTTGACAAACGTCAGGCCCCAAGAAAAAAATAGAAGCTGGATCCTGTGGCCAACTGACTTGGCATCCCATTCAATCACAAGAACTGTCTGTGGGTTGCAGCTCCAAGGAATGAAAGGGAAGAAACCAAAGCTAGAGTAGAAAATAACGTTACTCCCCTTCTCCTGAAGATGCACTCATCTGTTTTCAAACATACTTGAGAAACTGTTTAAAAAAACAAAACACAAAAAACTAAAACAGTAATATAGAAATTCCTGTACAAGAGAACATAAGGGTTCTGCAGAAGTGTTACAGTTTATTCCTTTAAGGCAATTCATAAAAACATTTTAATGACACGTAAACAATTTTAATCCTTTAAGATCATTTGTTACTTAGGTACCATAGGATACATAATTTCCACATTTGAGGAGAAACTGGCATTCAACAGAAGACACAAGAACTTGTTTAAAAAATAATTTTTTCAGGATTGCAGTAATTAACTGCAGCACATCTTTTAATAAGTATTTGCATATTAGTTTTCAGTCTCTTCCCCAAACACTGAGCCCTTTTCTGAAGAGGTGTTCAGGAAAGAGAAAAAGCAAGGCGAGGTTAAAAAATATAATAGGGTCTTTCTGCATGCAAAATTTTGTATATAATTCACTTCTAAATCTTTTAACATGTTTCTTTCAGCCTCTTTTTTATGATATAAAGGAGGGAAATATGCATATGTTATGTAATTGATTTTAGTGTTTAATATAGTGTTTAATTTCTCTACCAAAGTTTGCTAAATGCAAACATCATTATGTTCAAGAGAGCCAAGTGCAAGGTCCTACAGCAAGGTCCCAGCAATCCCAGACACAGCTCCAGGTTGGGCAGAGAAGTGACTGAGAGCAGCCCTGCAGGGAAAGACTTGGGGGTGACAGTGAAAAGCTCACCATAAGCTGGCACTGAACACTCCCAGCCCAGAAAGCCAAGGGAATCCTGGGCTGCATCCCTAGGAATATGGGCAGCAGGACCAGGGAGGGCACTGCCCCCTGTGCTCTGCTCCTGTGAGACCCCCCTGCAGTGCTGAGCACAGCTCTGGCCCCCACCCAGAGTCAGAAGGACATGGAACTGCAGGAGCAAGTCCAGAGGTCACAATGCTGTAAGAGGACTGGAGCACCTCCCCTGCAAAGAGAGGCTGAAAAAGTTGGGACTGTTCAGCCTGGAGAAGGAGGGTTCCTCATGGGAACCTTCCAGTATCTGAAGGGGCTACAGGGAAGCTGGAGAGGGACTCTTTGTCTGGAACTGTAGTGACAGGACAAGGAGTAACAGGTCCAAATTGAAAGAGGGCAAATTTAGCTTAGACATACAGAAGACATTCTTTACTTTGATGCTGGTAAGGCACTGGTACAGGTTGCCCAGAGAGGCTGTGGATGCCCCAACCCTGGAAGTGTTCAAAGCCAGGCTGGAGAAGGCCTGGAGCAACCTGGTCTGGTGGGAGGTGTCCCTGCCCACGGAAGGGGGGTTGGGACTGGGAGATCTTTAAGGTCCCTTCCAACCCTTAACATTCTGTGATTCTTTAGATGTGAGAGAGAAATTTCATCATCATATTAACAATCAGCCCTTCAATCCCATAAAGATGCCAACCACGGTTACAAGTCTTCTGACTGAAGCTCTGCCATCAGGGACAGGATCAAGAGCACTGTTTCATGCAGGCTACAGATAAGTGATTACTTTTGGTCATTACCAACAGGTCTCAATTAAATTACATGATCTGGAAGTAAAAGTTCCTGCATTCACTTACTCGCTTGCTAAGCCACTCACAGTCCTCGGAGAGACTCAAACTCATACTTGAAAGTGAATTAAATACAGTGTAATCACTAATACTGCATGATGTCTACTGAGAGACTAAAAAGGCCTAACACAGATCAATTCCAGACAGGTAAAATAAACAGCTAGAACACCAAAAAGAAAACAAAACACTTATTCCTTCCAAAAAGTAGTAAGCATTGCCATTTACAAATAGTAGTGTTTATGTTAAAATAGAGAAAGGTACCTAAAAAGAAATAGCCTTGGCAACCAAATCCAAACGGCATGAGTGTAAATCAAAGCAAAACAAGAATCACTACTCCAGAAACGTGCAGGATGTTTACCTTGGATCAATTACTATTTTAAATGGTGGTTAAAAGAGATATTACAAAACCAAAGTGGGAAAAGGCTAAGAACTGCTATTCTGCATTAATATACAATGTGTTTATGACAGCATTTTCCAATAGAAAATACAAGTGTTTTTACACCACTCCAATATTTGTAAAAAGTATATTTCATGTGTACACTTAAAAAAAAATCACATTGTTCAATCTGAGGCAAATTAGCCATAATAAAGTCTAATTTTGCTTATGACAGATGTCAACCTTAAGATATTAAAACACTATGCTAAAAATACAGCTTGCAAGCTGGAGCTGCACATGTTCAAACAGTTTCATAAACATTAAAAAAATCCCAAATTATGGCATGTATTTACTTTCTGAAGTCAGTCTTCGTTAATTCTTGTCCCTACAGGACAAAAAGGTTTTCCAGTTAAGACATTTGTCTGTTTAAGTTTTAAGGGGAAGAAGGGGAAAAGTGTTCTGAATTTCTCAATAGACTATTTTTTCCCTTAGGGCTCAACTGTCACTTAAGCATCACAAGAACAATTTGAAATGTAAAACTGATTAGCTATACACAATGGAATTGGTCACAAAGGGATCTAAAAATAAAAAAAGTTAAATCATAAGATCCATTCTCCATATAGCTCACAGTATCCACTGGAAGTTTCTCTAGAATTAGAATAAGTTCTCTAAAAATAAGGCTGAAGATGGAATTTCAGCACTATGAAACAGATGAGATGGGATTAAGAGGAGAACCCATTTGTGTAAGTACTTTATCCAGCCACTGGAGGGGCCCATGAAGATGAATTTCTATCCAGCACGGGGTGCTCGTGACGTCCTGCCGGTGATACTCGGCTCCCCAGCCCTAGAAAATGAACAAAATGGGACTGAGCAGTTTGAGCATGTGATTGTCTTTTAAAATAACTACAAACAAGAAGCAGGAAATGATGATCTCAAGACACTTATCTGAAGGTAATTCACAATCTAGTAACACTGATGTAAAGGAACAAACCCAAGGCTGGGAAGGAGCAGGAGGGAGGCTGCACCTGCAGCCAGAATCAAGTCGAGTGCTACAGCCTCCTGTGGAGCTCACTGCTGACTTGGGGATGACTCCTGGCCATGGCCACAACTCTCTTCTCTTTCAACCTCCTGTTCCCTCCCCTCCACACTCTCAAACTGAGCAGTATTTGTCATAACTGACAAAAACAATGAGATCTCTTTTGGACAAGATGCAAACAAAATGCCTAGAAAGGACAAGCTTGGACTCCACACTAAACCTGAGACAGACAAAATCTTGATTAAACAATGCTCAGAAAATGCTCCTGTGAGAATAGCAGCACAGCTTGACTTCAGAAACTCAAATCATGTCTTTTTTCCATAACCAGGGACTGTTTTAAACTAATAATCAGTTTGAAGAAGCTGAAAATTTTCTTTAATAATTATGCTCCTTTCTACTCACATTCTTTTAATGGACTTGTTATTCACTTTACTCTTTGAAATTCAGAGCATGAACTTAAATCTCCTTTAACAAAATTTCAGCAACCATAATGAATAAATTCTTGTGCTGAATACTGAAGTAACTGAATACACAGCCAACATTCAATACAGCAATTTGTGCCTTTCCTTCCTTGCACTGATTTCCTTCTCCCCAATTAATCACTTTAAATATACTTATCATTGAAAGGAACCACATCAGGCCAGAATAGCTTTGCTACAGTGCTAATGGAATTACTGTTAAATACCCAAACCCACAATAAACTTAAATACCCTCAGAACAACTTACCTTTACAAAACTCATGCGAATGGTGCACATTTTGGTGAGCTCATAGACTGCTTCAAATCCATGGTTGACAGACTGAGCTAAAAGCTGAGCAAACTCTTGATTGTTAAAAATTTTCAGACTGCATCCACTGGGAATCTTGCATACAGTTGTTGGATGAAAGCCATGGTGGTAGTTGCAGTTCCTGCTCTGTACAAATATGCTGCTATCACTTAAACACTCAGCATAGACTTCTCCACCAACATAGTAGAGATGAACTCCTTAAAAACAAAGATAAGAACATTTCAAATTACTTTGTTGTCTCCAACTTCGAGGTAGTAACTGTAAATTCCATTTTACTGGGGGAAAAAAAAGTAAATTTCTGCCTGAGGAGGTTTTCTGAAAAGCTTCTGCTCACACTATAATGCACTGTCTCATTTCAACACAGCAGGCTCGTGATACACCAGCCACTAGATGTCCTTCTCTGATCAATTACAGAATAGAATGAAAAAATTACTGCTGCATTTCAACTGCTATTTCAATCTATTTTTCTAGAGAATTTATGTGGATTTTAAAACTCCAGTTTTAAACATCTGGCAGCTTCTGCCTATGCCAAGTGGAACACAAGTAGGTGTGCCCTGGGAGAATGATCAGTGATGGACAAGAATGAGAAAGTATATCCACAGCCACATCTGATTTTCAGTACATTTTATCAAGCCAAAGGACAGGTAAGTCCAACTAGTTTCTCCACTTAATCACCATCAGGCTTTACAAACCTTAACATCAACAAAGCCCTTAGATTTATCACATCTGTCTGCATTCAGCTATGCAGATGAAGTCTATACAACATTATTACTGACTAAAAATTAGTATACAAAAGTTGCCCATCCCTTCAGCACCCAAACTCAGGTGCCCACTGCTGCTTCACTGAGACACCTGCATTCCTTCCCCTATCCCAGTTTTTACAGGGTTGGGATATAGCTCTGTTTCAGTCTTCCCTGCAGTACCCTGAGAATCCACTGTGGACTATCCCCTGGTGTGCCAGAGGAGGCTGCAGCAAGTCAACAGATGCAGGTTAATCTTTGAGACAGCAGCAACTGTTGTGAACATTGCTACACCCACTTGGGACTAAGGTAGGAGGGAGGTTACAGAGGCACTGTTGGCTTCAACAACTACAAGCAGCTGACAGAGAATTTGGGGTGGGCAAGAATGCATTTTCACAACACAACCCTATTTATTTAAAAAAACAGTGACCACCACTTAACAGTGGCAGTAAAAAATCTTAGCACACAGGATTGGGTGGTTCTAAGGAGGTAAAACCTCAAGACCTTTCAATCAAAAGCCATAAATAAATAGTATTTTATCCCTGAACAACCTTAATTGTTGTCAGAACAGTTATCATAAAGCAAAGTTTAAGTTCAATAATTACTATTAGAGATGCAGACATTTTAAAGCTCATTACTATTCTACAACATGATGATGGGTCCTGGTTACACTTCTGACCTTAAGCAGATGCACAAGATTTCTCTGCCAATACCATCAAAAGGGGTGAGCCAAAACAAAAGAGCCTGACAAACCACCCACGCTCCACGTATCACTTGTTCCCCTTTGTAATATTATTTATAAATTTTTTTGGACAACTGCATTGCAGAGCCAAGTTTCCAACAGATTGAAATAGAACTTCTGGTCTCCAAATTATCTGCAAAATTTTGTCATATTTACAGTAGTTTCTAATCAAAAGAATGTTATGGGACAGGGTGAATTTTCATCAATCAAAACTCAAGGCCAACTTTACCAAATGCTCTTAGGTGGTAAAAAGGCTTCTAAACACGTGCAAGAGGAACAGGGCTCTCTTCTCAGGACTGAGTTAATCACAAAAAACCCATATATTCAGGGAAAGTGTTCTACCATATAAGATAATCCAGGCACATTCCATCAAAGATGAAAACTGTGTATCTCTATGTACTATCAGACAAAACAGTACAGGAAAACTAGAAGATCTTGCAAAACCTGCTGTCTCCAGGAATCCCTCCCACACACATCCACGCCCCATGGATTCACTCAGACAAATGAGCCCTTGCAGTTTTGCATTAGCACTTCAAAGTGCTGCTGCCAACTCACCAAGATATTTGAACATACTGTAGACAGCAGGTAATACCTTACAACAACAAAACAAAACAAAAAAATCTCTGACATACTGTAAAGGTGTATGGAGAATTTGATTTAAGATGCAGATATAATGTAGAATATCATGGCATATCCTGTAATGTTTCTTGGTGCTGAAACACAGACCACTACACATCATTTGCCCTAACAAGCAAGCCTCAATGGCAATCTAGTTTGGTAAGGAAGGGGTAATATTTAGTCTTTTTAATTAGTGACAAAGAAAAATGCATGCAATTTCTGACTAATTAGAATCAAACCATGCCTAAGTTGTTTTCTGGTACTGGAGAGACAGATAATGTATCACATCTCAGATTACCTCTACCATTTTCACCTGAGAATAACCACCAGTGCAGTAGAGAGAAGCTGAAATAAAAGCAAGGACTTGGTTTCTCATGGCTGAGTGAGACAGCTCAGCGTTACCTTTGCCAATGTGCCGCCGAGTGTTCTCGATCGTGGAGTTACGATTCACGTTGGAGAGCAAACCTAAGCAGAATCTGTTCTTGTTATTGGAGGGATCTGTAAACCCATCTACCAGGACACTTGTGGAAGATGCATGGAAAGCCTCCCCAACACGGTTATTTAACTCATAATACACAATGGAACACCAGTGTTTGGGCTCTTCATAGGCAACGGGCTGAACATCTGAAAAGCAAATGGAAGTCACAGTTTACATCAGCTACAGCTGTCAGGCAGACCTGCCAAAACACCAACAGCTAATTAAAATCTTAGTGAACAATTATGATGGGCAAGAAGTGTCCTGATTATAATCTTAATGATTTTGACCTTCATGCATTTTAGCTGGCCTGTTGATTTTATGATTATTTTCCAATTTTAAGACCAATATTAAACAAAACAACCTTATGTACACACAAAAGACTATGTGACAGCAGGTAAAACATAACTCTTCTGCCCACTTTTAAAAAATCTGTTTTAACTGGGGGCTCAATTTTCAGAGCCTTTGTGCAAATGTTATTCCAGCAACAGGCAAAGGTTGCAGAAAAGAAATGAAAAAAAGTTCAACCCACTGTAAGCCACATTATGCACCTGAGGCTTTAAAAGGAAAAGATGAAAATAAAAATAAGCAAGGCAAGTTTTATGCTCAATTATGTCTCTTTCAGCCCCAAGGAGAACTGCTTCTACCTACCAGCAAGATTTACTGGCCCATTTGAAGTTACTCATTCAGTTTGGTCATGAGTTGCAAGAAGCCAAACTATGTTATTTTACATTAGACTATACAACTTACCTCTGGTAGATATATTTGGCATGATTTGAGGGATCATTGTATTGCTTGTGTCCATAGACTGGGAATTATCCTGCCCCATTTGCTCATCAGGGGGCATATATGCAGGAGGTGGAGTATCAGCTACAAACATGAGAAAAATAAGAATAAACTTCAACAATTTAGAGTATTCATTTATACATTCTACAGTTGTAACATACAAAACATGTAAACATAGAAAAATATTCTCCAACAGGATGTTAAAAAATCTGGCCTCATTTTCAAAGAAATCTGAACACAGTCAGCTGTCTTTACAGTAAACTCCTTCAACAGCTGAAATTTTACCTATGAGACCAATAACAAGAATGGAAATTTGAAAAAAAAAAGATGCACTTTTTTCTTTCTGTGGGTTTTTTTTTCTTTAATACCTGCAATCCTGCATTTGGGCAAGATGACTCTGCTTCCCCCTTTTTGTCACATAAACATGAGCTTCCTTGCCTACCCTCTTCTCAGTGCTCAAAAACAAAGCAGTAGAAGAAATAACTATTTGCTCAGTGTAACAAAGGCCCAGAACAGTTTGTGGTTTTTGGTGCTCTTGTAGGCTGAGTTCATTACAGAAGTGTGGATCTATTTTCCTCCATCAGCACAGCACTCAGTGTGGCAACACCCCACTATGCCCCACAAATGGATCCACCCCAGTGATCCCAGTACTTGGCCAACACAGATACCCACTGACTGGGACACTTCTGGGGAGCTGAGCAACCAGACAGAACCAAGATTAGGCCACTGAGCTAGTGAAACAATAAAATCTTTGCTCTATTAAATCCCTGACTTTGTAAACCACACCAATATTCAGATAGAATCAGTAAGACTTCTTTCCTTGGTCCCTATCAATTGTTTCTTCTGTATTTTCCAACTCAGTTAAACAGAATCCATTTAATCCAATCTGTTCCCAACAAAAATGTTACTTTTTTCCAGTTAAACCCCATATTTTAAGGCTTTTTATTCAGTGAAAGACATCAATAAACTTCCTGTTCAGCATCCTGCATTTGCTCTCCTTTCATTGCTAAACATTCTTCTAACATATGTATTAGTTATTCTATAGTGAAGCTGTGCAAAGAAACTCACCAGTGTTAACATCCATGACACAAAACAGTTGGAAAAATAAAACTGTAACAATTAACTCCGACCAGTGACAAAACTAGGAAGAAAATCCCATAAAATGCAAAAGAAAAAGCCATTTGTGGCAGGTATCACAAATTCCTGAGGTCACAGGTCATAACAACACGTGACATTTCAATGACTGTTATTGAAGTGCCATTCAGGCAGGACTCACCTGGCAGCTGAAAGGGACTGGAAGGCCCCGAGCTGGCTGGGGAGCTGGGGTAAGTGCTGCTGGCTGGAGAAGGGGGGTAGGGGCTGTTGGGGGAGATGGAGAACGGAGTGCTGTTGGGCTGCTGGAAGGAGTCTGGAAACGTCGCGTTGTGCGGCATGTGGGGCTCGTTGTGGCTCAGGTTCCTGAACTGAACTAGCAGACTGTGCTGGGGGTTGAATTCACTATGTCTAGGCACTAACACTGGAGGTAGAACTGCAAAAAACAAACAGAACCCAGATATATTTAGATTAAACCTGAGATATAAATAACGTGCTGTTCTGCTCATCGTGATAATTTCAACTCTAGCTGGGGTGGAAAGAGGAGCAGGGGATGAATCTGGTATGCCTTTACCCCATCCTCTCTCCTTTCTTTTTTTACATCATGCATGATGGAAGATTCAGACTTTACTCTTGCAAGAATCACAAAAACACACACATTTCACACAACTCAAAAAAGTTTTGTTTTTTTTTTTAATAATAAACCAAATCAGGCTACATGTGGCACATACTGAAATACTAATGCAGAAGGGCAAAAATCACTTCTGTATATGTTATCAAATCAAGAGAAAATGGAAATACAGTCTGCATTGCTACAGTCAAACTATATATATAATTACATACTGTCCTTTCCACTGAAGAGAAATAAAATCTGTACTGCCATACATTTAAACTGGAGTCTGGAATTCCAGTGCTGCAGCAGTGCATTTGAGCACTACAGTCAATGCAGTAGAGTTACAACCCCTTTGGGGAGCAAGGGAACCAACTTCTCACCACACCGTCCAGAGCAACATTCTTCATCTCTCCCACAGCAATCCCAATCCTCCTTACCTTTCCCACAGCAGCACACTTTAACAGCAGGCTCCTTACCTGACACACATCTGACACAGACTTTCCTCTAACTGATCACATCTCTTGATTCTATTCATCTCTGCTGTCCCCTAACTGGAAGTCACATGGAGAACTCTACCACCCTAGAATTTTATTAATTTTGTTTTTCATCTCCTCAGTTCATGTCACACATCAATTAAATAGCAAGCCCCTGAAAGGCAGCCACCAATCTCCTTGCAAGGACTGAGATTTTGAAACAAGTTTCTCAAAGAAACTGAACCTGAAAGAACACATCACTGCTTTCTATTTTACGACAGAGGAGAATTTTGCTACTAACTTTAAGGGCAGCAGGCTTAAGACATCTGTGGGAAAATGGTGATTTATCTCAAAGAAAACAGCTAGTACAAAATGGACCACACACCTCCCCAAAACCCCATCAGCAAGCACTTTGAACATTCCTCTCCCAAATGCCTCTTTTAATTGGTTGTACAGTACCAGAGGAGGATGGAGTGAATAGTTCAGTGGTTACTAAAGATTCTGTTCAGTTTTTAGGACAGGAACTTTCAAACATACCTGGGCTCTCCACCCTCTTGTAGTGGTATGGATTGATGCAGACTTCCTTTTGCTTGGATCCAAAGGGAAATTCACAAATATCCAAAGGCTTCAGCTCGTGATGGCTCTGCAGGTCGGGCCAGCGCCACACTCGGCAGTAGATGACGTGGGGAAGGCCCTTCCTGTGAGACACCTGCAGCCGCCCATCCAGAGAGCGCGGGATGGTAACGCACTTGCTGGGCTGCCCTGGGCTGCTCAGGGCTTTCTCCAGTTCTTCCATAGCACCTTTTTTCTTTTTCAGCTTTTTTACCAAAGCATCGACAGCTTTTTCTGCCCATTTCTCCTCTTCATCTCCTTGTTTCCAGCCCAACAGACGCTTTACAGCTGGGCTAGTAAAGGAGAACAAACTGGCCATTGACGTCATTTGACACAAGTCTTCAAAAAGTTTGTTGGGTTTTGTCTGTTGGGGTTTTTTGGTTTATTTATTTGGTTTTTTTCCAAATAAATGTCAGTGTATACCCAAGGCAGTTATTGCAACTGATGAGCTGTATTACTTCCTGGAGGATGACAAAGGAACATAGAGATGTCAGTGATGAAGTCTTCACATCAAAAACGATGATCAATTCCTCCAATTTAGTACTAGTAAAAAGATAATTTAACAAGGAATTAGCAAACAAGCAAAGGTTGTGGTAAAACAAAAAGGCAGATATGAAGACTTCCTGTTTCAACCCTAGCATTGCACCTGATTTTGTTTCAAAACAAGGGACCATCAAAGGATGACAGGGACAGCACAGTTGCTGTTAATATTCCTTAAATTGATCACTTTCTCTCAGAAGATAGGCTTGAGGAATATCCTTTAAAATTAACAATATACCCCTGTCACAGTGCTGCATTAGAAGACTAAACTTGCTATGAAGAAGCGAGGAAGAGGCAGGGTGGAACCACCAGTCTCCAATATTGCATGGAAATACTTAGCATCTCAAATGGATCTTTATTGCCAAAAAGAAAAAAATCCTTAAGCATCTGCTTTTTCTTGAGCTCTAATTAGTTACCCCATGTTTCTGAGAGTATTAAAAGAAATTAGGAAGAACCTGCAGATGAAGAAAACAAAGCACAGTTAAAAGAAAAACCCAACAAAAAACACAAACCAAACCTTCTCCAGCCACCCAGAGAGGTGGTCAACCTTTTTTTAGCTGTAGCTAATTTTATGTTGCACTTCCTTATATCTTTTAAGAAGAGTATTTGAAGAGCTGGATATTTTTAGCCTTGGCAAAAAAAAATTGTTTTCTTCTCCCCAGAAAAAAGAAGGGGGGAAAAGACATGGTGGAGTAAGCACTAGAAATGTGACCTTTACTACAAAGTGCCTTCGAAGGAGAGCAGCAGAACAACTGGCTCATGAATGGTGTTTTACCACTCACCAGCCCTAATGCAAATCCTCCCCCCAGCAATTTAAGGAGTACCGATGACAAGAGGAAATGATGTGCTGTGGCAACGAACTGATAAGAACTTGTAAAATCCCTTGTGAATACTAAATAAGCAAGTATAGACAATGAGCAGCTGGCAAAAAGCAAGAGCAGAGCTAAGAGAAAGGATGTCAATAACAAAAGATGCTTCCTCTCTTGCTACAGAGACTGCCAAACAACATTGTCTCTCCACTTTTGATAAACCACGGTGAATTAGAACACCTACCTAGCCCGAGACACCAAATCTGCACATAAGAGAAAAAAGGGGGTGGGGAGCAAAATGTTAAATATCTCTGTGCTGGTTCTTTTAGATCACTACCTTTAATCAAGAAGATCTTTTTTCCTCCCATCTTTGATAAACTAAAAGTCATCTGATAAGGCTTTTAAAGCGTCTGGGCACATTTACAGGCTCATTCAGGCACTTGGACAGATACTTTCATATAACAGAACCGTGTACTAAGCACCATCAGCCAAAGCTACAGCAAACATCCCTGGGCAAGGCATTTATGTCCTGCATGTAACTATCCCATACCTTTATTATGGAGTTAGAGGGTAAGGAAACCAGGCAACAAACCCAAGGACACTTGGTTTTCCTTGACAGGAAAAAATCCATTTATTTCATACAGTAGCTTAATCCCATTGGTACTTCTTTGATTATCCAGCTTTGTTTCAGTGATATGGAAAAAAAAATGGAAAAGCAAAACAAACAGAAAAACTGTTTGAAGGTCTTTCTTCCTAGACCTCTCTCAAAATCTCCCTAGAAGGTATTGAGAAAAAACTAAAGAAAAAAACTCAAATAATTACCTATCACCTGTTTTCTTCAGAAATATCACCATGTCTGCACTTTCAGAGTAATTTGGTTCCCTAGGATTGTTACACATGAGAACCTTTGCACCCTTCACAGTAACAGGAAATATATAAAGGGAGATGAACTTGGCCAGGAACTCAGACTGATTTTTTTCTTTTACTGAGGATAAAAGTTTACTGTTATAAAAAGTAAAAGCTGTTTATAGTTGCAACTAACTTACTTTCAAGCCTTGCATACATTCAATAGCTGCAAGATCAGCAACTGCTCACACCCCTAGAAAAGGAAATGAACCCACCTAGAATCTCAGACCAGAAGACAATTAAAATGTTCTATTTTTGCTTTCAGCTATGCTTTCAAAGAACCTTAAGCATCATCAAGGCAGAAGATGCACTGGAAATTCCTCTAGTAAAGTTGAGCTCAAAAGAGATCTTAAACATTCCCTGATCTATCCCATTACTGGATAAAAGGTCCAGGATTCTATGCTATGATCATGTAAAATTTGTATTTTGTTTTACAGTATTTTGAACATAATGCATCAACTAAGGAAGATATTCTATTGCTTTTATATAATTTCAACATCACTTACCCACAAGTATGCTCATGGAATAAACAAGCTCACTAAAAGGAAAGGAAGTTGGAACAGTTCTACAAAGATGATATTTTGCAGTAACTAGTGTTTGCAGGGCAAGTGTCAAGGGAATTATGACAAATGACTGTCCTACAAACTATCATCTTAGAAATAATCTGCTTGCAGTAAATAACACAATTAACTCTAAAAACTTTACATTTGTCTGAGGGCCCATCAACAAAAGCAAAGCCTGGTAAAACATGTATTTCAGAAGCATCAGAACAGATTTTATCAAAACAGCTCCAACTTCTTCAAAAAAGTTTTCACATACATGCTTGTAGCTCTAACCACTGAAAAATGAGACTGTTGAAGTTTAAAACCTTAATACCATTCACTGTAACTCCATTCTGGCCACTTATGAGGCTTTCAAGACTTCAGCAGAAACATATTTGAACCTGTTCAAGAAAATCAAGGACAAGAAAGAAAATGCAACAAAATACTAATAGGCTTTGAGAAGTATGAAATGACACTGAATTTATCCCACTGCACACCTTCCAGAGGTTCATTCTGGAAGGCAAAACACTGAAGGTTTACAGCTTTTGCCTTTTCTTAAGAAAACAAGGCAGAATTAAAAAGCTTCATGAATCATGAGCTGGCTTCATGAGCTATTTACGGCCACAAAGCAGTAGGTTCAGGTATTTATGTAGAAACCAAACATTTCCATGCAGAAACTACAATTCATGGAGGGTTTTTAGATTTCTGAATGTGTGGCATAAACCACATTTAGAACATTTACTTGCATTTGCTGTAATTTCAGCATCTAATTTGTGAAAGGTTTCTAAGCAATCCTGACATCTGCCAGGAACAGCTTCCCCAGATCATCTGTACTTACAATCAATTTCTTCTGAGGCTTAAAAGCACAAGTTATGAGCTGCAATTGCTGTACCACAGAGCATCACTGAGCTCTGAATACAGAAACAAATGCTTTAAAGAGTCTCATTTTCATTCAGTGGTGCACAAATTACTCGTATTGCTGCACCTCTAGACACAGCTGGTAACAACTTTCATGGGGAAAAAAGCTTACTTAAATTTCCTGAAGAAGCAGAGGGTCTATTATGCATTACCTTCTTTTATTAAATAACTTTTCAGCTAAGCTACAGGAGAACATCAACTGAAAACCACACTATTACATAAAAAAAAAAAAAGTTACAAACACTCTTTAAGGAGTGAGTGTAATGAATTACATGGAGTAGCATGAGGGGCTTTTAAAGGGCAAGTATAAAAGGAAGTAATCGCTGTATCAAAATTAGACTTTGGGGCATGCATTATTTATACTTTTAAAGTTCTTGTTAATGACTACAGCAAATGGAAGGAAAGCAGTTGTGTGAACAGCTCCATTGTTTGAACCCCCTCCTTACTACTTCAGCCAGCCAGCCAGATATAAACAAAGTCAGCCAACTGAACTTATATTTCATTTATGGAGATGGGAGAACTCCAGCACCTTCCATCTGCCATCACAAATATGAAGCAACTTGACTTCCTTTTAGCAGTTCTCGTGAAATTTTCTTAGCCTACTACATTGGCAAGTTCAGTGGGTTCATTTGATGTCATACCAAGGAATCTCCCTCTGGCTGAAAGGACCTGAGCAAGAGTCACTGCAGAACAGAAAATCTGACATTACACATGGTGTACCTATTTTCATGAGGTGCATTTTGTATGTAACATGTTCTCTCACTGATTCCAAGCTAATTTCCCACCTGCAAAATCTAGGTTTGAAGTGCCATTAACCAAGCAAACCATCATCCCAAGCAGCAGGGCAATGAATGATGCTTTCACAAGCACAAGAAGAAAATGGGTAAAACCGTTTTAAAATGTGTAAAACCAATGACCCTCATCAATTCCTACTGCCAGTACTAAGCCTGAGTTCAAATGTACAAGGACTGTTCTCTTCCCCCTAATTTACTTGTTTGCAAATTCAGGGAGCCTCCTGCAGCATCATACCCCCTCTGAAAGAAGGAACTTCACTGCTGATGATTAGAAGCTGTTTTGAGACTCAGCTTCACACAATAAACAAAGCACCACTTATAACCAGCAGCACAACTGGGAGTTCATTAGAGCTGCTGCAGATCTGCAGTTAAAGCTGTTCTGCAGTCAGCTCCTGTGCTTAACTTTATTGCCCTTCAAACTCAGAAATGCTCAAGTATTTTGACTCCATACACACATGAACATACATATTCACACAGAAAGCTCAGAACTGCAGTATATTACAGTGTGCTATGCTATATACACAGATCAATACTTTCTTTAAAACTACCACCTCACACATCAATTTCACCTGGTTTTATTAAAATCCTTCTTTCCTTATAAATTTCCTGACAGGAACTGTGCAGGATTGTGCTTGGGTTTTACTATCACTTTCCCAAGCCTACAGCTCACATTGCAGCCCAGCACACAGTTCCATGCATGGCACATACTGAAGTCTGTTCTTGAGAACAAACACAGGAGAAATGTTTGCTCCACAGTTTCCCCATACACATTAAGCATAGAACAAATCCTAAGATGACAGTGTGGTTAAAAAACTTTTTCAATAAATCTGGAGGGTCTGTATCCTTCAAACCATTGCCACAGCCTCTCCACCAAAAAGATTTTTCTTACATTACCCCATGCAACATCTCAGCCACAAAGAACACCAACACTGAAAAAACTTCTTTTCCCCCTTCTCCCCATAAGATTAAGTAAAAGAGGAAAGAGATTTTATAAATTATACCAAAAAGGAACTTGTGGTATTTTCACCACAACTGGGCTTGCAGTACAAATGTACATCCAGTTGACCAAAATCTATGGTAAGTGCTTTTACCCTAGCACTAGATATCTTGCTTCAAACATGCCTTGTAAGGCAATACAATCTAACTGATAATATATGTAAACAAGAACAGAAAAGAACTGTCTGGTGTCCCCAAAACTTTTACTAAGCGTGACTGCCCTCCAAACAGAAAATTCTACTGACAACTGCTGACAGGGCTTCCTCACACAATACTTTTGCTTTTGATTTCCACATCTGTACACCATCTAACATGGCTTAAAAAAAAATGCTGAAGCATTTAGTTCTGTCAGCTGAGTATTTAACCAGCACTCTCTTACAAGAAACCAAACTCTGAGGCTAAGCACAAGCAGCAAGTAATACAATATACATGGAAGATATAGCTCAGATACCAAAGTGATGCTCCTGCTTCTTCTTAAAGTTTTCTCAAAAACTACTTTCCAAAAATACTATCAGTGATAATGATTTATACCACAAAAGAGGTCCAGGCAAAGAGATCACTAAGAGAGCTCCACTGCACTTCCAAAGCATCCTCACTTCCATCTGATGTCAACAAAAGCTCAGAAAAATTATAATCAAAGAATAGTTTCGAATTTGCTCTGCATCATGGCAAAACTTGAGTTTAACTCTCATACAGGGGAAAGGAGAGGGAGGGAGAAAACACCAAAACTTGCCATGCCTAAAAAGTACTATGTGTTTCTTAAAGCATCCACATTTACAACAAAAAAATCCAATGCTCCCATGGTCCTGGTCTCTGCAGCTGCTCTAATTACTGAGCAATTAGCTTTTGTAGAAATTCTCAAAACTATAAATTCCATCTTTGAACCAAGACCTGTCTCCCTTAAGTGTTTTGTCAGAATTGTACATTTTCTCACACTCCTGTTTCAGCTAACTGGCACTTTCCAGCAGGAGCATTATGCTGGAAAATGCCACCATACACAGCAGACAGTGCTGAAACTGCCTCCTGCTTTTAAGGTTATTGAAGATCTACTCTAACCAAAGCTAATAACTACAACTTAGAATCCATTTCTTAATTAAAATTCCAGAGAAAAGCACTGCTACATTTCACTAAACGTGAAAACAAAGGCCTATGCCTCCATTGGTAGGTTGGTAGACATGGACAAGCAAATGGGTGATTAGGAATGACCTCAGTACTACACTTGGAGACAAAAATGGGAAAATAAAGGGCATCTTGTACTTTTCACAGACCCTAAAGTATGCTAAAAAATTAACAAGCTGGACAAAGCCTTCTAAAAATTGAGATGTTCATGTGCAAGACCTTCATTAAAGACGAAGATTCTAAATACTTTGAGTTGGCAACAAAAAGTATAACCTGGAAAATGGGATACTCAAAAAGCTTTAGAAGAAGAAGAAAAATAAAGATGTATATGTGTGTGTGTGTATACACTTCCACTCCAACTGAATTGCATTAAGCCTGTGACAAGTTTACAAAAGCTACAGGATTGGAGGGAACACTGACAATAGTAATTCAGCAAGTTGGGTTTTTTTTTTCCCCTTGCACAGAATGAATGAATGGCAAAGTATTCTAAATTTGTCAGTTTGTGACATGCACTGACCCAGAATTCAGAGACACTACTTCATAGCTGGTGTATCGGTAGCAGGGCCTGTGACAAAGATCCTCTGTCAAGGATGACAGTGCTGGCAGGCTCAGCCTTGGTGGTAGGTCAGTAGGGAGACAGGCTTGGCAGGCAGTGCCCTGCCCCTTGCCAACCCACGCTGGTCAAGCTCGCCCAGTGCCAGCCCAGCTCCTCTACGTGGTCACAGGAACAGGGCTAAAAAGGCTCCCAGAAAACAGAGCAGGAACTTGCACTGTGGCTAATGATAACGGCCAAAGTGTTAAATTACTGCTCAACTTGCTTTTAATGAGCTGTTTATCGTTAGCCATGAGGATATCTCAAGTGCACTCAGCTCACACAAGAACAAATCTTCTCGTTCTGAACACGAGCTCTTTACCTGTTCTTAAAAAAAAATCAGTAAAGATCTTTAAAGAAAGATTAACAAATTAAAATAAAATTCATTTCACCAAATCTAATGGAGACATTTAAAGAAGCTTGTACTTTAATTAAAAAAAAACCCAAAACCAAACATGAGTATAACAAACAAGGCCTTAACTGGAAGTATGGGAAGACACAGGGACCTGCACAGAATTGCCACAGGAGTATCTCTGCAGGTATGTAATTCCAATAAAAGACTCCCTAGCATTTTCCTTAGACATCTATAAAGAAAATAGAGAGTTTTCTGCAATTAAAAGACTCCTCCAAAGCATTAAAGATCACAACATAATTTGCAAAGAACATTCAAATAAACCCAAAAAGTTCTTTAATTGAGCATGAGCACTCCACCTTGGGAGACATTTTTTCCCAGCTCAAATAATATTCTGCGATCACAAAAAACTGCACAAATCACCCACTCCAGGTGGAAGATTAAAAATCTGACTTCCTAACAAGTACAAAATAGTACAGGGTCAACAATTACAGTTCCATCAGAGGTTAAAACTACAAACCTCAAAAAAAAAAAAAAAACAACCTAACAAAACCCACCCACCACAGCTGTACACAGCAGCACACCATGTTATGATCTTTTGTCATCAAGGGGAAGAAATGCAGAGGAAGCCTCTCTTCCTTCTTTTCCATTTCTCAGCCCCATCATGATTGTCCATCTGGGCTACTACTAGGAAAGCCTTCTTCAGAAAAAGAGAAAATTCCTATCTCAAATGTATGTCCTCCACCTTTGAAAGGAAAAGAAAGGTTTGAAAAAGGTAGGTATTCCAGTAAGCACATGGTTTGTTGGGGTTTTATTCTGCTGCAGAAATAAGTGGCATTAGGCACTTAGCAGCAATTTCAAGGCCAAGTGAACAAAATTTTAATATCAGAGGTAAGAGTAAACCACTATCAAACGGTAGTGATTAAGACACTAAATCCAACACAGACAGGGCACTCTCAAAAGTTACAACACACTAATTATGAAACAGCTTCAATTAAGTTATTTGCTGCTTCTATTAACTTCCACTACCACTAGCTGCCAACTTCATAAAGCATTACAGGTTCTGATGAGCACAGGCACATGACTGCAAGTGTTTGCACCTTTTTCTTTACTCCAGTCAAAACTGTGACTCCTCAGAATACCAGGAGGATACTCTGTGCAGAACTTCTGTAACTGACACACAGAATGAACTGTGCTCATTTCAGTTTTCAGGATTTTAAAGCCACCCATGGAAGGCTAATTATCTAAAATTAACGAAGGAATGAAAACCAGCAAGAGATTTCATCTAAAACCATCATACACCGACAATCTAATTTCCCATGACAGACAAAACTTTGCTGATGCAAATTCTGACAGTTATTCCTTGGAGGTTTTGTTAAAGCAGTGAGACCAAGTGATTCATTGCATGGAATTTCTAAATCCCTACCTATTCTACCAAGAGACTCAAGAACTATTCCTGAACCTATTCAATAATACATCCAACACCACTGCTGAATCAGTTCTTCCCTATCTCATTTTCCTGCAAAATATCACTCAATTACCTTAAGGTCACATAAGAAACCCCACAACTGGAACAGAGCACAGATCACTTGATTTCCAGTCTTGTGCTTTTAACCGCAAGAGCATATTTCCTCTATTAAATTTACAACCCGAAGAAGACAAAAACTGCCATTCCAAATGACCGAAGCTGTGCATCTGTTGTCCGGCAGCTGTCAGGGCCGGGGGCACGCGAGGAAGGCCAAGGTGGACAAGTGTGTGTTTGTGAGAGTTGTGTGTGTGTGTGTGTGCCCTCACATCGCCTCCCGCCTCTCCACCAGTGCCTGCAAACGTGTTTGTTGCTCTTCCCTCGCTCAGCCTCGCTCAGGCCTGACTCCAGCTAAGAGACTCCTCGTCTCAAAAAAAAAAAAAAACAACCACCAAAAAACAAACAAACAAACAAACAAAAAAACCCCACAAACCAAAACCAAACACAAAAAAAGCCGAAAAAACCCAAACAACAAAAAATAGGAGACAACCCTCTCGAGTCGCTGCTGAGCACTGCGATGTTCGCTCCTGTACCGGCACCACGCGTGTCCGAGCGGCCCCGCGGGCGGCCCCGAGCTCCCCTCTCCCTCCCGGGGCTGCTCCTTCCCCCAACAGGCCGCTCCCCGTCTCCTCCCGCCCGGCCGGGACCCCCCACGTCACCGCGGGCCCGCTCCAGGCCTCGGCTCCGTCTGCTCCC
>JANPWX010000391.1:1675107-1804242 GCA_024734555.1 Trochalopteron elliotii
AAGGAATAGAAAAGGGCCCGAAGGTCCCGCTGCCATGGCGGGCGCTGTGGGGCCGAGGGCCGGCGCTCTCCCCCAGTACCGTGTGCTGCTGCCCTACAGCGGCCGACACCGGCCCTGGGCACGGTGGCTGTGTGCACAGTCACAGCCTCACCTGGGTGATCTCGCCTGGAGATCACTGAGCCCAACCTATAACCAACACCGCCGTGTCAACCAGACCACGGCACTGAGGGACACGTTCAGTCTTTCCTTAGGCACTTCCAGGAACAGTGACTTCGCCACCTCCCTGGGCAGCCCCTTCCAATGTCTGAGCACCATTTCTGTGAAGAAATCCCTTCTGATGCCCAACCTGAACCTCATGTAGCTTAAGACTATATCCTCTTGTCTTGTCACTTACTAACCAGTGTCACTTACTGGTTCCAGCCTCCTTTCAGAGAGCTGTAGAGAGTGGGGTGGTTCCCCCTGAGCCTCATCTCTTGTGGGACTGGGTGTTATCCACAGTGTGTTGGGGCAGTTGAGGACCTTCAGGGCGCTGCGTCTGTGAGTGAGTTACTAAAATACCCAGTAAAGCTTCAGGAAAATGTGTCAGCATTGTTAGGAAAGGCCCTAGAAAGAGTTGCACAAATAAAGATTTTCCTACTGTGTATAAAGGCTCTAAGGGATAAACTCTTACTGTCCTCATCGTGTGACATGGAGGTGAGCACTGTTGCCTCAAAGCTGCTTTTGGACTGCACAGAAGAAAATTTCAGAGAGATATTGGGCCAAAACCTCATCCAGCGTGCCACAGCAATGTCTGACCTTGGTTAAACATACTGCAGGCACAAGTGTTTCTTGACATTTTTAACTGAGTGAATTATTAGATATGAGAGTACATTAAAGAAGAATTGGATTCCATGCAATGACTTGATGTAAGAAAGTTTTCATTTTTTTTAAATTGCTCTCCATACACAACTGACTTTTGGAACTCTAAGCACTTCAATTTCCACTGAAGCTAAAGAATGTGTTTTCTTCCACTGAAATCAGTTATAAAAATCAGCTGTCCCTGCAGAAGCCTCTCATGGCAGGGAAGGCCTGGCCAAGTCTTGTTCGCCTTACAAGAAATGAGGTGCTGTAGACCAATGCTTGCAAGGCTGACCCACACTCAACGCTGTTCTTCAGGACCAGGTGGAACCACTCACTATTGTTGAGGTCTGAACTCCGATGGCTTTGAAAAATTTAACTTTATATGGGCAACAGGAAGATCCACAATTAGAAGAAAGTATTTCACACTTCAACTCACAAAGTGATTTTGAGAGGAAACTTTTCCTACAGGACAATTACTCCATAACCCAAAGGCTGCTTTCCTCAGAGGAGGCTGATCATGGCCAGCTTCAGATACACTACTGAGTTAAGCTAAATCCTAGTCTGATAACTACAGAAATTCCTACAGAAGAGTTTTTTTTCTCTGGTCAAAAAAAATTGTGTAGGAACAGATTTTAGGGGCAAACTCATCATTTGTACATAAATTTGTGTCTCTGTTGTAGAACATGTAACTACAGTTAAGAAATCTAGCATGCCAATTGTATCTGGCATGGCAACTGAATCTTGCTATCGGATTCCTTTTGGAAAAAAACCAGAAGTATGCAAATGTAATGGAAAGTGATTCTATATATGTATAAAAATGCATATATAATTAAGCTAAAAAGAAGCTACATGAAACTCTATATTTTATTTGTATAACTTAAAGGTAAAACATCTACCAAAAAGAAAAAAAAATCAAGAAAAAACAATGTAAAGTTGATAGAAATAGGGAAAAATATCAAATGAGCCGAGCTGAAATTTCAATTTCAAGTATATTTGAGCTTTAAAGAAATTTTCTTCTGGTTCAAAACTACATGGCTCTTGATTATCTTGCATGTAAACAGAAGTTCTTAAGAAGTCAATTAATAGCCCAACAGGATATCTCTACTAAAGTTCATGGCAGCAGTGAAGGAGCAAGGCTTTGGTGTAATTTAGTCCCAGAACAGAGCTAACCTTTGGGGACTCCTCTGTATCTCTGCACCAGCAATTGTTCTGCTTTGGCCAGGCAGTCCAAAATACGGGACAAAAAAAAACCAAAAAAAACAACCCAACAATAACTATTGGCCTTTTTCCAAATCTTTTGTGTAACTTAATTAATAAACCGAGTAACAAACAACAAATTGGCAGCAGGCATTTTAGGTGTTGTTCATGTGCCAACCATCATGTCTCTGGAAAACAAAATGTTCTCCTCTCTGGAGGAGTTACAAAACAGTTGTACACTGCTGGGTGAATCTACATCACAGAGCTCCCATGCACTTCCTGCTGTGGAGGTTTCAGAGTTCCACTGATGAGGAAAGCTGAAGGTGTGCATACAAGAGTATGGGAGGACAAGGAAAACGCCAAGATTTCCAAAATTAGGTTTTCCTAAAAATTCTCGATTTAAAACTACAGGCAATTGAGACATGTCTGCTTGTGGCACACCCTTCTCAGAAAATAGTGATTTTTTGAGCACAGTGCAGAGGCTATTTTGGAGTGTGCTAGCAGGGAATATGATAATTGGTCTGAAAAGTAGGTTTCCTCTTTTTTTTTCCATGCTATTTTGTCATAGACTGATGCTGAATGAGCCCATTTGCCCAAACTCCAAATGTCTGAAGTCAAATTATCTCTCTGTAGTCAATGAGACCAATAAAATACAAAATAAATGACATTGGCTATCTGATGATTCAGATGTATGCCCTTAAGGCCACAGGAAAATTAACACCACTGTCACCACTGCCTTTTCATACATGGTCTCCATCATTTGGATCTCTAGTGCCACATTCTAGTGGGTCCACTCTAATAACATATCAAGTTCAATAAAGGGACAACATGGAAACTCAAAGCACCCTGAACACATTTTCCAGAAATCACATGATTTCACAAATTCCTGAATTTCACAACTCATGGAACCATCGATCCTATTTTATCACTGCCAAACCCAGATTCTCCTGGACACATACAGGCAGCTGTGTTAATCCAAGGAAAAACAACTAGCTAACCTCCCCCCGAATGTTTTAATTATTAAATTATGTTAGATTTTGCAGAGAAAACTGCACATGATTATACTTTGGGGCCGGCCTTGTAAAGGTACTTGTACCTGTCTGATTCCTTTGTGTACAGGCTAATGGCAATGAGAGTGGAAAAACACCTTCCCATAAAGCTGAGTTACTGTAGGCGTTTATGTCAGAGTGAGAGATAACCTCAAAATCTGATCAAAGTACAAAACAGCCAACAGAAGAACTACCTGCAGCTATCAGGCCTTCCATGGCTGAGAAGTGTGAAGTTCAAGAACTATCTTAAATTCCATTGTTTTCATTTTACTCTCCAGATTTTTAATACAATTCCTATATTTCTTAATGAAATTTTTATTTGGTTAGAAGTGAATTAGTGTGAAAATCAAATAGATTGCTTGAATTATATATTTGTTTGAATTATATAAGGAAATAGTCTTGAAAAACAGTTGCTTTATTACAAAACTTTGGCCTTCCTGTAACTTCTTAAATGGCTGTATTGTTCAATTTCATTTTCTATCAACTTTCTAAATTGTTGGGGGAAGAAGGTGGAATGTTGTTTAAAAAAGAAAAAGAAATATATGTAAACAGTTGCCATGTCTCTACCCACATTAAGCATTTGCAAAGCCACTTTATGTTAAATAAATCCTATAGTGTGAAACATGGGTTGGATATTTGAACCAAATCTAGCTTAAAAACAGAATTGGGAGAAATGGATAGGATAGCTCAAGAAAGTTCCACTCTCACAGCTGTCAGCTGAGAAGAAATGGGGGAAGGGGGAAATGCTGAGAAAGGAATTTTTTTTTTTTTTTTTGGCAGCGAAGAGAGGAACATGCCATCCCTGTTTGAAAAGTTTCAGGGTGGGAAAGGCTAGGGAGGGGCTAACATACTATACATACCTTTATGTATATTTTTGAGGCAGAAAAACAGTGTTGTGTTTAAGCAGAGTTCAGCAGGCGGAGAGGGAGGTGACATTGGCTCTGGCCATTTGGTTCTCTTAAATAAGCCCACAATTGACAGCAGGCTGAGAATAGGCACAGGAGGTGCTAACAGGCTGCCTCCCAAGAAGACAGTACAAATGCTGTGTACCTTGCATCACATATGTAAGAAAATGGAAATAACCTTTAGTGTCTGGAGGAAAGATACTAAAGTGTTTATCTAGAAGGCCCTCAGAGGTGTAGGCTCCTGCAAAGTTACACTCCCTGGCTCACACAGCCTTTGAATCCCCAGAGCTAATTCTCAAATTAAGTACCCTGTTATTGTCACAGCCATGCTTCTGGGTACCTTGCATAACTCACACAGAGAAAGAGAGAGAAGAGTTAGTTTTGTTTCCTGAAGCTACAGATAGAAAACATTAACATGAAATTGTAGACCAGGGGAAGGAGGGAAGGCAAGCTAAAAGTATTCTTCCCAGCAAGTTTAAAGCTGCAAACTTTTCTTCCTAGACTAGAAGAAAAAATGGACTGAGACATGTAGCTGAATAATGCTATGGAACATTTATGGGGATGTTAGAAACAAAGACACAATTATGTAAAAGCTTTGTATGTTCAGCATCACTCCACAGAATGAAATTGTGAATATACTGGGAATAATATATCCAGTTCAACAGACCTGAGAGTCACTTAGGATGCAAAACAGAACACATAATTCAGTCCTAAGAAAGGAAAAAGGACACTGCAGGAAGAGTAAGATGTGTATGGAGGAATGAATAAGAGCATTGGCTTGAGAACTGCCACACAGTCCACATCAGAGTGGGAACCACCATCCATTGACACCTGTGGATAGAGTCCAGTCAGGGCAGAGTACTCCTAAATCAAATCTTCTTCTTGGAATGGGGTGAAAACCTTCCTAGAGAAATGGAAAAAATGTCCCAGCTGATGAACACAATATAGTGCTCTCAGAGAGGAAACGATAAAGAAGATAGTTTTAAACAGCTTGATTGCCTTGAATAGTCCTCTGGTGTAATTTTTCTGGACCATCCCCAGCTTGCCCTCACCATCACATCAGCAGTTCAGAAACATGGAGTGCTGTCATTTTTCTTAATCAGTGATTTTCAACTATTTCCAGAATACGACCTCACATTACAAGAGCACTTTCTGGAGTCTGACACATGCTACTAAGCTCAGGAAAAAGTTGGCCCTTGCCTCCTCAAAGCTGTCTACAACAACCAGACCAATTTCCTATGGACAGCAGAGAAGTTGGACCATGGAACTGGGATAGAATATGTAGTACAGAAACATGATGAATCTGACATCACAGTGAACTCCTTGCATGTACCATAACCCTGTGATCACTATGACCTTCTTTCTTTGATGAAAACTGGGCTTCAAATCATCCATGAACAAAACTGTGTCTTCCTTTCCTGAAGGTTTACTCCCTTCCCTCCATTTGTTTTACATCCCATACCATTAGCCAAACATGGAGATTTCTGGGTGAATTCTTTAACGTTATCTCCTGCGTGCTCCCAGTTTTCCCTAGGGTTTTTCAGTGCCCAGCCCAAGCACTGCCTTCCAAGCCTGGTCCCTTCTGGTGGTCCCTGGAATCTGGGTGGGACACATGCTCATTTCAGGACAGTGAGGAGATCTGACATGCAGCCTCACACTCAACATAATCACCAGCTGACACAGTCATGAGCTGTGTCATCCATTTCTTGCAGCAACAGAAGGAACAAGCATCCACAATAACTGTGCACTGAAAACTTGCATTTGTGGCTCCATGGCCAAAACCACAGGAGAGCTATTTTTAGCACAACAGAGCTCTAAATAGTGGAAGCACTGAAAATTTAGCTCACATCATGGGCCAAATTCTTCTCCTGGTTACACCCACTCTATGGAGAAGCTTGAGGGTAGTAAACAGAGACACTCTGAAACAGAAATTAATTTTTTTTTAGAAGTGGAGTTTTGATAATAAGCAAAATAAGTATTTTAAACTTTAAATGAAGAGGGGTATGCATCCTCCAGCATTTCCTCTGGAAGTAAATGAAAGGAGAAAGGGACAGTTTGAAACAGAAGCTCTCTATCACAGTAACTGTATCTGTTATGATAAAGGTAATTCTTCCCCCTGTGTATGTGTGAACCATATCCAGAACTGACATCTCTCCACTCATTACACAGCCACTTTTGGACTAGACCAGTGAAAAGAACACTGAGTTTATCTGTATCTGGAGAGAAAGTGACACAGATGAGTGTAACCTATGAGTAACAAATCAGGTTTTAATAGCTAGGCCAACACTTAATTACTCACAAGCCAACTTTCTAACAGCCGTTTTATCACCTCAGGATTTCCCAACACAAAACAATTAGTGATGGCAGTGCAAAGCACTCAGCCTTTCTCATGTACAAACTGACAGGACCTGACTTTCTCCTTCTGGGTGTAATTCCAACGGAGTCACCAAGTTACAGGGTGCTGAGCCTCTATAACTTGCATTTAAATTTTGTGGCACACTTAGGGACACAGTTTTTTTTTTGCCAGCCTCATGACCAAATAGTTGGGTTTAATAATTTCCTTTACCATATCAAGATCTTCATATACAAGCATAAGAATGTCTATTGTAAATTAAAGTGCTTTTGGGCATAGTGTAGCACAGGTTTTGGACAGTGTGTTGCAAGCTATTTGCTTTCTCTTACCAAAATTTCTACTGAATTTTCTTTTCCTATTTTTTGGTTTGTTTGGGGTTTTTTGTTTGTTTGTTTTGGGGTTTTTTTGTTTTTTTTTTTTTTTTTTTTTTGGATTTTTGGGGGGGGGAAGGTATTTGGGGGTTTTGTGTGGTTTTTTTGTTTTGGTTTTTTGTTTGTTTGTTTGTTTTTGTTTTGTTTTGTTTTGTGTTTTTGTTTGTTGGTTTGGTTTGGTTTTTGGTTAGGAGAAGAGGGAACTGGATCATCTTCTAAACCCAGAAGTTTTTGGAAAAGACAGTAAGATGAGAAAATCATAAAACAGTAATATAGAATGATAATGTTATTTCTCACTCACTATCTCGTTGTTGATGAGTCTTCTTGCACTCTTTAAGCACTGCCCTATGACATATGTGTTAAAAGGAAGTACAGGAAGGAAAATCAAAAAGCAAACAACACATTTTCAATTTGGTTACATTTTTTCCTAATCTGAAACAAATTAGTACTGTTGTTGTCTAAATACCTTCATATGTAACACTGTAAAGGGCAAAAAATAAATTCATAAATGCTCCAGCTGTTTAGCTGGGCTCCGTGTAAGGCACTGCCACTAAAATAGTTCACAATCCTAATTACAATTCGCCACATCTTGGGAATGACATTTAGGATTCTCGAGGTGCTTTCAGATAATTTTTAGACTCTGTGTAAAAGTTCAGCTGTCACAAAGTCAGTTTTATTTTGTAACAGATTTTATCCTTTGGAATGTTATGTTTGGAGTGAGCTAAAGATATGGAAAAATACATGCAATATAGTTTGCTTACCCGATTGAAATTTAACTCCTAAAACAAAGCTGATTTTTTTCCCCTTTAATATTCATATTCCAGCCTGTGCTTGTCCACAGCTATTTAAATTTGAAAGTGGGGGCGATGGGGGGGGACAGGAGAAAAATCTCTCCCCTACAGCACTATTCCGACTCCATTAGTGGAGTCAACAAGAATTCCTGCTCTCCCTCCAGTAATTAAATAAATATTTAACATTGCGGGATGTAACTGGAATCCCAAAAGTTAACAATAGCCTCAGCTATCGGTGTCGCTATCTCAGGGGTTCTGTTTTCACTGGGGTATATTTAGATCTCGGCCACATCGCCCACTTGCATTACGCATAGTACAACCCCCTGTCTTAAAAAAAAAAGAAAAAAAAAAAAAGAAAGAAGGGAAAAAAAAAAAGCCAGCAACAAAAAAAAAACAATAAAAACCAAGAAGCTCGGTAAAATCTGGAAACTTTTATAAAGTGACGCCATCTCCGCGGATCTCCTTCCCTGCTGCACAGCGTACTTCAAAGCCGAACAAATGCAGTGGGGCCGGCAGGCTCGCGTTAAAAAAAAAACAAAAAAAAACAAACAAACAAAAAAAAACCAAACCCAAACAAAAAACCCAACAACAACAACAACAAAACAGCAGTAAGGAATGAACACAGCATTACCTTCCAGCAATTACTGCAGCTCCATTTTCTCACCCTGTGTTTTGTCACTGCCTCCCTCCCGAGGGATCCCTATTCCCCCGTGTCCCGGGGGAGGAGCCCTGCGGAGGGTCCCGGAGCGGGGACGGGCCGGTGACACCCCCGAGCTGCCGGCCGAGAATCCGCATCCCCTCTTTAGAAACTTTCTGCAAAACTCGTGTGTCGGGTCTGTTTTTGCTTCCTTCTTTCGTCCTGTAATATCGCCCTTCGCTCCGATGCATCGCAGCCATCTTTTGTGCTGTGCCTTTCCTACAATCCCTGGATTTTGCCGGTGTAAATCCTGGCGTTGCCCGGAGCACGCTGATCCCTTTCGGTGATTAATTTATCTAGAACTACAATCACGGTGTATTGATTCTTTGCATTAAGTCTCTCTGCACAAAAAGAATAGGCACAATCTGAGTTTTTAGTGGATATAAATGTGTATATGCATGTATAATACATATGTATACACGTATTTAAGGTATTCACATGCTGTTTCTATGCTCACATCAACACACATCTCAAAATTAGGAAGTTTAATTGTTATAATGGTGCTTTTCATGTAAAAATTACAAAGTGTGAATGATCTTTATACCAAATCTATGTTTGCATTTTACTACTCTGTGTGTATAACCAAGATGGCAGAAACGGAGAGTAACATTTGTAAATGAGAATACAGGTCTGCAAAAGATCGTTCTCTGTGTATCTACTGAGCTAAACACAATAAAAACTGATTAGTCTTGTTGACAACAGAGCTCACAGAGGTTCCAAAGTCCAGTTAACAGGAACAATTTAACAGCTGCACCCCCTAGAAGAACCTCTTAAAACAGAAAATCAAATTTATGCAATTAGATGCTCGTAGAATCAAAACATTTATTATTAAAATAATGAAATTATTATGATTATGGCTAATCCTTAGCCCTTGCTCTTCATGAAGATGACTAGAGCTGTGCATGAATGACCAACTCAACCTCTCAGACCCCAGTTTGGGAGAAACATTGTGTCTCCCTCACACTGCAAGCTTGAGTTCCCTTGCCAGAACATCAGGAAAGTTAAGATCCTCTGTGAGGTGTTGGCTTGTCAAAGGAAACTCAGACTTTGCAGATTACTGTTGGTTTTCTTTGAAGGATTCAGCCAGAGTGTGAGTAAGATAGTATTCTTGATGTATTCAACCTGGATTTCTAAAAGGCTCTTGGTCTCCCACTTGTCTTAGGGAAGACTATCTGCTAGGGAAGAGGAGATAATGGTCTCCTAAAAGGTATAACCACTCAAAAGAAAGGCAGCAAAGAGTGGCAGTTTCTGGTTCCTTTTCACAGCAAAGGAAGTGGAATTTTACAGGGAAAGTGCCCATTGGTGCTGCTCAGTGTGTCCCTGGGTGAGCTGGAAAAGGAACTTAGATGAGCTGTGGATAACACAGTCATGTACCAAAGTAAGGATGAGGACTTGGTGTGAAGAACTGAAGGACGAGTTTCCCATACTGAGTGGGAAATAAAAGCTAGATGAAATCCAGTCTAGATATAAATGCAAAGTAGCACACATGAAGGTGAAGTAACATCAGGATTACATGATCTAACATAATATCACCCACTAGCTTTGTATGTTTTGTAATAGTTCAGTGCAGGTATTGGATGAATTTCTGACCACCAAGGAGTGCACTGAACATCAGGAATTGCTACAAAGGCAATAGCAAACAAAGCAAAGATGGATTCCATGCTGCGAATTCCTGGTGCACCTGCCTCACAGATCCCAGACAGAGGGCCAGTTCTCCATCTCAAGGAAGGAATGCTACATCTGGTAGAGGTACAGACAAGGCCAAAAGGAGTGATGTGAAGATCAGATGGGTCCCATGCAGAGCATGCCTAAATAGTCTCTTCCATCTGGAAAAGAAACAGCAGAAAAGGGGTATTAAAGATATCTGCAAAAAGCCCAGACTGAAAAGGTGAAAGAAAAGCCTTTGTCTTCAAGTTCTGGAGGAAGAAAGCTTAGCTGCAGGCTTTTGAGATCAAAAAGGTAGTTCTACACTCAAAGTACAATAACGAGTTCAAATTTCTGCCACCAAACATTGTGGATACTAAAAGTTTACATGAATTCAAAAATCAAAACTGGTGACAGAGCAAATTCACAAAAGAAAAGCCCGTTAAAAGTCAATAAATACAAGACACTAGTCTCTGCCTCTGGAAGTCCTGTGGTTGCAAATTGGTGGGTGAGGATTCCATGCCATCATGTTTTCCCAGCACTTGCATTCTTCCTCTGGGCATCCCTGTTGTGGCTGACAGACCCCGAGACAGGACACTGAGCTAGCCAGGCCTTTGATCCTGCCTGCAAGGGTCATACTCCTGCTCTTCACGTGCTGTCAGAACTGTATTTCATTCTGGAGCTCATCTCTCACTGCAGTCATATTTTATTGTCTATAATATCACAAATTCTGGTCTGAATTTTTGTAGATTGTGTGATACCCCACTTCTACCTCACCACCATTCTACAAATATTTGATTTCTACATAAATTACACATATAAAGGCATCTGTTATTAGGAATAAAAGTCTTATATTCAAAAACTGTGGAATTGTTTTTGTTTATGTACCACTGTGGCTTTCTCAATAGGCTCCGAAGGAAAGATTCCAGAAAGTCAGTAATGAGTTTACAGTCTGAGTTTTGAGTTTACAGCTCAAAAATGCATCAGTTATTCTAATCTACACTAAGAATTAAGAATTCCACATTGAAGGAAATTTAAATAGAAGCATCAAATTAGTGAAGCTTCATCATGACTGTGTGAGCTCATGGCCCAGTGCAGATACCGAGTGAGCGAACCCTGTTGCATCTTTTCATCCACATTTTTGTATCACTATGTACAACAATGGAAGTTATGTTTTGAAACAGGCATCTGGTCTCTTCCAGTGATACCAAGGCCGTGTAATAATGGGAAACTTCCCTTCATGCCAAACAAGGAGAAAAAAAAAGGCTTTTTTGCATTTTCTGTGAAGAGAAAATTGTAGCAGGCAGAACAGTCATTTGGCATTTGAAAAATTCTGTTTGATGGAAAAAAAAAATCCTTTCGAAACAGTAGTGCCAGTGAGGAACATCTAATGGAAAAGCAGCTTCCAAAACTTGAGTTTGACAATGACGAGATGGGATTGCAGCTGAACTTCTCCTTTTGTCCATTCTCCTCCTTCTCTAAAGTAAATACAATGTCTTTCATGAGGTACTTTAGCAAATTTATATAGGCCTGTGGAAGAGATGTAGGCCAGAGATTCTTTGGTCCAACTCAAAAGGATGGCAACATACTTGAGGAATATTTGATTATTACACATTCTAAGAGGAAAGCATTTGCATTGCAATTAGAAATATGAAGAAAATTAGGTTCAACTAGAAAATGCCACATGTCCAAAATCATTCAGATATATCAGTGGCAATTTCAGGGCTCAAGCTTTTAATTCAAGCCCCACTTTTGATTCCAAAGATTGCTGTGATGCAGAGGATCTTGGGTGTATAAACACAGAGCAGTTACAGTTGCTCTGCAGTTCCCACTACCCCTGAATTCTGACATTTTGGGGTTTTTCCATTCTAGATTGCCAAAGAGCTGTTTCTGAGAAAGCCACACAATTCAACTTGAAATAAGCTCTTTCCTGCCTTTCTTATACATAAGTCATCACACCCAGATTTTAATGTATGTGTTCTTGTTTCAAACCTACTCTTCTAATTTATTGTACGAGTGATGTCTTGATTTTCATGCTGTTGAACAGATTTCTTGGAAAATTCTGGTTTTAGTGCCAAGTATTATTAGTGGGATCGTTGGAACTGCTGATAGAAGGCTATAAACTTTAGTTTTAGGAAAATACTGATTAGTGCTTACATTTAAGCATAAGAATAATCTCCCATTTATTCAGTGAAGTATTTATGGCTGTGCTTTACTTTAAGCACATGTTTAAATTCAATTAACTTCATTTTAATAATGGACTTAAGTGCTTTGCTCTCTCAGGATAATAAGACCATTGGCATTTCATTTAGCTGGCTCAGCTTGTTTTTAAGTAAATTTTGTACTCTCAAGCACAAACTGACAAACATGCAAATAAGAGTTACCTTTTTGCCTGAAGACTGAAAATGATAAACCAAGTAGTTTTCCAGTCCATGAGGGGAAACACCTAGGCAAGGAATAGATTTTCATTTCCCTGATCCTATCATATTAATTGTCGGGAAGTGAAACACTGCCTTGCAAGGAGGCTTTGTGCCATCTTTGATCTCCTTCTGTACTCGAGCAAGGAGAGACATAGGTGTTGTTTTCCATTGAAATGAAGAACGTTTGTTTGCTTGTTTTCTAGACAAAAGCAAATGTCTTTGAGACATTGTGGGCCATAGCTCCACTTGATATAAATTGGCACATCTCTTTCATTCCAGGGGAATTACACTAATTTTACACCTCAGAGTACATCTCGGAGACTTTCCACGTCATGTAAAAACTTGAATAGAGAGATTCTGTATCATGAGGTGAGATCATAATATGCAAGTGTTTCACAGACATAAAGCTTCGAGGTCTGGGAATGCTTGACAGTAGCTAGTAAATACAGTATGGTCTAGTCATTAAGTGGGACCAATTGTTTATAAGCAGAGTAAACCAGTTGGTAGGCAGAGCCAAAAAGCAGTTTTCTTTACCGTGGCACTCCTAATTAACAGCTTTTCCCCACTGAAGCAATAAAATGAAAAAAATTATGGTTTTATTAAGTCTTATGTGGCTCAAAAAAAGCCCTTTCAAATGTCATAAACACTTGATTTGTTCACCAGAGAAGTAACCATTTTAAAAGAAGTGAAAGAATAATTGAGAAATTTGAGCATAAACCAGCTTACAGAACTGGCAAAGCTATTTCTGATGCAAATTGTGAACTGGCCTAAAACAATGCCAATTTTACCACCATTCAATGTTAAAGGAAATAAATTGCATTATGTTGTCATAGTTACTTGAATTAATGTGAAATAAAAGACTTTCAGTATTTTCTAATGTTGTTAGTGTTTGTGGAACCAGACCAAAAGCAAGCCCAGCAAAATTGGAATTTCTGGTTTTCATACAATTACTTCTGTGAATAATATCAGCAAAGGCCTAGTATGAAAAAATACCTTGAGCACACGTAGCACACCTCCATTTTTATATTGTGAACATTACTGTGATTATTTTCACATACAGAAATATGTATTCCTTTCTGAAGAACAACAATACTGAACGGGTATTGGGACAATGTCAGACTGGAAACTTGGTACCTTCAAAACCAAGAGTTCTGAGTAATTCACAGCCTGTTTAGAGCAGCTCACCTCTGCAAGAACTGGCAGATGGCTGTGGGTGCAACCAGCTCCTGAGCTGCCACACACACTTGGGCATATTCATTGTGTACCCCAGTGAGATGGTCCAGCCCAGAGAGGTGGAAGGAGAGTGGTCTTTCCCTGCTCCAGGCCAGTATTGCTGCAGGAAGTTCATATGCATGAGAATAGAGCGAGACTTTGAGAAGTTTCCATGAGTACTTAGGGGGTTTCTCTCAAATTACAACATATTGGTGCTGCTGGTGGCCCAAAAATTTACAGACAGCATAATGTTAAGTAGGATGGCTTCTCCACATCCTGCCCTTCATCTGACTAATAAACATCTTTTTCTAAGTTGAAGAAATACTGGGTTTGGTTTGAAGAGGTCCCTCTGGCTGACTGCTCCCCATTGCCTGCCTTTTGTCCTTTCCACTTACTTTCACAGGCTTTGCATAATCTGTGTATAAGCCCTGAAGATATTGTTTAGTCCTTTCTTCTAAAAGGGAAAAAGTTGGGGGACAGAATGGTTTCAGGCTGCTTAGATTCCTGACATGGAAAACCCCATGGTTAGCCAAAAGTAATCCTGTTATTTCCACCAGATTTACAACACTGTAACCATCACTTCCCATTGGGTGGTTTTGAAGCTACATCAGTGAGAAGGGAAAACAAATCATCCCATCTTCTGAGTACAGAAGGGCTTTGGAACCTCCATAAAACTTCACTTCCTTGTTGTAAATGATAGTAATTCAGGACAGTTCTTCATAGGTTCTTTGCATTTAAACATCAAATGACGTGCAAGGCTTCAGAAGCACTCACAATCTGTGCTGCAAATCAGAGGAAAAGAAAGCAGTAAGAGTTAATAACTTCTTTGGAGCAAATCATAATTTACAGCTGGTTCACCATTAATGTGTACCTGAACAACCACTTTGAGTTCATAAAGTTCAGTGGATTCAGTAAATTCAAATGAATTATTGCATATTAAAGGCCAAGTCATGTTTTTATGCAGGCAGAAGCTTTGCTGTTTCTTTCTGAATAGGGCCTGATTAACAGCAGCAGAATTCAGCTCTATGTTAATGCACCATTTAGTGCCCCACTTTTACACACTGCAATGCTGCATCTGTGCCCATTTCATGTTCTCAGCTAAGTTAAAAGCCAAAAAGAATAGATTGAAAAGGTGCATTGCAAGTATCTCACACATAGTCTTGCCCATAAGCTGAATGGCTTTTTTTGTAACAAAAAAATGGCCTCCTTTCCTGACTGGAGGCCTTTTCTAAATCTGAATCCAGCTTTTAAAATTCTTTATGGTAGCAGAGAGAAAAACCCCATAATCTACGTTGATGATGTGCTTACAGATTGTCCTCCTTGCACGGGGCACAAAGAGCTGCCTGGCCATGCCTGGTTCTGCGGGGAATCATCCATTTTTATCACTTTCAGTTATTGTTTCCTTCCCTTGCCACAAATATTTCCCACAGTGCCACTGTTTTCCCTTGGCCTCCTTACTTATCCAAGCTAATAGTTAGGGGCACACTGGGCATTTTGTTATGCTTTTTTTTTTTTTTATGTTCTGGTAAGCATGAAAACACTCAGTAGGGATTCCATTATGTTTTAGCACTTGTGTTGAAGGGTGAAATAACTTCACAGCCTCTGTCAGAGGAGTGATGCATCATGAATAGTTCCTTCCTTTATTCTACATATTTTTATTTAAACATTCTTAGTCATGTTTTGTAACAAGCTGCTTTCACTGTAGTAGGCTGTCCAGAGGAGGAGGATCTGTTTTAACTTTCAAATTACCATGAAAGATTGGAGAGAAGCAATAAACAAGAACATCTCTGTTAAGTTATCAAACTTTTTGCAGGGATCTGGGGCTGGAGATCCAAATGTTAGCAAAGAATTTTTACCTTTGTTCAAGGCTTTGCTACCCTTGTTTTCAAAAATTTTCATTGTTTTCACCTGGGTATTGATTTCTTCTCAAACTGTGACGATTTTATCTCTTTTGTAATTTCTTTGAAGGCTGAATGTGTCAGAATTTAGATGGAGAGAACAATGGGCAAACCAGTGTCAAAACCCCATTGGGTACCCTTTTACTGAAAATCTTCAAATTTTTGTCACGAAATTCTGTTTCCAACCCAAGAAAATGTCAGCTTTAACATTTTTGCTCTATTGCAAGAATTCCTTCTCATTACCACATCTAGCTAAGTAACTGCACCAAGCCTTTTATTAATGGACATCTCTGATGAGTGAAATACCCAAACCTCTTTTTAGGATATCAAGTGTGTGAAGGTCATTTAGCCTTAGCGGGTGGCCCTGCCTGGAAGGGACTGTGACACAGTCAAGAATGGATCATCAGGGAGAAGAGGAAAGAGCATTTTCCTCCCCTCACAGCCTTTCACAGTGCACTTCAAGCCTGAAGTCAATGAGTATCTCTGACTCTATCTCACCTCTTTAAAACGAGTATATCATCCACAGAAGGGTTTTGTACGTGCACAAGTTGAAGTCAAGTCACAAAAAGTTTGCAGTCTTCTCTGTCTCATAGTTTCCTTCTGGCTTACCCAGCTCCCTTTTACTTTTGCTTTTTTGGAAATTCTCAGGGGCTGGCCAAAGCCACCAACTCTGATGGTGCACCAAACCAGGATGGCACATGATCAGCACTACAGCCTTCATTATCTTGCCTTATGCACTGACCTGTGCTTGCTGTTAACATTGCTTTATTAAGCCACAACTTTATGTGTTCCTCCAGATGTTCACCTTTAAAATTAGTCTAGATATCAATTATTGAATGATAAGTTGAAAACCTAAGAGCAATAACTTCACAATACTTGTGTTGAGAACATCTGTTGTCACTTTGCCTTAAACCCCATTCATGGTGAGTATGACACATGCTGCCCAGAGGCAGGCTGAGACTCAGGTCATGACTCAGAGTGCTGTTCATCTTCCTTCCTTAGGGTTTCCTTCCTCCCTGTGTCCAGGAAGTGGGTCCTACACCAGCTTTCTGCCTGGAACAAAGCATGGCCCCACGGGCAGCATCTCAAGCTAACCTCTGGCAAAGGAAAGGAGTTCACTGCACACTGAGCCCCACCAGTTCCTGTGACATCCAGGGGAGGGACAGAGCTGCCCTGCTGAGACTGCTCACTTTGGTGCTGCCCCTGGTGTTAGTATCAGGAGCATCAAGAGCATGGAGCTTGTCCAGGGATGTGTTTAGCAAACCCAGACCTGGCCAGGTTTGAGCACTCTGTGTGAGTTCTTTCATTTCACTCAGCATCCACAGGCCCAGGATGCCAGCAGCCAGCAGCTGTGAAAAGCAGGGTCATGGCATGCAGAGACTTCAGGCTGTGCTGGCTGTGCCTTGCCCAAAGTCCCAGGGACATTGTGATGGACCTCCAGAAATCAGTGATCTTATATAAACTCCCACACTGGAACCAGAGCTCTGTGTTCCCAGCTGATGCACAACAGTCTGGCTGGGATAGTGGACCCCAAGGTAATACATGCAATGACAAGCTTCCCATCTCATCTTTTGCTCCCAAAGTGAAAACTAGGGGGGAAGGGGGGGATGACACAGTAGTTTTTAAATCATTCCATTACTCTTTGGAAAAGATGGCAGTGAACTGAACTTGGGCATCCTGCACAGAAACTGGAGACTGAGAACCCTCTTCCTAAATCTCTGTAGTTTTGTGCTGATTTACAAGTCCTAAAGACAAAGCTGATTAACAATATTCCCCTTGTGACCTGAACTGGGAAAATTCTTTTTCACCTTTGGCTAGGAATATAACCTAAGAATGGTAACACAATATTATCCTATTGACACAGTAGGAAAAGATTCAGAACTGATTAAAATAGATGGCTATGTGGATTCAGTGGCACAGAGGTGCAAACTAAAGGGTAGCACCAAAATAATACCAGAAAGCTTTAGAAAAGCAGTGAAACATTTTGGATCTGTCCTCAAGCTGCATTGCCATTGATTTACTATAATGAGAAGAGTTGAAAGGAACTTTATCCTCAAAACCCGAAGGAAGCAATAACAAGGTCCCTAAAATGTAATGACAGATTTACATAAAATAAGGAGAAAGTTTGGGGAAGTTCTTCATCATGTAACTGAGCTGCTCTTTTAAGAAGTCCATATAGTGGCTGGGGTTTGCAAAAGCTATTCAGTAAATTTAGAAGCATGAAGGTAAGAGCGACTTGGGGATTTTTTCAGTTCCACAATATTGATAAAAATCCCTTCTCTTTTTTCAGTTTTCTGAGAATTTTGCAAAAAACCTTTTTTCCATTTTTTCCAAATAAAAACAGCTTTTCTTTTCTGATCAATTTGTTATGGATGTAACTGTGAACAGCAGGAAAAAATTGCTGGCTGCATGCAGGGTGTGCTTAAAGGACACAGATCAGACTTCAGGCTCCCTCCTGCCTCACAGACATTTTATCAGTTGAAAGAAAATTAATAAAAACCCAGAACTGATTTGCATTTGCAAGCTCAATAAAAGAGAGGGAATGCAGAAAAAGTAATCACACAGGAATAAACAGAACATTAAAACCAGCAGCAAAAGATAGTGTACAGTCAAAACACAGGTGCTTCATCACCATATTTTCCCTCAAATACCCCTATCCTCAAAAAATCTGCACAAAAATCCCTGGAAGACGTGGTGGGAGGACTCTGGAGGATGAAGGAAACAGTCTGAGGAGAGCATGAACTGGCACTGTAGGATGACAGAGCAAAAACTTTTTGGGTTAAATATCTTCACATCAATACAAAGCTGCCCAGTCACAGGCTGGGCTCTCTGCTAGGTGACCTGCTTTTCTCTTCCCAGAAGAGCAGATAGGACCTAATAAAGAAAATGGACCTTTAAGGTTTTCTTGGTTGTAAATTTTACAGTTAAGTCAACATCAGGTTGAGAAGCAAACTCTTGCTGAAGAAGGGGAGAGGAGAGGGCAGGGGCTGGACACCACAGAGCTCAGCAGTGCCAGCTGCCATAGTGAGTGGCATTCTTCATGCTGAGTGTGCTGAAACTAAATCACAATGAAGCAGATGCTGTAAGTCTAGAAGTGTCCGTGTCGTGTTACTCTGGTCACACACAGGAATATGTGAAGGGGAAGAAAGGTGCTTGGACAGCCAGAACCATTAAAAAGATGTCTCCTACACACTTCTACCATCTCTGGTCAGAAGAAGCAAGGAGAAGAACCATGAATGCCCACAATTACAAACCAAGGACCTGATCCACAGTCTATTGAAGTCCATTGAAAGGTTTCCATTGACGTCAGCAGGCACTGGATGGGCCCCTGGAGCTTCACTGAGTGCTCACAGCATCATGACTGATGTCAGCTGGAGCTTCACTGGGTGAATTTCAGGACTGGCTCAGATGCCCAGTTTCCTCTCCTGTCATAATGAATAAAAAGGCAGCAGCCTGCAAGGACAGGCTGCAGGTTTTTAGGCTGGTTCTAAACAAGGACCAAGCTTCTGCATATTGTGCCACAGCCTTGGGCTGTGCTAAATTAATGCCATCTGCTCCTGGCCTTTCTCCCCTGGCCTCCTCCCACCTCCTCCCTCAGGGGGCTTCTGACAGTAGAGAATAGCTGGAGTACAGTCACAAGCATCACGCCTCTTCCTGTCCCTAACACACCCTTTACACCCTTTGTTTCTCTCTGAGTGTCATGGGTGGAGTAGGATCCCAGTACGCTGGCTCCAAACCAGCTGGCAGCATCTGGCCAAGCTCAGCCCCATTTCTCCCAGACTTGGAGGACCTGAAGCAGGCAGAGCCTCGGCTCTACAGTCTCCAGGGGCTAATGAGGGGTTTTTTTCACCCAGGAGAGAAGTTATTTCCAGTGACGTCACTCCCAGCTGAAAGCTTATGAACTTTCCAAATTCAGAGGAGAATTGCAAATACCGTGTGAAACCTTTCCTCACAGCCGAGGTTGAAACCTTTGCCAAGAGCCCTCTCAGGGCAAGGATCCCACCGCTAGTCTGAAAGTTCAAAAGGTAGGAGCCATTTCTCACTATCAGTGTTTGTGAAACCCAACCGAAAGGAAAGATCCTAATTGCATTTGGCATTTCTAATAGTCAGTCTCCCGCTAAACAAATGACATCATTTGTGGCATTGGCAGTAAAAGAGCCCACTGTAAGGGACTGTAAACAACAGTCCATCCAGCCTCATTCTGCTCCAACAAAGGAAAGGGAAAGGGGGGGAATCTCGCTAAATCACTGTGATGTCCACTTTTTTTTCAAGGATTAGACATGTCCCGATACCTCTGCAAAATGGTTTTGAAACGGTGGATGAAGCACACCCAGAAACTGGCACTTTTGGCAGCCCCAGGGAAATCCCTGCACTCTGCAAAGTGAAGCAGCTTGGATTGGGGGCTTTCTGCCTCTGAATTTTGTGGGTCTTAAAGACCTGTGAGGTTGGTTTGAACCTACCTCTGATCATGGAATGCTGTATTTGGTATTTCCGTGGGATACGTTTTCCAGAACTTATATTCCAGTACTTATATTCTCAATTCCTCTTGAAAAAATGTGTTCTCCTTCCTCTTCACCTGTGGTGGTCACAGCTCAGCTTCCCCCTCTGTTCAGGGGGAAGGATTGGTTGTATGTAAGCCTAGAAGGAGCTCCCTCTAGAGAGGAGCTAATCAGCTCTTTCAGGGATGAACTCTGCAGGATTTTGGTGTAGGAATGAATCAGCCTGGCCTGACCAAGGAAATACCATGATGCAGAAGCTGGGCACCAAATCATAATTTAGCTAACAGACAAAAATTTCTATATATAATATGTAAGACTTTCAGTATAATATGTAAGAATTTCAGTCTCAGGTAGTGTGTTTTCTGTTTTTTCTGTGCAGCAGAATGTCACAGGGCTGTGCTGGGAGTCAGGACAACGCCAGCTCAGTGACCCATGCTGCCAACACAGGAGGATTCTTCAGAGCTCTTCTTTCCTTGTAATGATCCCACTTGACTCTGCTTAGTTTGTGATATTTGAGGGCATTGCAGCATGAGGTGGTAGGAACACAGCCCATTAATTGTAACAGGATGAGGGTAGGGGAGGTTTGATATCTACACGCCCGTAACTGTAACCTGCATCCTGCTATTTTCAGCCTTTCATGCAAATAAAAGCAACATTTGCATTCAGTTTGCCCTTAGTGCATAGATGTGATGGATGATAAATTAAAAGTACAGTGCAAGGACACTACTCATTTGTTCCATGGCAAAGAGATGCTTTATGTTTTTCCATGCCAGGTTCTGTAGATGGATGCCTTTTGCCAGATTTCTTTTTAGGCAATTGCACTCACCACTGAAAAACAACTGTTCATTTGGGCTGGGAGATGGGGTATTATCTTAATACTTCCCCACTACTCAGTTTTTGAAACTTTCTTCCTAGCTGCACTTCAGATGGCTTCCTTATCCTAAGGAAATGGCTTCACTTTGGTCTTTTTTATCATTTGCAAAAGTATGGGATACATTCTTGATCCAGGCCTATGGGAAAATCCCCTCACTTATGAAAGGGGATGTGTTCATAATGTTCCTTTCTCTTATTAATTTAGTTACAAGGCGCTCTCTGAGTCCTGCTCAGTATCACCATGCAAACCCTTTCACGCTAGTTAGGCTTCATTCATGGCAGCACTCGCCTTGCCAAGTGTGAAAGAGGCCATTTATGCCTCATAATGATAATAACCAGCAGTTGGAGGCTGGGAAAAGAAAGGAAAATAAAACCCTGCAGAACTTTACAGGAAAGGACATTTAGTGTTGCCAGGAGGGTGAGGAGGTCAGACATCTGGTGGTTAGTCTCTGCCTGGATTACAGGCAGGAATGCTTGGCCGGGGAGGTGGGGCTGGGCTGGCCACCCTGGCAAAGGTGTTCAATAGGACATGGGGGTGCCCCAGTGTGCCCCCCATTTGCACCAGAACTCTTTTGTTTGGGGGTGCAGAGCACACAGTGAGCTCGTTCTGCATAGCCAAAGTCCTGATTATCAGCAAGGAGAACTTAATGCCCTGGAAAAGTTTAGGAGATTAAGTTGGGGTAAAGACTACGGAGGAAATATTTAGGAAAATCCCTCAGAAATCAAGTCATATTCATCCTTGTTAGCCATGAAAATGCCCAAGTCACAGGATCACAGAGACCTGTGCGCCCTCACTGGGTGGTCCCAGGCTTTCTGGGCACAGAAGCCAGTGACAAACCATCCTCCCACTTGTAGGTCTTTCCATAAGGAGCCCCAGGCACTGTTGATTCATTCCACTCCTGTAAGGAGGAAACATTGTGAGAGTGCTGCACCTGAGACTATCAAACCCCTGCAGAGTGCTCCTGAGGGGGCAGTGGGATGGAGAACTCCTAGGGTCAGCTCTCATTTGGCCAAGGTCACTAAAATTCAGAGAGTAAAGCCTAGAATAATGCTGAGCCCACAAATTTTGCCTTAGTATCAAAGTGATACTAAGATATACAGTGATACAAAGTGATATGAAGATCTTATTATGTTTTTCCTTTGGTGCTGTAATTTCAACCCCCGCAGCATTTCATCATAAGTTATTTCAGACATTCACTGTGTTCAGTTTATGTTCATCTCCATCTATTTTTAACAGAAAATAAACTCAAATGCACATTGGAGCAAGACAGTATTTCTCTGGAGTATCATGAGACTGCTTGATCACATCTTTTCCTGGCACTTAGTCCATCAGTTTATGAATTATTTTGTTACACTGAGTACATAGTTGATAGTTTAATGGCTGGGAGTGATTGTTCTCAAAATATGGATAGTGCTGTCATGAAAATACATAGCTACTAGGGTTGCTAAGGCATGGTTAAATTAAGGCATGCATTGAATTCTCTGTTGTTTTAGCTGTTCTTTCCTTGCCATGTTTGGAGAACATCCTATCTAGTGCAATCTTCCAGGACATCTCACTGGATTCCCCATCAGGCTGTGACTAACCCAAGGCTTTGAGTCACCAATTTGCCATCCCTGGGCTCCAGCCAGGCCCGTGCAGCCATGGAGGGGCAGTGACTGGCCTCCAGCACTGCCTGTTTTACAAAACCAGGAATTCCTTCCAGCTCCTTTGAACTAAATTCTGAACAGACTTGCACTTCAACAGAGCATTTGGCTCCATGATACACAGGAAGGTTTTCAAGAGCACAGAAAAGTTCAGACAACAGTAAGAGCTGGTTTTCTAGAATTTGATTTTTAAGGGTTTTAAAAGCACTGATAGAAACAGATGGGGTCCAAAGAGATTTTCAGAAACACATATTGAAAGTGTCACCTTGGGTTTGCCTCCCACAGACCCATGCAGCAGTTTGTTCAGAGAAGGGCACCACAGCAATTCCAATTAGAAACTCAGATAAAGAAGATTTTCATTGAGTATCTCTGTACTTCTGATAGACCACAGAATTTCTGGCACCACAGAATTTCTGGCTTCTCTTGGGAGAGCTCAGCTTACACCAGTTACATCTCTGGTCATGTGTGACCTGTCACTGGGAGTATTTTTCATGCAGCCTTACTGACAGACATCATGTGCATGGGTGGGGTGTGGGAAGCATAATTACCCTAAAAGTGGTTCCCCATAACCAGCCCACTTCAATATTCTTAGTAAGTTTAGTCTGTGCCTCCCCATCTACGAACAGTGAAAAAGAGTATGTACCAAATCCTTATTTTTGAGTAAATATCTATGGAAAAAGAGCATTACTGGCAATTCCATGCAAGGTCTCAAATCCATGCAGGTACTTGAAACATGAGCAAAGGGAAACCTTCAGACTGAAACTCAAGAAGAAAAAACAACAGCAACAACAAAAAACCAACAAAAAAAAACACAACCCAAAAGAAAATAAAAGGCCAGTCTATGAACATGTGGAAATAAAATTTTCAGACTTGCTAAGTGAAACAGAAGCCCTATATTTATCTCGGAACATCCTATTGCTCTGGACAAAGGAAATTCACAGCAATAAGAGCTAGCAAAGAAAATAGTTTATCACCAAATCCAGTGACATAGAGTAGTAACTACTCATTGCAACTGCAGTCAACACCTTTCTTGTAAATCCAGCAAATAAATATTCACTGCCCTGTATGTGATCTTCAGCCTGCAGTGTGGATGACCCCAAGTACGTCCCAAGCACATGGGAAAAGGATCAAAACAAAAAGCACATGATGGTTCTTAACAGAAATGACATTATCCGTGGAAGGGACAAACACACATGGCCTTCAGATTCATGTAAAACAATACCAGGGCTGCAGCAGGGCTGGGAAAAGCAGATGCTGCCCAAAGTGGGATCTGCTTGCAGAGTTTAATGTGCACAACACACATCAGGAAGTCAGAGCCCTTTCATGAGTCAGAAGAGCTCACGGAAAGTGCATTTCCAGCAAGCATCAATGAACCAAATGACAGAGCCAAGAGGCAGAGTTCAGCACAGGAGCCCTAAGTTCACTTGGTCTGGTTGAGTTTGCCCGTATGTTCAGCTTCTTGGTAAGAAAGGAGCCAGCTACAGAAACAAGGCCTGGCTTAAGGTCAGGAGCTGCTGAAAAATGTAGGAACAATTCTGCAGCATTGCCCCTTAGAGATGCTGTTATCCACAGCAAGGAGCAGAACATTTCAGCTGGTGCTCATTCATGTAAAATTAAAAAGTCACACAAAGCACAAGGGTCCCTGAGACACATGGGGAGGGGGGAAATCCCCCCCAAGCCACATGTTTTTGACTCCTCCAAAGACAAATTCATTTTAACTCTAAAATCCAGAGCTGTTTATGAACATGTAAGAAAACGTCTAGATTTTAATAAGTGCCAAATCCATTGCTTTGGCTAGAGACTCAGATTAGCTTTGGGCCACTGTAACAGACTAAGTGATTTACTGATGTCACCTTCACAGTGCCTGCCATAATTTTATAAACCAAATACAAGATGCAAAGAATTTTAGAAGTGTCCAAAGGCAATATTGGCCTCCTTGTACAGTACAAAGCTGTGCAGACTGCATGGAAGTTACCAGCATTTTTTCTGACAACTAAAACATCTTAATTCTTTTAGCATTAAAGGGAGTTTGCAAAAACATCTTCATTCTTCTGCATTCAGAGTAACAGATGTGGAAAATTTAAGCCATGTTTACAACTGAGTTAGAGTTAGGACATGGCTCAACCATGAAAAAAAGACAGATAAATCTCACTAGATAAAACAGACAAATATTGGTGGTGTTTATGTTCATGGTGTTCATGAGTATCTCCAGAGGAATTATCTCCATGAATGGTCGTGGTGGAAGGCATGGAACTTCCTCTGCGTGTCCAGTTGGGAATCCATGGTTTTCTGAGCTCACAGCTTACAGATGGGAGAGAAAGAAACCTTCACACTCAGCTATGGCTGCCTGTAGGAATAGGAAAGGTCAGGTCACCATATTTCAGGTCCTCCATTCTTCTCCCACACCAAAGTATTTACAGTGAAATCTTGGAGCTCTAAGGAGGCAGCAAAGACTAAAAGCTTTTCCTCTTCTGTCATCACCAGGCACAAAGAGGTGATGCTCAGAGTCCCAGCGAGGAGGTGCAGGCATCTGCATCCTCAGTCCTCACCACTGCAGCACTCCCAACCTCCCTGGATCTCCTGTGGGATCTTGTGGGGCCACTGCTGTGCCTTGTGAGCAGGGTCAGGTGAACAGCAAAGCTCTGGCCAGAAGTGACCTGGGAAACAGCTGGGTCCTGTGCAGGGAGGTGGCCACAGCACTGATGTTGCTGTTGGCTGCCCGCCCTGCCTGGGGCATCTGAAGGGCTGGGGCATCCAAAGGCTGTGCAGGGAGTGCAGAGGCTGCAGCTGCCCAAGGTTTAGGATGTGAACGAGCCTGTCAGGGCAAAGGAAAAACAGCTTGTTCCCTAAAGCTGTTCTTCCCTTCCCTTTCTAAACAAAAAACCAAATTATTCCAAGCCTGAAAAGATTATTAAGAGCACAGGGGTGACACCTTCTCTAAAAGGGTTTTTAAAAGAATCCTGTGATTTTTCAGAGTGTTATCTTAGGGAGTTTTATCCCATGAGCATCACATGAGGCTAAAACTACCCCCCACACCCAGAGTGACAACCTTCGCCCTCAGTGAACCCAGCCCTGGCACTGGCACACGAGCTGCCAGCCAGGGAAACATGCAAAGCAGCCACTTGAAAAACAAAATTCCCCACTTTCTCGTGCATGTGGAATGAGCATGATTTATCTGGGAAGGAATTTGCCCTCAGTGTTGATCTCCTTAAAAGAGGCTGTAACTAAAATAGCTACGGGCCGCTCAAAAATTAACCAGTTGTCATATTCAGTGGCCTCCCATTATTTCCCCTCATGTTAACCCAAACTCTCATCCCAGTATCCATGCCAGTATGTCCTTAGCCCCTCTCCCCAGCAGACAGGGCAGAGATGGGCGTCCCTGCAGGGTGATTGCTCATTCCACAGAGGAGCTGGAGCACCACTGTCACTGGCAGCTGGAGCAGAAGAGCTGTTCCCAGCCTGCCTGGGCAGAGGGCTTCCCAACAGTGGGAGAGTTATTTGGGAGGCAGAGAAGAAGCCAACTGACACAAATTGCTCACCCAGACAAACAGTCAGGATTGCAAGTATCAGGAAGCAGGATTAGAATCACAGTTTGTTGGCACAGACATTATTGGCTTAATATTGTTTGTGAAACCTAAAATGAATTGATTGGGGGAAGAAAGGGAATCAACCACCCACCAAAAAAACCTCGCAAACAAAACAGTCTGTCTTTTGTAGGTTCGTATACAAACTCTCCCACACAGCCTGGGACCAAGTTTTGGATCAAGGCCTCAGCTTGGCTTTCATTTACTGGCCAAAAACAACGGAGTGGATTTACAGGGGGGGCAGGGCTGGGCGATGCGAGGGAGGTTGTCATCTTGTGTTGGCTGGGCTGGTTCATGTTTCCCTATCTGCATCCCAGCTGTAGCAGCCTTTGCAAGGAGGAGGGAGAGGATTCTAACTCACTTTAAAAAGGTCCTCATTCCTGATGAGTGCTCAGAGCTGGGTAGGATTTAACCCCTCACATCTACAACTGTGAGCAAGAAGTTATATGAAATATGAAATGCCTGTGGTGATGGGGCACACCTTGGGCAGGAGAGCTGCTGAGGGCAGTGAATGCCTGGGGAAACTCCAGACAATTAGGTGCTGTCCCACACTGAGGCATCATCAGGATGTTTGTTCCAGCATCATAAGGATGATGAGGTACCACCTGATGCAACAGCAGGTTTACCAAGCCTTTTAACTCAGGTCATTATTCACAAAAACCTCTGGTTCAGTCTTTTGTTTAGGAAAAAACAAGAGGTTTTAATGACCCTTTAAAGAAATCGCTACAAGGACTGCCAGATTAACTTGCCAAAACAGCATTATTAAGCTCCTGGAAATTCATGGCAAGGAAAGGTGGCTTTAATGTACCTCATTTAACTTTTCTTATTCAGAGAAGTCAGCAGGTGTGTTTCTGTGAAGCACTCTGGATGCTAATGGAGACAGCATGCAGTCAACAGCCTGTGCCTTGCTAGAACTGGAGTTACACAGCTGGAATGAAAAATATTCTTTTTCTCTTCTCCCCAGAGGTCTCTAGAGGCAAAGGGATTTTTTCAGTCTCTCAAAATGCAGGCTTTTTATTCCTCTCCACTGCTTCAGCCAGAATTTATCCCCACCTCACTGTGCACTTCCCACAGTTCAGATACCCCATTCCAGCAAACTTCCCTTGATGGACTAATGCCTAAATATAGAGGCACTTATTTATGTACTACTCTTGCAGTGTCAAAGTAAATACTAAGTGATTTTCTGGAACACAGCTTGAATATCTGCCCTAAACAGCTGATTATTGTCCTTGGAACAAAGGAGCACAGCCTGGCTCAAGTGAATCAATGTCCACAGGAACAAAATCAGGGCAATGTCACAGGTGAGACAGGACAAATCTGTGTTTGAGGTACAGAAAACCTTCACTGTCCTGCTTTAACACCTCACCTGAAACACCACTACACAGTTTTTGTACTTGCCCCAAGCTGTTGCAGTTCCCATGACCCAGCACAGCCTCTCCCATTTTCCTTCCTGCAGACCCAGCTCCCCACGAGGTGCAGTCACTGCCAGCCCCACACTCACACAGCACTCAGTGCTCCAGGCTGAGTTCCTGGTTTTTTGCAAGAAGAAACTGAAAGCTGCCTCTTGCACTTCCCAAGAGAGTGACTACTGACAGTGACTTGTGAGCCCACTGTTTTACCCCACAGATAAAGGCTCTCAAACAATTGAAGATTCACTGATCTGAAAGCAGGATGCTATAGCACTGCTTATCCTGGCCTCAGGCAGAGTGGAAGTGGAACAATTCTGGTCTTTGCTTCTAAAACTGCTCCATCTGATGGTGAACAGATGTAAAACATATCCATAACCGTAGAAATGCCCTTTGGTCTAATCTCCCACCCCAAACACCAGCTCCTCTGGCAGCCTCGCAGCAGGATGCCAATGCCCGCGCCCGGCTATTCAAACACCTCTTAGCACAGAGGCTCAGGTGCTTAGGAGGGGGGTGTTATGAAAGTGCCAAGCACAGCTACCTGTGGAAGGGACCTTCCAGACCTCCACCTCCAGTCCAACATCCTCAGGGCAGCAGCCTGGCACCGGTGTGAGAGTTTAAAGTGAGGTGATGTCTACCCCCTCCTCCCCAAGGCTGGCAGTGCTCTCAGAGGCAGCCTGGCCCCATCAGAGATGCTGTTGGTGAGTGTGGAGAGAGCAGTACACCCCCCCCCCGATTTTGCCATCCTTTACTCCTGGGAACATAACAGCAAGGGAAGAAGGAGACAGGAGAGGAGGAGACAGATGTTTATTGCTTGACTTTGTGCTCCCTAGGGAGAGCAGTGCTGGGGACCTCTCCCAGCTGGCCAGTGCTCACTCTCCCACTTGCTGCTGGTGCCAAGTGTGTGGCAGCAAAGATCAGGATTGCAAACAATTGCTACTGGGCTGGGTGCATCCTAACACGAGACAGGAGACAGTTGGAGGAGATAAAAAGGGAATTATTCTGCTGTTTCCCACAACGGAACTCTAGATTGTGCTAATGAGAGATGAGGACACCTTTTGCAAGCAGAGCAGTTTGAAGCAATTATGCTGTTTCCCTTGTTTCATTAGACCTTCCTGTGTCGCTTTGAAGAGCACAATCCTTCCTGATGTCCTGCATCTGCTTTGCTCCATGTCCATGTTCCTTTTTCTCCACTTATTTTTCTTCCATTTGTGGAGCAGTACAGCCAGCAGCTGATGGGCACAAACTGCCCAGCCCCTCTGCCCTCTGTTTCCCTCTGTGCAATGGTTTTCTGGAAACAATGTTGGATTGCTCCTGCTTACTAAATCAGTCCTGGTTTTTACAGCACCATTTAAACTACTTCCTCAGGAAATTTCACAGGCACACTGGCAGGCATTGATTTCAAGCAGAAAATATCCCAGCAGGAAACTTAAAAAGGAAAGATGTGCTGTAATTATATTTGTTCTGGGCTTGCAAGACAGAGGAAGACGAGATATAAACTAACACATGCACTGGAGCTATAAGGTGCAGTAATGCTGTCATTAATACAATCAAAGCACTCCAGAGCACAATTCAGAGCACTTTTCTTGCAAACAGAGTTTTGAAGCTGAAGTGCAGAGCTTTCTATTTGGTCACACACGTGATCCCAGCAGCATAAATGCTAAATGGCACAGACTATTTTGTCTGATCACTCCACAATCCAGTCAGATAGGCACAAACAGTTAAATAACTGTGACAACTTCTGTTCACCAAAAGAATGGACATGCAAGTCCAGCCTTTCAGTCAATTTCTAGAAACAAAAAATGCTTTAATAGAAGAAAGACAACTGTACAATGAAAGGGGATAAAGACTCTGAGACATACTAAATACTTCACACTGTCACAACAGACATTGATTTTACAGAGATTCTCTATAACTGCCTTTTTCTCAGCCAGTTTAGGACCTGCACATACAGTCTGCCCTTTACCTAAATGAAAATGTGTCTGTGGTGCCTTTTTCATTCAATGCACACATGATTTACAAAGCATGGATGGATTTTAGGGTGATACTCAATTTCAAGTGAAATTCCCAAATGAAGAAGTGAGGGTTGGGGTAGGGGATGACTAGATTTACAACTCTTTTTGTTTCAATTAAGCTGATTTCAGGTCTGTTCTCTGAAAGGAGAGCCCCATTAATCAAAGGTATCCTGCTCTGCTATCCTGTCCCAAAGCCAACCCTTCATGCTGGGCAACATGGACAGTGCAGAGCCAGACAGTATCACATAAAGATTAGAAAAGGATTAAATCTGTTACACAGGATCATTGGGGATGAGATTGAAACCACAGACCTCATTGAATAAGCTGCAAGTGGGCAGCAGGAGCCACTGAGCAAGAATATTTTCACTTTTAATGTCCTTGAACCTGCACTGGCGAAGACAGTTGCCCTGCAGAGCCAGTTCTTCTCCAAAGCAGGAAAAACAATAACTTCACTCAAGGGATGAATACAGTGAGAATTTTGCTGAGGTTTAGTCGCACTATTGAAATAAAAAAAATAAATAAAATTAAATCAGTATGCAATTCTTGTATCTGAAAATTTGTCAAATAGAAACTTGATTTTTTTTCTGAACCTGATTTTAAATAAGATTGTCATTTGTATTTGTGACATACAAATATCACATTTATTTATAAAAGGGGAAAACACACAAATTATTTTACATCTCTGCTCAGAACAGGTTTACCTCTTGTAGGTTGCAGGGGTAAAAAAATCTTATTACTGGTACAAACAGGAAATTGGGGCATAACTTTTTAACAGTTTTATAGATCTGTGTTGTGGACAGGGCATTCCTGGAGACACTCCTTTCTCTCCGGGTGACTTGTTCCACTTTCCTTAGTGCGGAGCTGAAGAAGAAATCAAGTTTTGATTTCCAGGCTGGGGTTTGCGTTGTTACAGCCCGGCTATTTATACTCGCGGGAACAATGGGTGACCTTGGCCCGGCGGGAGCACTTGCTCAGCCCGTGCCTGCATTGTCCCGCAGCATTCCCACCCCGCTCCTGCCTCCCTGCCCTCCCCGAGCCTGCCAAGCCCTTGGACGCGGGGTGGGGACATCACAGAAATCATAAACAAAGCCAGGCAAGCCACAACGCTCAAGGCTGGCCCGGCAGCGTGTCCAAAGGCGGGGAGACGTGATTCCTCCCTCCCACGGCCAACAGGGATAAACTTCCCTGCTGACCTCTGTCATGGGATTGTTTCTGTGCTACCAACAGCTGCTTCTTCCAGCGCGAGCAAACCTCTCCCTGGTGGGTTTCTTCCTTTCGTCCTGGCAAACGAGCCAGGTGTCCCGGTTTTCCTCCCGGGTTGTTTTTGCACTAAGGAAACTGCAATTGGAGAGGTGCAGGGCGTACCCCACTGCCTTCACCCTGCCGAGCCCCCGTGCCCTGCTCCTGGGGCAGCCCCTGTGCTGCGAGGGAGGGGGATGCTGCCAGCCCCCACCGCCCTCCGACACAGCCGGGGGGATCCTCGGGATCCTCCGGGAGAACCTGGCAGGGCTCCTGGGCAGATCCCCGGCGCGCCTGTGAAAGCAGAGCCGCGATGTGCCGCCCAGCCACGGCCAGCGAGCGGCTCAAGGACCCGGGAAGAAGGAAGGGGTGTCAGGAATCCTTCCCGGAACAGAGGTTTCCCTCGCTTGCCGTGGGGTCAGATGGACGAACCCGCCGTGTCCAGCCCCGCCCGTGGGGAGCCCAGGGCCGCAGAGGTGTGGGCGCTGCTCCGGGCTGGCCGTGCAGCGGAGATCCCACCAGAGGGACCTCTTGCTCAGGGCTGGGAGAGCCGGGATCCGGCCGTCCCAGGGCCGGGAGAGCCGGGATCCGGCCGTCCCAGGGCCGGGAGAACCGGGAGAGCCGGGATCTGGCCGTCCCACAGCCGGGAGAGCCGGGAGAGCCGGGATCTGGCCATCCCACAGCCGGGAGAACCAGGAGAGCCGGGATCTGGCCATCCCACAGCCGGGAGAGCCGGGATCTGGCCATCCCACAGCCGGGAGAACCAGGAGAGCCGGGATCTGGCCATCCCACAGCCGGGAGAGCCGGGATCCAGCCATCCCAGAGCCGGGAGTACCGGGAGAGCCGGGAGAGCCGGGAGAGCCGGGATCCAGCTGCCCCACAGACGGGAGAGCCGGGATCCGGCCGCCCCAGAGCCGGGAGCACAGCCCTCACTTTGAGCCCAAGATCAGACGAATATCTCTGGATACAACTGCCAGCTCCCAGGAGAGCAAAGCCCCAAGAGAAAGTGCACATGCCCATGAGACAGACCAAGATCCAATAACCAATCACTGGGAATCACATTCCTTTTCTACCTCATTTAGAGTAGGACCTTGTATTTGCAGTTTAAATCCAAGGAGAGAGAGAACATTTCATCCCTCACCATAATATTCATGTAGGAATTTAATTCTGATTTTCAGATTTCCTAAGCAGATTGGAATTGAATCAGTACATTTTCATTCAAGGGTTGAAGTGAATGGATTCCTCATCTCCCATAAATTCCTCATCTCCCTTTCTTGTGGGATCTTCCCATCCACACCTTGGAGGAGAGATGGAACACCCAGTAATGCCCCAAACCAAGAAGCCAGATACAATTAACCCCTCCATGGGTAGACTGGAGACTGAATGGACCAAGAGGACATTATCAGAGTGTCTGTTTAAGGCTGTTTTAATATCCTCCTCCCTCTCCTAACAGGACCCTCAGCTGGCAGGGTGCCCAGGGGCAGCAGGAGCCTCCTCCCATGGAAGCAGTCCTGAGTCACGGCTGCTCTGGTGGGAGATTTTTTTTTTCTCTCTAGCATGGATCTGAGTATAATTAAGCTCCCACAACAACTGGATTAGAGGTTAGATTGCCTCCCCAAATCCCCTGGAGAGCCATAAGAACAGGGAGAGGATAGGGACCTGCAGTTTGTGCCAGCACACACCTGCAGCAAACCCCAGGCAGCCTCACAAACAGCACCCAGCAGGTCACATAACAGGGAATAACAGCAGCACCCACAGCACCCACTGCCACCCCTCTCCCCAGAGCCTGGGTCAGCAAAGGCAGCCTCAGAGCAGGAAGGCTGGGATGGGGGTTAATTGCTGATGGTGTTTGCAGAAGAGGTTCAGGGGTGAGTAAACACACACAAACATTTATGAGTAGAAGTCTGGGATTAGGCCCAGTTTCCAGATGGCTTTCTTGGAAAGGCTCTAGGATTGCTGCTCTGTCACAGCAGTGTGGTGCTATCAGGAATACCACTTCAAAACCTTCTCTGGAAATGCTCAAAGCACGGAGGTTTCCTTCCAGACCCACATTCCCAGCACTACCTGGTGCCTCCAAGCTGCAACTCCCGATCACATCACTAAATTTTACAGAATTTGGCTTAAAAAGCCTCTTCTACCTCGCATCATCACCAAAGAGATGGCTGGCAGTTTCAAATTTAATTTCTGCTGTTAAAACATTCACCAGTTTTTGGGAGTTTTTTGCTCACATCTGATGGCTCCACAGTTCAAACATGCTCTGAATGTATCACAAATCAGATCTAGATTTTTAAATATAAAGATAATTTTCTGTGGAACAATTTTCAGTGGTGATAGGAATGGTAGTTCTAAATGGTACTTTTAAAAAGTTCTAATCACCCATATGCACGACTCCACCTGTTTAATAATAAAGTTTGTACTGTTTAATAGTGAGATGGCAAAACTCCAACCTCGAAATTGCCCCCAGCCTTCACAAACATCTTGTGATTTCTTGCCCAAATGATAAGGTCCAAAAAAAGCAGCCTTTCCATGAGTGAGAAATAATGAATGCAAGCAAGAATCACTAGGGCCCTGTATGCACAGATTAATTCTTGTATTGATGTTAAGGGGGTTTCCTTTCCTGATATGATAATTTCCTTTAACTGCTGAACTTGGAAGGGAGCCATCCCTGTGCAGCTGGGCAGGGCTGCACTGTACTGGCCATGGAGATGGTATTTTTGGAGTGTGGGGGCTGCTCGCAGCTCTCTGCTCCCCAAGTTTCACAGTGTGGTGTCAGGGGGAGTCACCCCACAAACTTCAGCAGTGGGAGCACAAACTTCTGCCTGGCAGAGGAGGAAAGCCCCCAAGCTCTCCCTTGGTTTGCTGCCCACACAGGGGGGGCTCTGAGGGGGCTGCTGCTCTGTGAACACAGCAGCCCATTGCCAGCTCCTGAATGTTCCACTAAAAAGCTCAGGTGCTGTTTAGCCTTAGTTTTCCCTTTTTGGGCAAAGGGTGTCTCCTCACCAACAGTGCCTGGTGTCCTCAGAGCACCCCATCCTTTCTTGGCCCTTTGGTAATTTAAAACCATTACCATTTGTCCTAAAAAGGTCAATTTAGGTTAGATGTAAGGAAGATTTTTACAATGAGGCTGTTAAAACACTGGCACAGGTTCTCCAGACAGGTGATGGATGCCCCATCCCTGGAAACATTCAGGGTGAGACTGGATGAGGCTCTGAACAGTTTGGTCTTAAAGGTGTCCTGGGTCATTACAGGGATGTTGGGCAGAATGACTTTTACGAGGTTCCTTCCAAGCCAAACCATTCTATGATTCTGTGATCCATCACTCGTTGCCTGCTCCAGCCTTTTACCTTTCCTTCTCGGCACCCTCCAGGCCCCTCTCCAGCCCCGCAGCTTTCACTCAATGGCACAGATGCTGTTTTGATGGGTGATTGAGCAACATCTCCCTGCAGGAATCTCCAGGCAGCACCGCACCAACATCTGCTCCAAACCCTGTTTCCTCAGTGCCCCAGATGTGATTTCAGCACTAAGTCATGTTTCATCAGTAGCTCTAAGGATTATATGTCTGCCTCATCAGGCTGAGTGCTGCCCATTAGCACTCCACAGGCTTGAAAGAAACAATTCAACAAAAACCAAAGAGCTGCAAAGGGGAAAATATTCCCTACGGCCAAGCTGAACTCCCACTGAATTGCCCGTAAGTGTTTCCACTGACTCCAGGGTGAATTTGCTCCAGGGCCAGTCACTATCCGGGAGACGACCTGTAAATGGATGATATTTCTGTGTGAGTCATCTATATGTACAGGCAAATTTAGCTCCTTTCTCCACTACGTCTTTTGTCTTGTCATTGCTGTTTATGTAAGGAGCTCTGTCCTTCTGTCACCTCAACACTTTAATGATCAGACACTTGGCATCACACGCAGGGTGGTGACAGTAGGCTGCAGAACATGAAACATCACCTCCCAACTTTCTGCTTGAACATGAATTTATTTCTTCCTTCGTAGAATTGTAGAATTATTTTGGTTGGAAAAGACATTTAAATTAATCAAGTCTAACCCAGCACTGCCAAGTTCACCACTAAACCACATCCCCAAATGCCACATGTCTTTTAAATCCCTGCAGGGATGATGACTCTACCACTGCCCTGGACATGCTGTTCCAATGCTTGACAACACTTTCAGTGAAGAATTTTTTTCCTAATATCCAATCTAATCCTCCCCTAGCACAACTCGACACCATTTCCTCTCATCCTGCCCCTTGTTACCTGGAAGAAGAGACCAACTCCCACCTGGCTACAACTTCCTTTCAGGGAGTTGTAAAGAGCAATAGGGTTCACCCTGATGTCATCATTTCCTTATGAGCATCATCTTCTACAATATAAATGTGTTCCCTCCATTTTGAGGTAGCACGTTGCCATGAAGAAGAAAGAGTTTCAGAAGACCACACTGGTTTGTACAGGTGTTTTGTTGGCACCAGAACAAGTGCTTGCCCAGGCTCAGGTCCCAGGAGCACACTCAGGAGGAGTGGGGCTCCCTGACATCTCCAGCAGTGCTGTGGTTGTACCAGCTGCAGTAGTTGCCAGCTAGTTATTGCATCCTCCCTCACTGATAGCTTTGTCTAACCAACAACGTAAGAGCATGGAGTCTGGAAAAAGATGTCTGGAAATCATGCTGGGAAATGGCTTTCAGAGTCACAACACAGCACTCAGCCATTACCTGTCATCTGATGAGCAGCAAGGGAGCAGGGAAGGAGCTATACCCCTAGGTTTGTAGATCCAGACATCAGAAATTACCCAGTAAATTCTGTGGCTAAGGAGCTTCAAAACGTTTGAAAGAAATGAGCAGCTTTATCTGTTGAAAGGGTTTAAGCAAAGTGAGACCAAGACAGCTCTTCAAGAACACCCAGAAAAACAATCAAACATAGGAAGTAAATCTTTGTCCGCTTCCCCAAACTACCACTCAAGTCAATTTGAAGGAATTTAGAAGCACCTGGTGTGTTTTGAGAGGGGATTTCTGAAGACACTGGCAGGGAGAAGTAATGTAGAGAGAGAAGCCCTTGAGAAGTGATGAGACCTCCCTCAGACCATGTGTTTGAGGCAGAGGAAGAAAGGAAAGCTGTAATTACTCAAACATTTCCAGAGCCAAGAATTATCCAATTAAAATAAAGGCAGATAAATACAGGATGAGCCTGAGGACAAGCAGCAACTCCATATTCCCAAACCGGCCCCCTATAAACAACATTTTGTGCCAGAAACTGGGTTTTCTGGAAAGACACAGACAACCCCCACTCTGAGGAATTCTTCTGGGCAAACAGTTTGTGCCCTGAAAATACAATCATCTCATTTGCCAGCCTGTGTACTGCTGACCTGTACCTCAAGCACATCACATTAAAGCCAAGGCTTTCACCAACCACATCCCTCCCTCCACGAGGACCCATGACCTCAAAGACTCACAGATCCAATGCAGAATGGGATGTTGACAGGGAATGGCCAGTGACACCTCTGGGCAGTGTCACAGGATCACATTCAGAAAGCAGAAGAAATGAAAAAGCTCCATCTGCTCAGCAGGTGTTTTTCCTGCAGGAGCCAGGATAGATGTGCTTGGCTGAAACACATCCCCTGTCCATTTGGACCTGCCCAAACTTCACTGACTGCACTGCATTCCCACATTACTTGGCTTAGAATCCTGGAATTGTTAAGGTTGGAAAAGACCTCCAAGATCATCAAGTCCAATCTTTGACCTGATTGCCCTCTGCCTTCTAAACCGTGTCACAAAGTGCCACGTCCTTTTGTTTCTTGAACTCTTCTAGGGGTGGTGACTCTGCCGTTCCACTTAACAGCATGATTGGCCAAGTGTAATCCTAGAAGGTGTTGAACTCCCACATTTTTCATAGGCTACAGCCAGAGGCTCAAGAATAATGTCAGAGATGGTCAAAGCAACTTTTTTCAAGCTATGGAAACTGGGTGTGTAATGTCACCTTCCTGTCACCTTCCTGGATCAGCTTCCCTGCACACCTCAGTGCTTTTGTTCCTCACCTCATTTCTTGGTGTTAGAAGTTCAATTGTCCTCACCTTGAAAGACGAGAGCTCAGATTTTCTCTGAGGAAGGAAAACATATTGAAATATAAATATAAATGTAATATTACCTCTAAAAGAATAGTTGAATGACAGTTCATTTTTCCACCTTAAATGTAATTTTCAGCTTTGAAAAAAATCCATTAAATTAAATTAATTTATAGCAACAAAATTAGAATCTAGATAGCTAGAGAGATTTCCTTTCATTTACAATTCTTCCGCTTTTTTAATTGCTTGGCTCAAAAGCAAGCAGAGCTTTTCTTATCACTCTTACATGCTTATTGTTAATTTTCTTCTATAAACGAAACTCCAGACATCTTCCTTGTAAAAGCATGCCAGAATTTACAGTGGCACCAAACTAAAGCAATAATTCCTACAGAAACTAAGCAGATTTCATTATTGTCAACATGTTTTTCACATCATAGGAAAAGGTTGGACAATTCAAATGTCATATAAAAGGTGGGATCATTTTACTAGAGGAGAAGACTGGAGGATCCCAGTCCCCTGATATTTTAACAGTTCTAATTCCTCCCACAAGGCAGAGAACAGAACTATAGAAATACATAGAAACAAAATACTGGAACATTGTGAAATACTTCTAATTTCACCAGAATTTGGACCAGCAGAGGTATGCAGAAATAACCTTATTTTGCATTTCTTTCAGCTCTTGGAGAAGGTTTTGGCATCACTTTTAGCTGGAGAGGCTATTGCTGGATGGAGCGGGCCTGCAAGGAGGTTTGTTAAACTGAGCAAGAAGCCAGAAGACCTTCAAAAGAGAAATCCATCCTGGAGGCCAATGTCTGAATTCATCTTTAATTCTCTATTCACCTTGTGCAGCCCCAGGAATTCCAAGAGTGCTGGGAGATTAGACATTTATCTTTCCATCCTCTCAGCATCCCATTAATTTTATTTTTAAGGAAGTCTCATTTGTCTCTCTCCCCTCACTTTCTCCTGCTATAACTTCTTGTTTGAAACTTTAGGGACAGCAAGGCCAATGGACAGTTCCTCAGTCTGTGTGGAAGATTACAGCAAAGGCACAGCAAATGTCAAGAGTCCTTCTTTCTTTAACCCTGAAACACATCATGATTTGGAGGATCTGCAGGGCAAAAAGCCCAAGAGGTTATAGGAGACACCGAGTACACAGAGGAGAACACAGAAATAAATCTTTTACCATCACACAAGAACCAGAAGCATTTTAAGTCTGTGATCACTAATGGCAGGACAGACAAGCTCAAGAACAGCTTTTAAAACTAAAAACCCATTGTTAAAATGTGAAAAGATCCAGAGGAGAAACAGAAGCCCAAAATAAACCCCCCCAAAACTTGAGGAGCCTCATACCTTTGGGCTGTTTTCCACAAGAAGAGACAGAGAAGGTGATGCCCAGAGACCAACATCTGTCCACACTGGAGCTTGATTTCTCCCCTACAGTTTATGTACATGGTGCTGCTGAACTGGTGGCAGAGGAAGGATTTAAAGGATTTAAAATAATACTTTTTCTATTTACTAGCCCACACCCAGGCTGTCCCACTTTTCAATGGAGTAACAGAAAGTCCACCAAGCCCTGACACTGTTAAATAAATTGAAATAATCTTAATTACATGGCAACAGGCACATATTTGTGCTGATGTTTAACAGATGATAAAGAAATTGAAACTTGAGATTTGTTGTTGATTTTTGAAGGATTTCTTGATGAGACTGTCAGTGCAGACTCCAGAACAGTTCAGTCCCAGAGAGACTAAGGCTCCAGTGTGCCTTAACATCACTACCAGTGATTGCTAGAAATGTTAAATCAGGAGCCAGCTGGTGGGTGCATGGCCCATGCCTGGCTCTCCATCTGCATCAGCATTCCAGATTGCATAGTGGAATAACACAACCACACAGAGAGCCACAGTCTTTGAAAACCACAGGGCCCAGCCAAAGACCTGAGCTCTTTGGTTGCAATAGAAACAAAATATTTTGTGAATAAAATCAAGAGTTGAATGCTTTCTTCAAGACCTTAGGGTGACACTTAGAATTTAACATGTTGACTACAACCAAGGAAAAAAAAAGGCACAAGGTAGAGCAATAGCCAGGAATCCTGGAGGGTTTGGTACCTAATGGCACTATCCTGGTTTTGGTTTTGACCATGAATTACTATTAAAGAAGTATTTTTTTAATTAAAAACTAGCCACATCTGAAGGGAGGGAACTGACAGCTCTTGGGTTGAGGCTCAGTGAAATCAGTCCTGATTCTACAGGGCAAACCAAAGGCACTTGTACTTACTATGAAACATTGGTTAATAATTGGTTAAAGTGGATCACAGCACAGTAGCATATCTAAACCAACTTTATGGATGGTGAGTTGGCTGCAGAGGAAAACCCTGGACACAAAATATTGTAGAGAGAATGAAAGCTTGAAACAGCAATAAATTTAAGGAAATGATTTCTGCAATCCCTAGACTGTCTATGTACAGTCTGAATATATTAAAATTGCTGTGCTCTTTCCACAGCTGGAATACTTGACACACTTGAAGGAACCCTATGTAAATAGGCAAATAACTTGCTTATATTTTCTTTAGAAAAATTGTCATTTTTCATGGCACTGGGCTGTGAGCATTGACACAACAAGTTGTTTTCATTTTCAAAATGGAACAGAAAAGAGGAACAGGTAGTGTGAGAGACCATCCCAGGAAAAAAACACAAAAATGTGCAAAACACTGACGAGCAACATTCTGCAACAGCTGCCTCCACTGCCCTGCTTCTGTAGGAGAAACTTCAATGTCTGGAAAGACCAGCCAGTGCAAAGCAATAAGCATTTCCAGTGACAAATTCTGATTTCTTTACCTGTCATTGCAATTTTCACTTTTGTGTGCAGCACCTTCCTGACCTCTTTTTCCAAGTGCTTTCAAAAGAACATTCATTCTCTTTCCATTAGCTGCTTACCCTTTGCAGGAGATGGTTGCTTTGGAGAAATCAGCCAGAAGCTTATCCAAAAGACTACAGTTTGGATGGGAATACAAGAAGGGAATAGCTTTCAGCATTAAAAAGACATTTTCCATTAAAATTTAGATGTCAAGTGAGTAATTCAGCATGTGGAAGGCTACTGCTGGGAAGAGATGTTCGTGTGGTAGTTAATGAGCAAAGGTCATCCAACCCTTACAGCCTCTGGAACAGCCTGGCTGTTGGAGATGAGATGAGAGGAGCTTGTTCAAAGTCTTATGGCCTCAGCCCAGCCTCTGCTAATGAGTCATTCTGATCTGGGAACGTTCCTTCAGCACAGCTGCCTTCAGATCTGAGAGCTGGCATGCATGGTTGAAGTCTTCAGAGACACAGGATAGTCAGACACTGCTTCCAACATCCCCTCCAAAAACAGAGAGTTCAAATGCTCCAGGCTCCACTTACAGACCCTTCCTACTCAAGCAGTGAGTGCTGAAAATGGACAAATCTTCTCCATAAGTTCTTTCTCCTGAAAAACACACAGAGATGCAGAGCAGCAGATCAGCTGGAAGGAATCCACAGAACCCCAGAGGAGCCACCTGGACAAGTCTGTTTGTGGCTCTCCTGAGGGAGAGGAATCCCAGACACATTTACTGGAGCCAGTTCTTTGCACCAGCAACAGAAGGGAGGCTGAGGACCTGCTCCTAAGCAGCAAGAAACACCTAGAGACTAGCATGACCGGTTTTAAGGAAGTTGTGCAGCTACAGAGCAGTTCTCAGATGCCCTGTGGCAAACCAAGGCCTATTCTGCTAGGTGTGACTTAAAAAGCTTTACCTTTATTCCCATGATTTAGTGAATTCAGGAGTAGCAGATAAAACTCCAAGTAGCTCCTCTATTCATCCAAACTTTCCATTTGCTTCTGACATTCCTTCTTTCCCTTCTCCCTTGGCCTCCCAGGGCCAATAACATTTTCATGCCATAAGCTGGAAACAATTAAGGCAGAGACAACAGAAAAACATCCTTTACGGATTAGTTCACGTAAGTAATTGCATTAGCCTTTTCAGCAAACTGTGTTAAAGCCAAAAGACTCCTGGCTTCAGTGGCTGCAGGAGGTTCCAATTATAGTCACCCTTGAACAAATAAAAACACAGCCTTGCTGCAAGTGACAGCAATTCTGCTCCTACAGTAATGGTGTGACACTGTTAGGCCATATCTGACTGCCAGAGACAGGGATATCTATTCTCCAGAAACAAATTACTAGAAGCAGAGGAATGTGTATGGAGTTTATAGTAAACATCATTACACTACGACTTTACACTAGTGTTAGGTTTTCTACATAAGGCTCATAAAATGCAAGGCATCTGCCTGTGCAAAATGGAGATGGATAAAAAAATCCTCATTAAAATCCGACAGAAGAAACACAGAACAAATTCCAGAGTCTTTGCCAGACTGAGCTAGCAGCAATTGCAGCCACTGGAGCACAAGCCTTTGGAGATGTCTGCATCCCATCAGCACATGGTCACAGAAGGATGGGTAATCATTCCCAAATCCATCTTGTGCCATGCTTTGAAAGGCCACACTGATGTGAACGTGCACTTTCTACATCAATGGAGCTGCTGTAGGTAGCAGTGGTATTACTGCTTTATAGACTGAAGTACACAGATTATGTGTCTATTTACTTAAAGATTGGAGTGGAGAAGCAGATTGCCTGGGGAAGCTGTGGATGCACCACCCCTGGAGTCATTCAGGGGCAGGTTGGACAGGGCTGTGAGCAACCTGCTATAGAGGAAGATGCCCAGGGGGGTTACAACCAGCTGGTCTTTAAGATCTCTCCCAACACAAATCATTCTGTGGTTTGCTGGTCTGACAGCAGCAGCCAAAGCACTTTTAGGGCTGAGCTGCAGCAGCATGGGGCTTGCACTGGGTGATCTTCAAAGGTCCCTTCCAACCCAAACTCTTCTGTGATCCTCCCAGCACCGTGGGAGTAGGGAGGAGCCAACCCAGAAGCTGTGTCACACCCACACAGGGCAGGCAGGTGTCCAGGGCCCTCACAGAAAGGGCTCTGAGCTGGTGCTGCACCATCACACATTTAAATTCTGGACATGGCTGAAAACAGCAAGGGAAACAGAAGGTTTCCAGAAAGGTGTGGGCTGAAGGAGATAACTCAAGGGTACATCTATGAATAGATCCCTGGTGGGTGAAGCTCTTTTAGAACATTAATACAAGTCTGCTTTTGGATCAGTGTGTGGCACATACAAGTCACCAAAGGGTGGGACTATAAGGGGTAAGTCAGCCCAGCAAGACATATGTGCTCCAATCCATGGGGTGAACAAGCCCAGAATTGCTCAGAGGTGGGTGCCCAGGCTGCTGGTCACTGTGCTCTTGTCTCTGAGCCTGACATCGTGCTACAGCCTGAGCTGTGTGCTGTTGCATGCAGTGAGTATGTTCAACCACAGCTCCCAATACAGCAGAGCCTCTGTCCTTCTAAAAGATCCAGTTTTAAGGGTCTAATGGAAATTTTGAAGTTATAGTCATTGCTTTTGTGATGAAGAATCAGAAGCAGGCTGTAAACAGGCAAGGTAAATTTTAATCCATGGGAGGATTTAATCAAACTATTCCACTATTGCAGCCAGGAAGAGTCAAAACCTGCTTAAACCTGACAAGTTAATTCTCTACATTGTGGAGCCAAGAACAGATGTGAACTTCCTGCTAAATCCCCAGCAAGTTCTGTGTGCCCAAGGGATGCCTCATGACTGGCCCATAGAGCACTGAGTGGCAGCTTAGGGCACATCCTCTCCTCCAAACTCCAGAAACCACCTGGAGCTTTGTGAGGAGCCAGCCAGCTCAAGAACTGCCTAACATTAGTTCACTGCACTGCCTGAATCCACCTAGAGCCTTGTATGATCTCCTGGATCTCCCAGGTGGGGGAAAGCACCAAGCTGCACCTGAGGGATGGGAGAGTTTCCTCTTGCATAAATCCAGCCCAAAATACCAACCTCAGTTTCTCCAGTCCAAGTGAGAGCTATGCTGTGGTTGTGTCTATCTCTTACCAAAAGTCCCACCCAGATTAGAACAAGAAAGCTTTCATTGTGCTGAGGTTTTACATTCAGTGAATCAACAATTCCCAGCAAAGAAGGATTTCACTGGAAAATTCCTAAACCAGATCTAATTTGCTCCTAAATGTAATAAAAATTCCAGACTAGATCCTCAAGTGCTGCAGTTCCAGTGCCCGAGGCAAGGAGGAATGATGCCACCTCAGCAGTGACCTGGCACACAGTGCTTTGGCCAGCTGTTTTCCTTTTGCTCTTTAGGGACTTCCCAGCTTACCTTAAATAACCCAATTTGCAGTGGGCAGCTGCAGTTAGGTCTGTAACTTGCTCCTTTTTCCCCAGTCTTGCTGTTGCAGCTGTTGTGGTGATCTCTTGCTCTGAGCCATCTGTAATCCTGTGTTTGGTTGTGGCTGGTGCAGACCAACGTGCTCATGATTCAATGTTTGCCTTGGTCTGCAGTGACTCAGCTTTGCCTTCCAGGACATGGCATTCTACTCCCATGTGGTGTCCTCCACAAAACCCCACAAAAGACACTCTTGGCATTGCTCTGCTCCTGCCATTCCCTATGAATCCCATGGAGTCTGGGAGAAGAATGTCAGGATAGACCCTTTGTACTTATTTATGTTAAAACAGAATTACAAAAAATGGGTAGGAATCAGGTAATGCCCATCCAAGCTAATGGGCACAGACTGAGAAGTAACTACAGCCCAAAGCCATAGAGCACCTTGTTCTGGGAAGAGTAAAGTTCTTTCTAAAACAGGTTCTTATTTAGAACCTAGTGGTAGGTAGCCAGAGTTTTCTCATCAATTATGCAGAAACTGGATTTAGTTGCTGGCCTTCCCAAACTGGAATTGTAAATAGAGCTCCGTGTCACAGCCATGGCACCCGACCACAGCTCAGTTGCTTTGTCTTGCATCTGCATTTTTGGGATGCTGCTGAATCCCTGTGGTCACAGGAAGACATTGAGCATGGAGAATCTTAAGAGGAGTCACAGCACAGCAGACAGGGAAGAGCTGAGGCTGTTCCAACAGTGCTGATGCACAGAGGCACAGAGCCCACTTCAGGTCTGTGTTTCCCTGTTTTTGTAGGCAAGATCCACATCAAGGCTTTGACCAAGCCTTGGGTAAAGCCGTTGTGAAGGATTATGAAAAGCCATGCCTGGAGGGAAGGTATGTGGGGAAGTGCAGCCAGCTGAGTACCCCAGGCTGACACTATTGGATCTGTAGGAGTGCAGCAAAGAGCTCAGGGATGTACAGCTCATCCGAGGGCAGGGAAACGCCTTAACTGCTTTTTCAAGCCTCCCTTGGTGACACTTGGGGCTCCTGGTTTCTTTGGGGGCTCCTAGTGCTTAACTCCCAGTTAACTGCTGCTTAACTCCTAGTTAAGTATTAACTAGGAATGAGACTAAACATTTCCCTTTGTGAAGAGATGCCCCTCCTGACTCCCTACACATCTGCAGAGGCTCAAAGCCACATTTCTTCTGCACTGTCTGGTTTGAATTAGACTCAGGAACTTGTTCCAAATGCCAAAACATAGAGAACTCGTGACTCATGCTCTGTCATGCCTATCCTGGCCTTGAGGAGCCTGGTCCCTCCTGTCAGGGAGGGAAAGGAAAACCCAGTGATACTTTAAAAGGTATGGCAGGAGGGTGCTGCAGATATAGAGAGCTGCTAAGGAATCTGTACATCATGTGTGTACTCAGCCAAGGTTTGAGAGCAGAAGTCAAGCCCCTGCTGCAGGTGATTTAAAGTCTAAGATGGGTACATTCCACAACAGGACAAACACTCTTCTGAACAATTCCTGAGGGAAAAGTCACTCAGGCATGACAGGCTTGGCAACCTGTGCATTGAGAGAGATGCAGCATCCAAGGGAGCTTGAGGATTGACTCTGTGGTGACAAAGAGCTAGCAAGGTATCCTGTTAAAAAGTCTTTATGGGGATAAGATCCAAAGGTCCCCACTTTTCCAGCAAATTCCACTTTGTTTTCTACATAGTATCTGGAGTGACAGCATGAAAAAGTAATGGCAATGGGATGTTTTCTATCATAAATAGGGAAAGAACAGACAGGATTTCTGCCAGTACCACCTGCCTGGAAAGATGGAGACTGAGCCCTTCCTTTGGCCCCATGTGCATCCTCCCAGGGTGATTGGGCACCAAGAGAGAAAGACAAAACCTAAAAGCTGGAAGGAAAGTGGGATTTTCAAGATGAAACTCCTGCAGCTTTCCCATGTCCTGAACTTCTGGACAGTGAGCTGGCACTGTAACATACCTCATTCCCAAGGAAGCTGGCAGGGGCCTCTGAGCACCTTCAGTGTCTTTGACTGCTCAGCCAGCAACGCTCCCCTTCACTCCACACCAGGCTGAGACCCTTCTTTATCTCAGTTTCACAGTAAACTCAACTATTGCCCACCTGGGTGCTTTATTTCCCACCCAGAATTAAAGTAGATCCATTCAAGTAGAAAAGCTATGAATAAATTTGCTGCTGAACTCCACACTTCAAACTGCAATAAAGGCATCCTGAGATCTTACTACTATTAGTCTCTAAAATTTACAAGAATTCTCAAAACTTCATTTTCTTGAACAATCTTTTTGCCTCTTAAGATGGATTCTGCTCATCAAAACCCACCCAGAGGGTGCAATGCAATTCAATCAATGCACTCTACAGCTCACCATGCATCGTTGACTTGCTTCAAAGGAAATTAATTCACAAAGAGAAAGTGGATAAGGATTTGCTACCAACAGCCAGAAGTTAAAACCAAACAAATTCTCAGCATCAGAGAGCTCTTCTCTTTCCACTAAGGTACTATAGTGAACAGAATTAAATTGAAAAAAAAAAGATGAAAAGTATCTGTATATGGAGGTAATAGTGGGGATGGTAGCAACTGAGTTATTTTGATAATTTATTCTTCAAAAGACTCAAAGTTTTTGATCTGCACCTCATTTTGAAGATGCATGAAGAATACAGTTTCAGATTTTATATTCACACTGAGGACCTTTGCTTTATTCCATCTCTATTTCAATATAATTGACTAGGAAATGACATGAATCAGTTTCTAAAAGCCCAATGATGCTTTTTGCCTGAAGTTGTGTTTAATGAAATCATGAATGTCAGAAGTTGTTTAAAACAGCTAATTCCACAAAGATTTATTGCTACATTTTTTCCATGTTTTAGTGCTCAAAAATATTGTTTCAATACCAAGTACTGTATGAGCAGGAATAAGAAAGTCCTAGAAAATAACTTGAGGGGAGAGGGAGGGGGGAAAGAGGAGCAAGTCCAAAACATGAAGTGCAAGATAAAACAGGGCTCCATTCCCTCAGGTGGCCACTGCCCCCACCAGCCTGATCCCTGGCCCATTGCTTTTAAGTTGTGTATTCTCTTTTTTTTTTTTTCCTTGAAATTACATTAACCATGTCTATGTTAAGATATAACCTAATTTTCTTCTTTAAAGCCACCTCCTATATCACTGTGCAGACACACTGCTTATATGCAGATAGAAAATGGCCTGGCTGAAAGAACCAAGACTTCAAGACATCATGAACTTCCCTCAGGATATGGAACACTGGAAGCCTGTTGCTATTTAGACTTTTTTTTTTTTTTTAAATACTGATCTTAGCTACAGTTTACTTTCCCCACTTAGAAATGTGGAAAAGTTTGTTCAGCTTAAAATTTCCTGTTTGGCATCAGCAGCTGCTGGCTGTAATATTTATAAATATTTCAGCAGACATTTCTAGGGAAATCTGGTTACAATTAAGCAGTGAGTGATGGGGCTGTGCAGTCCCTCACTCCCAGGCAGGATGGAGGTGACCCCTGGGAGGAGAGGGGCTGCTGCTGGGTGAGCTGTGTGTGCTGCAAGGAGAGTGTTAGCAGCCAGCAGCACAACTTCAGGGGGTCTGTTTTCAAACAGAAGAGTGAAATCACTTGCCTGTGGTATCCAAATATAGTAGCTGGGGAGGAACATTTGGTCAGCAGGCCTGGGACCACCTACTCTGAGCCTTGCTCTCTGTGCTTCCCCCACCCCCATGTGCCCTCAGGCATCCCCAGGTTGTGCAGTGCAGAAACTTCTCCAAGCAAAGCAACTCTCCCAGGCTGTCAGCTCCTCACATCCCAGTGTGTGTCATCCTCTCCCTGGGTACAGCAGCCTCACTTTGGCCCCGATTTTCATTGATATGAGCTAAAGATCAGCAAGAGTGAAGGGCAGAAGGAAGAGCCCAGATGAAGACAAGCCTTTGATTTCCCAGGCAGGTCTGTCCACAGCTTTCTGAAGCATTCACCTCTGCAGAACCAAGGGCAGGTCACTGCCCCTCAGGCAGCCACCACCTCACTTCAGGGCTTCCCAGGGCAAATTTCTTCTCATCTTTTTTAAACAGCCTCCAATACGATCTGAGCTGGCGCTTAACAAAATAAAGCCTCCAAACATCTCAACATTTCCTTGGACTCAAAGATTTTTGTGCAATTGATGCAGGTCATGCTGCATGGACACACTTTCCACCCTGAGTGCCCCATCGCTCTGTGCTGGGCAGAGGAGAGGGAGAACGTGGCTTCCCAGTGAGCCAGCTCACTCTGAGCAGTCAGGAAACACAATAAACAGTCAGGCACTGGTGCTGTCTCAGAAAACACTGCCCTGAAAGAGCAGCTGCCCTTTTCACTGCTAGGGTGCTGAGCAAGGGAGGGATGACTCAGAGGAGTGGCAGGTGAGGAGGACACGTGTGCCAGTGAGCTGCTTTCCCCTCTGCCCTGGTTGTTGCCTCCCTGATGCTGCACTGTGTAAAGCCAGGGCACCCAGAGCCTCTCCACTGTGCCCCAGGGACACCAGTCACATAGCCAGGGGCAGCTGGAGCCTCATAGCAAGCAGAGTTTCCCATGCCCAAGCCCAGGCAGTCAGGTGTGAATGAGCTTCATTCCTGTCCTGTCTGCCCTCCTGGCAGAGGGCACCTCCCAAAACCTGTACCAGGAGGTCTACAGCACAGGAAATGGTCCAAGCCATCCTACTGTAGCTCACAGTTCAGTGTTGATCCTGCTCAGTGTCCCATCTCTTGGGTCCTTAACTCAAAGCCTCTGTAGCTTCAGAAAACTTTAGAGCACAGGTAATTTTATTACCGTTTACCTAGTTTATTTCAGAGGTAACACCAGCAGGAATGTAAGGTGGAGGCAGCCCAGAAGAAGAAAGTCCATAAAATAATTCTGCAGTAAAAAACTTTTATGGGAGAAGTGACTTTAAGTTCCTCATTTGCTGGTTTTACGTAAAAAGAAGCAAAATATGCTGAGCAAATACAAGGCAGAGTGGCACAGCCTCACCCCCGGCCTGTTTCCGCTCCTACGCAACAGCACCACCAACTCCTTAAAGAGCAGCATTTCCTGAGCCTCAAGTGCTCGCAGATGGGGCTGTCCTGGAGCCCTTTCTGCTGATGCTCCTCAGTTCCCCTTGCCTTGCGTGACTACTCTGCAGCTTGGCTTTGTTTATTCCACTTTTTCCTGCTCTTTAGTTACGAGCCACGGAGAGGAACCGGCCACTTCTGCTGCTGTGGTCCCTCGCTGGGGCCAGCGCACGTCCACGGGGCAGGGGTGGGGTGTGTCACTGCCACTCACGTGAGCCACCATTGCAAAATCAGGCCTCTTCAGCTTTCAGAATCACAGGATGGCACAGTGGTTTGAGTTGGAAAGGACCTTGAAGGTCATCTAGTTCCAAAGCCCCTGCCATGGGCAGGAACCCAGTAGGCCACAATGGATCTACCATTGTCAGAGACAAGGCTGTCAGTACTTCTGTCTGAGAACTTTGTGTTCTGGGTGATGAGGAGGGTGATGATCTGTTGCCTGGCTATGAGTAGGACCAGATGTAGCCAGGCTTGGTCCAGTGACACATCCCGAACTTTGAGATGCCAGCTCCCAGCTGGAAGCCACATCACCACATGAGTGTGTGTGGTGCCCAAACACATTGGTAGGGGAACACACACCTGTGCTGAGCATGGGATTGGGATGCCTACAGTTTACAGCAAATGCATGTATCTTCAGGTCACTGTTATAAAACCAGCCTAAATTATAATTTCATGACTGCTGTCATGGTCATCATGATACTTCATCTTCCTTCAGAGCAATCCTCTGGCTCTTGCCTTGTAGAGGTTGATAACTCCCCAAGTGCTACATGTACAAACACAGTATGTAATACTTGGGGGTAACCTGGGATTTCCACCTAAAGGTTCCTGAGGAAGGTTGTTTATCCCAATTGCAAACTTCAAAACAAAGGTAGAAAGCTGGAAGACTACACAGCAACACTGGTAGGAATCCTGAAATCCAGGAACTTATCTTGCTGCTCTGCAAAATTTAACAAATGCCCCGAGACAGCCTCTGGCTTCTGCACAATTATTTTCCAAACAGGAGATCTTGATCCTTCTCCCAGAAACAGCAATTAAATAGAATGAGTTTTGCATTTGCCAGCTAATAGGGCTTGATGCACAAGCTGCATGTGAAAGAAATGTGTGACTTCCAAAGTCAGATGAAGTCCCCTTGAAAATGCTGAACAGAGAAAGAACAGACAAAATCAAAAGCCAGAGGCAGCCAAGCTCTCTGAAAAGCTGCAGTAAAGTCAAGGGTAAGTGTAGCAGGACAGATGTGCATGGGTCAGCCATGGCAATTCTATAAAGAACTTCTCGGTATCATGAATGGCATCATCCAGCAAACCAAGCCTTCCTGTCACTTTCCTTTCCAGGAGGTGAAAACAAATTATTGGAATATTCTCCCTTAGCAGGAGATCCCTTCACCTGGCACAGTGCATGGCTCACCAGACACTGCTGCCCTCTGCTCCTGCACCAACTGACTTCTCCTAGAAAAAGTGCTGAGCTTTTGAAAAGTGATCATAAAAATCTTACAAAACAGTAAGGGATAATTCGTTGTTGGAAAGAAAGTCCCCCTAAATATTTTTCTTTGGAGAATTTACAAGTTTCTGAAAAATCTCTCAAATGGGTCTCCAAAAAGGACTCAAAAGAAAAACAAAACAATGCTAGAGTTGCCTGAGCCACAGATGAATGCTTCTGATCCCAGCTGCCCCTTTGAGCCTGCCTTTCATCAGTACTACTATTACTATTGTTTTTTCTCTTTGCTCCTCCTGGGACACTAGCTAACAGTGCAGCAACTTTCCAATAAATCACAGGCAGAAGCAGGAATTTCCCTGCAGCAGAAAAGCAGGAGTACAGTTTTCCAGGGACGGCCTGTGGGTGGCTTCCCCAGCGGGGTCATGCTCCTGCAGCACATCTGGCTCTGCTGCCTTGGCTTCCCTCAAGCCTCTGCCTGGCCTTTGACACGGGGGAAGGCTTTTACCTTCCCACTGCCCCCACACCGAAGCACAGGGAGCTGCCTCTGCCCACCCTGCAGCCCTCCCAGCCTGGCTCCCCCACCTTGGGGCAGGGCAGCTCCAAACCTCCTCATTAGCCAAGCACACAGAGCCCCAGCATCCCCGTGGCACTGGAGGAACACGTGTTTTCCACTACAGCCCTGCATGTGAGATCTCCCCTGGGACAAAGCTCAGCGCTGCTTTTCCTCTTGCCTTAAATATTTTTGCAGAAGGCTGCCAGATAGTAAAAGAATTTTCTAGAAGAAAAGCACCTCTTGTTCATATCTCAAGATGTAAATGAGCAAAAACCACAACATGAAGCTTCCCAAAACACAGCATTTTGCAGTCAACATTTGCTTTTCCAGCCCTTCAGAGGCACCACTTTCTGTTCACTGCTCCAACCCTGGAGAGCACTGGGGCTCTGCTGGCACAGGAGTGACCCACGAGCAGCAGCCCAGCCATGGTGGCATCATTTCAGGACACAGAGCACACACTTAAAAGCTGTATTTTTCTTAAATGGATTTCTGCTTGCATTTAATTCCTTTGCTTAACTGGAACTGCTGCAAATGAAGGAATCATTATTCTAAAAAAAATAAACAAGAGCGGCTGCACATCCCTGCAAATTTTCAATAGAAAAACACTCTTGACTCCTAAGGAGGGAAAAGAAAGATTCTCCTCCATAAGACTCTTATCTGGTCTCAGTTTATTCTTTTTTCCCCAGTCCTGAAGGGAGTTCCCGTGGAGCACAGACAGGGTTCAAGGTCAGGGTGAGGTTCAGCCACACACTGGGTTTGATGTGGAAATACTCTGATAACACTGAGAAACCAAAACCCCCTGGTGCAATATGGCTCTGTGCTGAACACCCCAGTGCTGTTTGTCACTGGAGGCCAATCCTAAATGCTGCTCATCCCAAGGCAGCCCTGACCCTCACTAAGCAGTTTCTGAATTGGGCTTTGCTTCTTCCCTTCCCTGGTGTTGTTACCTGAAGACTCCTGCAGCTCTGGGATGGGTACACAGGGGGCTTCCCACCCCTCCATCCCACCACAGCCTTGGCTGGGGCATCCCTCAGGCTCTCACATCCAGCTGGGCCCATGGGGGCTCTCTGCCCCTTGGCCAGCACTTCCCCAGGGAAGTTATGTTTTGCCTCAGCACCAGCAACTTCCTTCTTCCTTTCACTTCCACCTTTTATCATGTTTAAAAAAATATTAAAAATATTTATTTAGAAAATGACAGATAAGTTTTTATTCCCATCATCTCAGCACTCCTTATTTCCCCATCTTTCAGCTGCTCTCCTCTTGCTTCATCCCTGGGCACCCCTTGAAGGCTGAAGCTTTAACATCTTGCTCCCCTTGGTGGAATGACTGGCAGCACTCACCCTCACATCACTGGACAAGGCACAGTGACAAATCCATGGGGAAAAATATCCCCAAATGGTCACTGAATCAAAGCAAGGGATACAATCCCTCCTGACCAACTCAGACAGCTCAGCCACTGATCAAATCCATCTGTGTACCCCTCCCTGGACACACAGGGGTGAGAAATCAATTTAGAGCAGGGAAAGGGAGGGCATGAAGGACTCCCAAGAGTTTCCACCATGAGCTGCAATCTGGAGACACCAAAATCCTGGGGAGCTGCCAAGCAGACAGCCTGTGGGAAGGCACCCTGTGATGACTTCCCAGGGTGTAGGATCCCAGAAATGACAGAGTCAACACAACAGGGAGAGCAGCCCCCCAGCCACAGCACTGCTGCTGGCACTCCACAGCAGCTCAGATGATGGAACAGGCAGCAGGAGGGAGGGAGGGAGCACTGCCAAAGGACCAGGGAGAATAAGCAATGGGACAGAGCAAAAAGGGAATTGGATTGAAAGGACAATGCACCTCCATCTACTGGAAACTGCTGAGACTCATAAACCTGGTGACCCCCCAAAAGCAAGCCTAGCAAAGCCAGGCCATACAAAAAGCACAAAGGAGACCATCACCCCACCACCACACGTCCTAATACCTGCCCAGGAACCATGGACTGAAAAGCCAGGGCTGTATTCCCAGGAAATGAAAACTGTTGTCTCAGCAGATGGGACTGCTCATGGTTATTAAGCTCATCCAAGCAGTTTTCCCTACTCCTGTCTATTCAAGTGGCTTCATTTTACAATGAGACAATTAATTAGTCACAATGCCAGATGCCAAGAAGGTTTAAGCAAGGGGCACTCACTTAGATGAGCAGACCTACTTTCCACCCTTCCAAATCGTGAAGACTTTAGATCTCTTAATTATGAAGCATCAAGGAAGAAAAAAACCCCAAAAACCAGAGCAGATTTGATGTGGCTTTCCCTCTTTCTTGGGCTTTGGAAGGAATAGTAATTAATTAGTTCAGCAGAAAGAAGCTGAGCCTCCCCCAGGATCCAATCTCCTGATACAACTATTCAACTATTGTGCCTTGGGCTGCTGGGATTAGGTGGCTGAAAGTGTTCCCCTTCACCTCCTCAGCTTTAAATACCAGGACTGTATAAAGCCAGAAAAATAACAAAGAAAAATGAGGGAGGGGATAGTGAAAAAGAGAAATAAAAGAAGAGATAAAAGAATAGCTGGATATTTTTCACACAACTGAGTTATGCAGATGACTCCAAGCATGTGGGATTTCAGTTTGGGCTTTTAATAGGAGAATTATCAGGGCATTTCTCTGCCAGAGCAGAGAACAAATCAATCTGAGTCTTTTATTCTCTGGACTTTACACCGTCTTTCTCCTTTTTGCCTCATACTCTAGGGTTTCACCAAGGTAATGACTACCAGTGAGTGAATCCAAAGCTGTGATGGTGAGTAAATGCTGTTGGCAGCATGGAATGTGCACTGAGCACCAACTGCCAGCAAAGGTGGCTGAGCATCCAGCAGGAAGGATGTGCACGACTGTCCTGTGCTCCTTGGAGAGTGACAGTGACTGATCATGGAAGTACCAGCAAAAAATGATGCCAGCCCAGGATCAGAGAGGAGAAATGATTTGCCATTCCACTCAAGTAACTATTAGACCTATTAATGTTGATCCAGCCAAATCTGATTCCCCTCCTTCCCAGTGCTCAGGTTTGACCACCTGGTGCCATCAGGCAATCCAAACCAAACAAAAACCCAACCATGCACCGTCATCACTTTTCATATTTATATTTTTGATTTTATTTTTAATTTTTATTAAAAAACACAACCATTATTAAAAATGAATCATTTACTGGAAGGCTTCAGCCAGGGAGAACTCTCATTTCAAATCTCATGAAAATGCAGCACAGTTATAACCCATAGGCATTAAAAAAAGACCCCAGTTAAAAACAAAGAGGATACTTCAAACCATAGCTTATAACTATGCAATTTTCTCAATGTCAATAGAGAGAATTTTGTTAAAAGGCTGCAATTCAGAATTTCATGGAAGACTTTTAAAATACAAGGGAAGAAGGAAGGACATGCTTATTTAAAAAAATAGAAAGCCCTTGGATGTACTTACCAAGCCCAAAAGGTTGGTGAATAATTTTATTAAAAAAAGAAACAAAACAAAAATGAAACAAAACAAACAAAAAACCTCAAAACATTTCCTTGGTCTGGGAACTTTAAAGTCAAAACCAAATAAAAATGGTCTTAAAATATATACATATATATGGCTTTTCATTTTGCCTATCCGTTTCATTACAAACAAAAATAAATTTAAGGGTGGTATTTGGTTTTTTAAAAACGATTCTGTCCTTCTCTTCAGCTGTCAGCTGGAGTGGATGGGATGGAGGCAGTGACTTGTGGCTGCTCACGGTGGGCTCAGAGTCCCCCTGAGTTCTCCTTCATCCTGGCCAGTATCCGGGAGTAGACAGGGGCTGCCAAGGAGAAGAGCAGGGTGGGTGGGGCAGGCACAAACCATGCCCCTGCCCCTGTCCTCCCAGCCCTGCTACATCTTGCTTAGAGCAAGAGAGCAGGAGAAACCTCTCTTTAAGGGATGGGGGGACACCATGGGAATTAGGAATGAGCTGGAGAAGTTGTTTTACCTAGTCGAGGATTCCTCTGAGAAACCTGCAGGGAAAGAAAACACAGGGTTTGCACAAATGCAACAAGTTTCCAACAGCCATAAGAACAGTTTGTAGGTCAATATATTTATCCTTAGTCTCCAAAAACTCTGGATGAGCGACTCTTCATTATTGGAAGCTGATATATAATAGTATCATGCCAAGGTTACATTCACAGTGTGCTGCAAACTGAGGCTTTGTGTTGCAAAATATATTATTATTTCTTATATTATTAAATCATGTAAGAAGAGAGGGTGGATCATTCCATGAAACACATACACTCTCCTTGGAAGTCAGCATATGAATGTGGCACAATCTTCCAATCATTATCACCAAAATGCGATTTTGGCAGTTTTACATTGAGAGATTTTTTTCCCTTTTACCTTGGATAATGCAGATGCCTGTTTGAAGATTTCTAATGCGGGATCTGCAGGCTCATCACCTCTTTCTTGTGGCCTTGAAGCTAAGGGTAGGACATGGAGAGCATTGAAATACTTGTCAGAGCATGCAGGCTGCTTCCTTCCACTATTTTCTGCTGAAAATCCCACAACAGACTAATCTCTCCTCACCAAACTGAAGCAATTGCCCCGTGTCCCCAGTCCCTCCCAAAGCAGTTTTGCTGTAACAAGGTTCCTCTGGACATTTCTCACCATGGACCTACCTTGTGGCTGTAAGACAGAATTCACAGCATAAATGACACCATTTGTGGCCATGATATCACTTTCAGCAACAGGCTCCTTGTTGATATGTATTACATTGTTTTTCTGTTCAGTAAAAGAAAGCAAAAAGTAGAAGATGGGAATCTTCTGTCATTTTCAATATTACTAAAAAAAACCCTGACTTTGCATTCATTCATTTACTGGATGGATGAAGGCATTTTCATTCCACCTGCCAATCAAGAATATAAAGACAAATTATAGCCTGAGCAGTTTGTCCTGGAATGGTTGGCAGGCTTTGGGCTTCCTCAGCGCAGTTGGCTGGGAATGCTGTCCCATGGCAGCAGAGCAGCCCTGCCAGGGGGATGGCTGTGGAGATGGGATCAGGAGAGGGCAGAGCAGGACTGGACATGGGAAGAGTACAGCATGCACATTGGCCAGTTCAATGCAGCTGGAAACACAAACCCTTCCATTTTTGTCCTGTGTTTTCTTATGCATAGAGTGGGCCATGATTGCTTATTTTCTGGAATGATTTTTTCCCTCAATAGAGGATACTACATTCCCTTAATGTAGTGTAGAGTTTGTGAAAGGAAATTATATATCTAAATAAACTCTGCTGTGCTAAGGGAGCCCATGCAGAGATCGTTTTCATTACAAAAAAAGATATGTTAGCTGAACAAGCTATTCATTTCATTTATTTATGTTTTTCCCCCCCATGACTCAGGGTTAAATTTATAGCAGCCTCTGGAAATCATTTACAACTGGTTGTCTGGGGGGAAAGCTGAAGCAAACCACATTTCATTCTTCCAGCTTGTTGAACTGAACACATGACAAAAGTCCCTCCAGTAGAGCCCAGAAAACACTGGTGGGACTGTGCACACATTCAGAAGATGTTCCCACCCCATCCAAACGAGCACAGACATGCTTTGGTGCATGACATGGCCAGCCCTGCTGCCCACAGCAGCCCATCTGAGGTGACTCACCATGCTGACTTCCAGCTTGTCTCCCTGCATGGATTTCAGCCTGACCAGGGCATTGACCGCGCCGCTCACCAGGATCTCGTCAGCCACGTGGAACTTGAGGATGTTGGCAAGTTCCTTGGCATTACCTGGGGGGAAGAAAACCTTTAATCTGAAAACCAGCATCAGCACTTGCTTCCCATATTGCACGTGCTGGAATGGAATTACTTGGAAAACGCCATAATTTCCTGAAAGTGCAAAGAAACAATGTAAAACTGGAAAAACAAACCAAAACCAAAAACCAGGCAGAAGGACCTGGTTAGGGCATTGAGGCCATTCCTGCCTGGGCAGATCAGGTTCCCAAGACCTGAAGGACACTCTCCCAGTGTCCCACCTAGGTACCTACCAAGCCTGCTCTGCACATGAATTCTCTCTTTCTTGGGTTTTCATCCCTCATTCTCTCACTGTGCCAAGAGAGAACCTGCTCCTGCTTCTCTTGCTGCTTTCACTTCCCAAGGAAGTCTGGGATGGGGTGGGGAAAGACCCATGTGAAATAAGGAAGCAGACAGGGCATTCTGGTATTTTCAAATGTCACCAAGGCCAGAGTCACTTGGCAACAATCATCACAGCTGGGTAGAAAGGGGAGAAGTGCAGGAGAAGTGACACTAATGTCTCATGGACTGATGCCCTGATATCAGCCCACTGGGTCTCTACCCATACAGCTGTGCTTTAAACAGATTTTAGGAAGATAAGGTGCTTTCTCTGCACCATCTGTTTTCCAGAAGAGGTGATAATGTGCACAGCATAGGCCAGTAGCACTTCTCCATCTTCTCCTTCAGAGGACACAGGGCCACTGACAAGCCCCACAGACAGACAGACAGACAGACAGACAGACAGACAGGGTCATTGGCAAGCCTTGCAGACAGCTAGTGCAAAGGTGGTCTCCATCCACAGAGCAACTTCCTCAGCAAGGGGGACTTTTTCTTTCAATGCTTTCAAGGATTGTATGCAAGCTTTTTCCACTATGGTTTTCCTAGGGTGGCCACAGTTCACTCTGCACATTCTCACCAGCACAATCCACTTCTTCACCAGAGGCATAAGCTAAACATTTGTGTGAGAAAAGAACATCTGAAGTGCCTGCATCTGGGAATCTTCATTCCTGCAGCCATTTACAAATCGTTGCAAAACATTTCTGAAATATTTATACATTAAGCGTAAGACTGGACTGATATTACTGGTTCCTCATCCCTGCACTTAAAAGGACAACCAGCTACCATGGGCAGATGCTTCCCAAATTATGATGTCAATGTTTGGCAGGGTTTTAATGACATGAAGACATTACATTCAAATACCTGACATTGTTTCCAACCACAACTGATTTTCAACATGAACAAAATAAAAGATCATGCTGCTTATCCAGAAGGGAGTTATTAAACATTCCCATACTTTTCTTCCGCACCCAGCCTGCCTGCCTTTGCTCTTCAGGATACTGGTCTTTGTCTGAGCTAGAATGGGACATTGTTGGCTTCCCAGGATTAGACTGGACCTCCTGTTTTGTCCCTGTACATGGAGAAGGAGAAACAGCCCCAGTCTTTTATTACTTAAATTTCATACAGTGTAACTTGAGGCTGTACGTGGATCATGTCTTCTCTTTGCAAAACTTACTGCAGATCCCTGATCCTGTGTGGTCAAGAGTCACATTCTCACTTCTCTCATCCTTGAAAAACACAGAGGCCTCACCAGTTCTTTTAGAAATATCTGGAAGTTATCTCATTTACAGCACCAGCACAGCCAAATTAGAAGTCACAGTGAGTTTATGACACACACTACAAACATGTCTTCCAAGAACACAGGCAGTATAAACCCACTTGGGGAATTCAGTGCCACTCTGTGCATCCTCAGCTTGCTGCTCATACAACCCTGTGGGGTAGGAAACTCATGTTTCCAACAGACAGAGCCAAAGAATGAGATAGAGCAGAGAAACCTGGCCATTCCTCCCAGCATCACAGCAGTCACACCCAGCAGCTCATCACCTCAGTGTCCTGGAGATGCTCACCATGCAGTTTGCTGAACTCCCCCTGGGGCATGGCTTGGAAAGCTTCGTTTGTCGGGGCGAACACCGTGAAGGTTCCCGGCCTGTTCAGGATCTCTGTCAGACCTGCAGACTGGATTGCAGCCACCAGCGTGCTGCAAGGCAAACATCAAATGCTTCACTGCAAACACTCCATTGCTCAGCTGTGTGCTGGGACCAAAAGAGAGCTGGGAAATCCTGCTGGGGTCCAGCAAATCAAATAACCAAAACGGTGATTAGGGAGGAAATGAGCCTGTGAGGTCCAACCAGAACATGTGAGAAATGGCAAAGCAACCTGGGAGTGCTGACTCCACGGGGACCAGATGGTATGGGGAGTCAAAGAGGTGTGGCTACAGTGGATCTGATGGGTGGAGATGACTTCAGAGACAGATTCTTATGGTATTAAGGGAACCACTTACTCTTGGCTCACAGTTGACTGAGGGTTTTTTGAAGTTTCACTCCCTATAATTTAGAGAGACCATGGGCTTGGATGATCTTTCTATGCTAAATAAACCCATATACATTGTCATGACTACGGCCTATACTAAATAGAAACTGCTTTGGCAGCTCTTCTGCTCCTAACTGGCACTTGTGAAGAACAGAAAGGTCACCTGAAACGATGGTCTGCCTTGAGAACATCCATCACTGAGCCAGTCGGGGGAGTCAACATTTTGTCCACACTAAAGAGGGTCCCAAACCTTCCCCTCTTGTCATGGGCAGCAATGCAGGCATTTTCAATGCAAAGGTTCTGCAAACATAATGGCAGGAAAGAAGATTTCATTAGAATATGCTTCAGAACAGAGATGTTGATACTTTCCACAATGCTCATTTCCACTTTTTGCATGACAGCTGTAACACTGGGACACTGAGCATCACCCAGCCCCAAGGAGCACAGCCCAGGGGAAGGACTCACATTGCGGTACACAAAAACTCTCAGCTCCTTGTCCCCCAGAGTCTGCAGCTTCTGTCCATGGTACAGGTATTTAGAGGAGAGCTGGTCTTTAACAATGTGGTTCAGAAGCAAGTTTCTCATGTTGCTGTCAATAACAGGGAGTCCATCTGCAGCACAAAGGATGGAAAAAAACCCAGTGATTCACTTAAAATGGCTATTGAGACATTAAAAAACCATTCAAATACAGAGCATTACCCACATCAGTTTTAAATTGTAAACCTAGATGCCACTGCCTCGAGGCATTTGAGAGAAGATTTGCATTCTTTGCACTGATTGCACTGAAACTTGGCTGAAGTCTGTTTGAAGGAGATCTGTGGCCCAAACTGATGGAAGAAAGGGATTTAATCTCTGATTTACCTTTGAACACATTATTCACTGGGGCAAGGAGGGTCACTCGCTCACTGCCAGTTAGATGAGAACTGAGACCAGCTTGTCTGAAAAGGTCTGTAGACTTGGAAACTTCAGATTCTTGTGCCAACTCAAACACGGTCTTAGCTGAAAAGAAAAGCAACACATGGTAACCTTGCATTAAAGGTTATCCACTCATCACTGTGCCCTCTAAATCCAGGATTTCCTTGGCAAAATAGACAAAAGAAAGGCAACAGAAAGAACTCTGCAGAGAGGCACCAGTACCTGAGTCTGGGATCAGCAGCTCATTAACAAAATGCACAACACCGTTGGTTGCCAGGACATCCTTGTTGGCAATGATGGGCTTCCCGTTGAGGGTCAGCTCTTCCCCACTGCAGCCCACGTCCAGGGTGGTTCCCTCCAGAGTCTCCATGGTCAGGCCAGCAATGATGGCCTCAGCACACATGGCTGACTTCAGGATGTGATGGTTCAGCAGGTCTGTGAGAGAGGAGAGTGTCTTAGTGAGCTGCAGAAACCAGCTGTGAAAGTATTGCAGCTTTCAGGGATCCTGTTCAGTGGCCAGGGTGAACCCCATAAAATGCAGTCATTTTAAATTGAGCTGATTTTAATTCCACAGCTTGTGAAATAAAATGCCTAAAAAGAGTTACTTGTTATACACTTCTGCCAACATCAAAAGGCTTCATGTGGGTACTGGGCTCACTTGTCAGGGGAAGTTACATTGATTAGATACTACTTATCTTGCATCTTGCTGGATCAATAGGAATCACCACTGAATAAAGTGCTAAAAGAAAATGCAGGAAAGGGACTGCTTCATCTCCCTCATCCATATCTGGATGCCACTCCTGCCATGTCTACACATCTACAACCAAAGGGAGCTGGGCTGCCCAGTTAAAAGAGATGGACTCTGTCACATCTGTTTACTGCAGCTGCTGTCAGAGTGCATCAAGGAGCTGTTGACTTGTGCTTGAGAAAAAATTTAGAACTGAAAAATGCCCTTCAGTCTCCCAAAGGCCTCAGTAAACAAGCACTTACCCCTCAGGGCTTCTGGGTCTCCCAGGATCCTGTTCAGTGTTTCTCGTGGGATCTTCTCAAAGGCCTCGTTGGTGGGAGCCAGGAGTGTGTACTGCCCTTCGCTCTCCAGCAAGCTGCTGAGGTCAGATGCAGCCACAGCAGTCTTCAGAGAAAGGAGGAGACAGGGAAAAGCACATTCAGCAAGAATACAAAGGTCAAAAACTTCGTCCAAGGGCACACTAAGGGCCAGATTTATTAAGGCTTTTATAATTTCACAGGACTTACAAAAAATCCTGAATAGCTTCATTCAGCACTTTGGTCCATTTATAAATTTGACCCAGCCCCATGGTTCTCTGCTGCTCCAGAAATTTGAGTACAAGAGCCCTTTTTTTTTGGCAAGACTGAGAGCTACTTCAAATACCTAGCTATGCCTGGAAAGGCTCACAATACTTCCAGTGAATAATTCAGATCAGAACCCACAACTGGCTAACTGCAAATCCCCTGTGCATTTTCCTTAATTTGGCAAACATCAAGGCAAATAAATCAGGACACATCAAGTTGGAACAGTTAATGTCTCCTAAGGATAAGACTCCTTTACAAGAGTGAGGAGACAGACTCAGTCTCTCTCTTTTCTGAGCACCCACAGAAGGGTGAAAATTATTGTCACAAAACCCTACTTGCACTGATAGTAAACACTTCTCTTCCTAAATCAAAAGGAGCTACATGGGTACAAGGATTTCATCAGCAGCTCCAGGGTCACAGCCTAAGACACTGGCAAAGCTCTTCAGGACAATTCACTGGGAGTGGGGTGACTGATCTTTCAGGAGACCTGGAGCAGCCCTGTGTGGACTCACCCGAAGGGTTTCCAGGCTGTCCTCAGTCTCAATGACCTGCTGGATGGTGTTGGTGGTGGTGGCAATGACTTTGTCAATGACATGAACCACTCCGTTGGTGGCGTGGTGGTCAGCTTTCAACAGCCTGGCACAGTTCACAGTCACAATCTGCAGGGGCAAAGACCCATGGGGTGTTACATGCACTAAAACCAGAAGGCAAAGCAGCCTCTGCTGCATTTCCAATTTTATTTCAAATGCAGCTTTATTGAATCAGCAAGAGCACAGATTTGATTTCCTTAAAAGACACACCAAAAGTGAGAATCAAGAATGTTCTATCAAGAATGTTTGAAATATTTCATGTTTAAAGAGCTTTGAAAATCATCAGTGGTTTTGTCTACCCTCGTGACTAAGAAAATAAACCAGAACCAATATTTGGGCAAGCAGAGTTACACAGCAGCATGGGCAACTGCCCTGCAACAGCATTGAGGAAACCATCTGCTTAAAAATATTCTTTCCAAGCTCCTTCATAACATGTATCTTAAATCAATAGCTGTCAACCCAAGCATTACAGAGTCCTGGAGGTCCCAGGACAGTGCAGGAGCTGCAAGGCAGCCAAAAAACAAACCTGCTGTGGGTAGGTTTAATATGAAGAAGAACTTCTTTACTGTGGGTGACCATACACTGGAACAAGTTGCCCTGAGAGGGGGTGGGGTCTCCCTCACTGGAAATATCCAGAACTATATGGACACAATCCTGTTCTATGTGCTCTGGGATGACCCTGCTTGAGCAGAGAGGTTGGACGAGGTGACCCACTGTGGTCCCTTCCAGGCTGAGACGCTGTGACTCTGTGCATGCCTTACCCCATTGGGATAGTGGTGGATCTGGATGGGCAGGTTCTGGTACATGGAGTTCAGTGTGGTTCCATGTTTCAGATCATCTGTGAGGACCCTTTTGTCCACCATGTGGTAACGGAGGGCATTGAGCAGCTCAATGTTAACGTTGCTCACTAAGGAATCCAGAGTTTCCTGAGAATCAGAAAAAGCAATTTTTCAGTACTGAGTGCAATTAGGCATCTGTTAGAGAGTACCAGGAGGTCTGGCTGCACCCAGAGTGCTCCCAAGGTGGGGGTGTGGGCATGAATATTAAGTGATTCATTCAGCCTCGTGCCATTTGTGTAAATTAAGAGCTCAGTTTTCTCAAATCTTTATCTTTTACCTTACAAAAGCAGCCAAGAGCTCTGACACCCTGTCCTTGGCACACAGAGGGATGACTGCAGCTCCAGAGTGGGATCATTGCATTGAAATGAGCAGGAAGGCAAAAGGGCCACTGACAAATACACTAAAAGACCTTTCCCAATAGCACCATCCCTGCCCAAGGAGCTCTGCTGGGGCATTTGGGGCAGAGGCTTGGCATTGGGGAGACCCATAAATATCCCCCCTCCTTGCCCTAGTCATTTTTCTTATTCAAAAGGATGCTCAACTGGGATGGGAGCACCAGCAGGACAGCAGTGACCACTTCAAGAGTGGAAATATCAGAAGATATGGAAAGAGAAAATCAAAATGAATGTAAAGGAAATGTCTATCTAATTGAGCATGGGACACACTCGTGGGAATTACTGAGTGTCCAGTTGGGACTGACTATTTGTACAAATTAAGAACAACCAGAATTGTGATGTGAGGGTTAACAAGAAAACTGGTAAGGGATGGGAAGCTTCTTGCTGCAGGTCTCAATTCAGTCTCTAATGGTAACAGGCAGGTAAAACTGAATGAGGGGGCTTCTATATCCACATCTCTCTGGAGCTGGTGGACCAGTACAGTGATAACCATCCTGGAAATCCATGGTCCTTCCTCTATCAGTACTATGTCTATCCTGCCAGACCCCTGCAGAGCTGGTTCTCCACCAGGGAAAATCAGAGGAAGAGGAAAAAGCAGAGGAATTATCTTACAGCAGACAAGGCTGCCCAGGCCTCATTACTGGGAGCAAAAATTGTAAAACTTCCAGGTCCTTCGATTTCTGGCCTTAGGTTGGAGCGGTCGGAGTAGAGCTGTGTGGTGGAAGACCCAACCACTCCCAGGGTTTCATAGATGTTGGAAAGTGGCAGAGCTGAAAGAAGAGAAGGTTAAGTTCCCAGAAACATCATTCCTCCATCTGACTGAATTAAAGCATAGCTGGTGAGAATGCCTGGGGAAATGAGGCACATCAGGGGATTGGTGTCTGTTCAATAATTAGATAATAAATAATCATAGCCTGACAGCTTCACCCTCAGTTACAGCAGTGCAATCCAGGATCTACTGTATGCTTGCAAGTTTGAATGGACTTATTCTGGATTTATACAAATGTGATTTAGGCAAGCAAAAATATTGATTGCTTTCACCCAGTCCTGCTTGTATTCAGGCTTTTGGGATTTGGTGTTGGACTCTGCTGGTCTCGGTGTCCACTGACCACCAGCACCAGCCCATGTGGTTAACTTGGAGGCATCAGACTTCTGTGAAAGGAAGTGCTCCAAAAGCAAAAGCAGAAAATTACTTTCTTCAATAAACCCAGTTTATTCCCCCCAATATCAAATGTATTTTCTCCTAAATAAAACTTTGCTAACCCCATGCTTGCCAAAATGTTCAAGCCCAGGTTGGACAGGGCTTGGAGTAATCTGGTCTAGTGGAAGGTGTCCCTGCCCATGGCAGGGGGTTGGAACCAGATGATCTTTAAGGTTCCTTCCAATCCAAACCATTCTATGAATCTGTGAAAATGAAAATGAGCAGAGATTGCCAGAGCTGTCTATTACTCTATCATTCCTTTGCATTGAATTTCCAATATAGATATATTACTTGCTGGAATAAGAGGTTCCTTATGGCCTTCCCAAGCTCGATTAGGTTCAATTACATCCAAGGTTCTAAGCTGTCTGGAACATTTAGCATGTCTTGGAGCTGATCTGACCCTTGGCTGCTGCTCCACCGAGTCCATTTTGACTTGTTCATGGCAATATTGTGCATAAATTGCAAAAATGAAATCCACTTTGAGCAATTTTCTAACATTTCCCTTTACTAGGCAGCTGTATAATTTTAAGAAGTCTAAGAAATGTCAAACATATTTTTACCAGCTGGGCAGCCTTTTTCTCCAGGAACTTTTTCATATCCAGGACAGCACTCGTAACTGATTACTCTGGAATAAGAGATGGATACAGCAGATTAACCAACAGTGTCTCACAGCTCTTTCTCTATTTGCTACAGTTCTGGGTCCATCCATATTTGGGGATGTTTCCAAGCAGACTGTTCATTAGAAACACAGGTTCAACAAAAGACCAACCACACTTTTATCTCCTTCAGGTCTGCGTGTTGCAAATTTCTCCACAGAACAAAAGCAGACACAATTTCTTTTCAAAACCACACTTTCCAGGAGACTTTATAGGAACAGTGGATGGAAACTGATTCCACAGTCCCAACAAGACTGCCAGTGCTGGTTCATCTGGGCACATTTCCCATGGGATTTGGGGACCTCCCCAGCTGACTGCTGCTGTCACATCTCATCACTGTTCAGGCAACACCCACAACTCCACCGTGGCTGCTGGACCACACCAATGAGGCATTTCCCCCTCATTCCACCCTGGTTTTGTCCACCACCAGAAATTATTTGCTTACCTAAAGCAAAACCCACAAGACAGACCTGGAGGGAAAGAAGAACCCTGTTCTCAGGTATGTGCATTGGCACAAGGACTTGGGAAAAGCCCTGCAAGGAGAAACTTCACCAGTGGTGGGATGTGCATCCACAGGCACCCTGGGGCAGTACCCCAGCACAGCTGTGACCATGTGAGCACCCTCAGAGCAGCATCTCCTTCTGGCTGGCAGCACTTTCCCCTGCTAAAACCAAAGGGGTCAGAGGAACCATCCCGGGCTGTCCTGCCAATTTGCAGACCCTAAATAAGCAAGAGCTGCCTAAAAACTGCATCCATCATCTGCAGCTCAATGGGAAACAATCATCTGATTCTCAAAGGTGGCCATTTGAGGGAACATGGCTTGATATTAAGAGGGAGAAGAAAAAAAAAAAGAAAAAAAGAAAGGGAGAAAAAAAATCAATCCAGAAGTTGCCTGTTTATTTTTTCCCAGGGGATTATTTCACCTATTGCTCTGTTCTTGGTGTGAAAGTAACAAGGCCACCTGATTGATGCACTGAGAGAGCCAGGGAATAGGTGTTCTTCCCAAGGACAAGCATTTCCTCTGTGCTCCCAGTTGTATTTGAGACAAGTAGGATGCTGTATTGCTGAGGGTCAGCACACTCACTCAAACAGAGAGGAAAATTCTCTAGCTTCAGATATTTGTCATCATTTTAAAACTGTTAACAAACAGTGGAAATGCCTGGGGTTTAATAGGGAATTCTTCAGGGCAATTAAGAGCCAGAAAGTGAAACAAATACCTGCTTTTCTGTGACAGAAGCAAATAAATTCTGTGTCACAGTTTCCTAAGAGAATTACAAAGCAAACCCAGACTGATTGTCTAGACATTATATATTCCATGTGGGAAAGAGTTTGCCTAAAGCAATCCCTTCCTTTGACTACTGGAGATCTTAACACCCTGCTGCTCCCCTTTCCCAGCCCCCTGTCTCATGTTCATTGGAAACATACACTTTCTTCCCCCACCACTTCCCTCCCCTACCTCCAATTTTTCCTTTTTTTCACCCTAGAAACTAAATCCAGTCTAGACAGTTCCCTTGGTTCAGCCCTGTAATCAAAGATGAAGAGCTGATTAAAGAGAAATCATTCCAAAGTGCTGATGAAGGCTTTAAAAGCCTTACAGATAGATCAGTTGGAGATTAATGAGCTGCTCCAAAGGGGCAGGATGTGGATGCACACAGCCTGTGGCACACTGCCTCAGAGCTGCCCCCCCACCTCCCCCAGGTGCCTGCCAGGAGGGGAGGGCACTGGGAGGGGATGCAGATCCCTGGTCAAGTGGAAGGTGTCCCTGCCCATGGCAGAGGAGTGGAACTGGATGGTGCTTCAAGTCCCTTCCCAGCCAAACCAATCTGTGATTGCATGACTGCACCTCCTGCTTTTCACTGGGTTTGTGGGCATCTCCAGCAGGAAGGGAAGCTCATGGCAGGAAGCACCAAAGCTGAAACAGAGCCAGCTCCACTTGGGCAGGGGCTCCCTCAAGTCCCTGTTTCACTGTCCCACTGAAGGTGGCCTTCAGCACCACCTGGTATGTGCCTGGCACATCACCATCCTGAGCACTGCCAAACTGCTGCAGAGGGCCAGGTGAGCACAGAGGTGCTCAGCCAAGGGCTGGCACCTACCAGGAGCCAGAGATGAGGGTTATAAAACAGTTTCAGCTTCAGGCATTTGGCTCCCATGGCTGGTGGACCAGGTGGAAACAAAGACCATCCAGCCCACCCAAAGGCACCATTCAAGGGGTTGCTCAGGGGTGGCCCCAGGGCATGTCCCCAGTGGGTCCTGCAGCACCTCCAGCCCTCAGAGAGGAGCAGCAGAGATGGGGCTGAAGGATGTTCTCCATCTCAGTGCTGCTGTGCCCTACACATCCATGGGGAAGGAGGTTGCTCTTGGCACCTCCTGCTCCTGTTCCTGTGCTGGAGGCACAGCTTGCTGTCCAGGGAGGAGAACTTCCCTTGAACACCCCTCTAGCCACTGCTCCACACCCTGGGCTCTGCACAAAAACCTTTAGAATTGCCCAGTCCATCCCTGCTCCTGCTGTCTGCTCAGTGGCCACAGCCCATCCACCAGGACACAGCAGATGCCAGAGATGTGGGTTAGTTCAGCACTGCCCTCACACAAAGAGCATTTGTCAGCCACTCTGCAACGCCTCAACCACAATTTCCTGACCTCCTCATTGAGTAATTTTAAGTCAAATCTATAGTTTTTTAGTGTCTGGTTTTGAAACACTGTTTCTTTAATGTCTATCTGTGTCTGCCTGCAGAAGCAAACTCCTTTAGTTTAGGCTTTTATTAGTCATTGTTCCACTGCTGTTGCATTCTTAGGAGCTGAAATTAAATTTTAAGTGCATTTTTCAAGGTAATAAAAATAAGCTTAAGCATATATTAGTGAAAAAAGATCCATTTGTAATAATTTCCTGTAATAAAGCCCATATGTTTTGTTTTTGTAAAGTAAGTGCCAGTAGATTTTTTCTAAACTGAGGAAAGTACATCACACATGAAAAAAGGAAAGTTAATTTAAAAGGGCGGCAAAAAAATGAATCTATTAATGGATTGTTCCTCAAAAAGATAACCAAAACCAAAATTTATGAGTTGTCTTTTCATTCTTAAGACAAAACAGTATGTGGGGATGTGTTCCATTCCAGAATTTCCCAGTTCTGGAAGAATGAGTCCAGTGCACAAGGCAAGGAGAAAAAATATAAAATACACAGGCAAAATTATGAAAATATACTCTGAATAAACTATTTCTTTGACTTTGGAATAACCAACAGTGGAAAGTTACCTAATTATCAAAACACTTTTGTCTCAGCGCTCCTTGAAATTAAAGCAGTGTCAGACTTCTTGCCAACTGTCTTATCTCACTTTATCAGCAATGATAAAAACTCTACATAAATCCTCTACCTAATTTCTCTGTAACTGTGTGAGCCAATAGTTCAGCAGAGAAAAACAAATTAAAAAAAAAAAAAAGGCAGATAAAGAGGTAGGAGTCTTCTTCTGATGCATGAGTTAAAATTTCCATTGTGCACTAACAGCCCCAGTGGAGTAACTCCACCCCTGTGGGCCAGAAGATGCCTCCCAAGCACCAAATCTACAAAGCCCCCAGAGTCCCCCCACTGAGGTGTGACCTCTTTGTTTGTGCCAACAGCCACGGAGGAGCTCAGCCTGGCACCTGCTGCTCCCCAGGGGCTGAGCCCTCCCAGCCTGGAGCAGGCACCCAACAGAGGCACTCCGAGCCAAGACTGCAGACCAAGCACATCTGTGTTTTCCAGGCTGGCTGTCCTTGCTGCTCCAGCCACTCTAAACCTCCCCATGCAGGATGTGATCATTCCACAAGGAGTGAAGTTATGCTACAGGCTTGCAGCAACTTTTCTGCCTTCCTTGCTGAGGGATGAATTTCTCTGCTCTGAGCCAGCTCTGCGGGAGCTCAGCTTTGCTCCTCAGCAGTTCCTGCTCTCTCCCTGACCTCCCTCCCCACTACCTGTTTGAAACAGTGCTCAGAGCAGGAAAAGGAAAGAAACCAAAGCACTCTAAACTATCCTAGAGCCAAGCATTTTCACCTGCAACACACATACAGCTTGTGGCACCACTGACCCTTTAGGCAAATAGAGGAAATCAGCCAGGTCAAATGTGAAGGAGATGAGATGGGTCAAGTGTCTCCTGCCCAGGACTGCTGCTCTCAGGTGGGAACAACCTTTCATGAGGAGGAGAAAATGACCATGCTTATGCAGCTCCACCATCTCCCCCAGGGCTGATGGAGGGGATGCCCCTGCATGTGAGAGGACCAGGCACACAGCTTTAGACTGCTGACTATAGATCCCAAGCAAAGGCTGGATCCACCCAGTTGTGATAAACGTGCCAAATCCCGATTTTTTCTCGGATTTAAGGGTATTATCAAAACCTCTCATGGACCAGCTCAGTCCAACAGGAGGGGCCAGTTTGAAGGTTCTTGGTGAGCACCATCAGCTGTGCCCACCTGATCTCCTGGGCTCTGACACCCGAGCAAGGAGCAGCATCAGACTCCTGACACTGCTGTAAGAATTTGACTGCTACAGCATAATGCATCATGTCCTTTATAGCCCAAATGACTCCTGATTGCTTCCATATGCCAGGCACTCCATGTCCAGTGGGAGCCATCACGAGCACACATTTGTAATCAGAGCTGTCCCAGGGTCCCCCGGAAAATCTGAGTCAAGGCACGTGTCTTTTGTTCTGCACCAGCACTGCTAAAGGGGAAGCAGGGCTCAGGCTCAGGAATGACTGGGAGGAGAGAAGACAATAACACCCATTGAGGAGATGATGTAAAGCAAAGAATAGTAAGTGAATTCTGTGGATAATGGAAAGATTACCTCATAGGTTAACAGGCAGGTTAATGGTCTGTGTGCTTTTCTCTCAGTGATGCATCACTGGGTGAAACACTTGGGTAAAAGCAGAGAAAATGAGGTAGAAGAGATCAACCCATCTCCTCAAATGAAATAATGAAATACTGCCAGATGCCAGTTATTCCACCTCCTCCTCAACATAAGTGGATGAGTTTGTCTGTGCCAAATACAGCTGCACACTTGGTTTACATAAGGTTAGTTTCTCACTTGCTTCAGAGCTAAAGAAATCCATGGCTGGACTGCTTTGCCTTTCAGTGACCACAGCAGCAAAACTCTCCCACATCCACAGCTGAGTCGTGTTTTCTTTGGAGACATACTAAGCTACTCTGTTATCAGAAAAGGCAATCATGAGACCATATTGCCATGCCATAAACTTGTCCACTTTATGGCAAGAAGCTCCATTACTCAGCCAAGATGACAGCCTGAACTCTAATCACCCAAGTTAAGCCTTTCCAAAATTTTGTTTGTGGAATTAAGGGGAGGGAGTCTGATTGTTTGTTTTTACAATATTGCCTCTCCATTTTTTTTTTTCTGTAAAGACAACTGGACATAAGGAAAACAATGGTACACATACAGTACATGGTACAGCCAGCAATACATCCTCCTGAAGTGCAGAATTGTCCTCCTTAGGGCAAATCATATGAAGTACAATGAAAGGCCAAAAGCTATGCACAGCCATGAATCCTGGTTTGCTGCCCTCCTCCCCACACCAACACCACACAGGAATCCTCACAGCCAGCTGTCACAGCTAAACCAACGATGGCAACCCAAATTTGCAGTGAAGAGCAGCATGCTGCTATACATCTAATTACAATTTACACTGAGCCATAAGGGAAATAAATGAGATGATTTTTTTTCTCTCCGTTCTTGACCCTGCAGATCCAGGATGAGACCTGGCCACAGCTCTGATCCCACAGCCAGGACTGCTCAGGGAATCTCTGCACTGACCCTGGGTGTTGTGATGGTCCATGCTGTGGGTCAGCAAGGGTGTCCAAAAGCCCAGTCTGGACTACAGCAAGGAAAAGGATTCTCTGCTCCTACTCTACAGCCTGGCAGATAGTCAAGCATGCATAGCCTTAATTATCTGCTGACTGCATCTTTCAAAAGAATGTCCCGAGGCTGCTCACATCACACAGATTCTTCATGCAACAGCTACTTGAATATTATTGTTTGCAATTTTAGACGTGGAATTGGCCTGCAAGTCTGATTAACTTTCCTGGTGGAGTCAGAGAGTGTTGGCTAAAGCTGACACCTCTTTCCTTTTATTTGTTTTCCCTTCCAAAGCAAACAGATGGAGGTGAATTTTACATTCTCTCCAATATCCATCAGCTCTGGGCTGCCTTTTTTTCCCCCCTTTTTTATTTCTTAAATCCAGGCAGCATTGAGCCTATCATGGAGACAGACAGTACTAGAAAACATCTGGCACACATTTCATTACAGCACAGAGAGCTATATAAGTATATATAGAAATGCAATTAGAATAAACCATCAGGGTTTATTCCATTAGGGTCATGGCACTTTTCATTCCTAACATCAAAGTGTTTTAGAAAAACAAGTATTTCTTAGGGGGTAAAAAGCTAAAACAATTTTTAACACAGACACACACCATGGGCTCTGACATCCCACATCTGCTTCTGCCACCAGCACCCACCTCCACCACGGGGCCTTTGGGGAGACCCTGCCTGGCAGTGGGGGACTTACGTGGACTTCCCGCAGATCTTCCTCTGGTACCACTGCTTGCAGTTGGTGAAATATTTCCTGTTGGTGCCAATCAGCTTCTGCACCGCACACACGTTGGGGCTGCAGGGAAAGACAGAGCACAAAGGGGTCCTGTGAGCCTCCCTCCTTCCAGTGCTGACCCCCAAAACAGAGCCAGACCCCACCTGACAGAGGCTGAAAAGCCCTGCTGGGATGGCAAGGGAGGAAACCTTGAGAGCTGCAAGTCAACTTGTTCAATTTAGGCCTACAATGACTATCATGGAAGAAAGAGATCTCTCTTGACGCTGCCAAAGCATCTCTTTCTTCACTGAGTGCAAATTCTTGACTTATTTCCATGTTCCACCTCTCACCAAAGTATAAAGTAAAAAGTCAAGTAAAAATACTTTGGTCAGAATTTCCATGGTGAACAGCTACGTAAAATTCAAAACTCAGCTAAAACCCGAGAAAGTTATGCAATAATATAAATCCTTGCAAAAGAAACTATTATTCTATTGTCTAGGACATAAAAAAGATAAGACAGATATTTATCAGCCTACAGACTTGCACCAAACCCAGAACTTTGGCTGTATGATAGAGTCAGCAATTTCTGGACATGAATGCTGAGCTGAATGAGGGGAAAAGGAGCAGTGGCACTGCCCTCCCCTGTTTCAACACGCCAGATATGACAACGCACATCAAGAGGGGCTGTATCAGCCCATAAAGTACCAAGAGCTCCTGCTCAGCCAAAAAACCTGGTGGCTGGTGTTCCATGTGTGAGTAACCCTGCTGAGAGCTGACTGCAGCCCTGCAGCTTTCTAAGAAGTGGTATCACCGTAAGCAGAGATGTGGTCAAGCTGGAGCAGGGAGTTTCCTTGCTGCTGGTTTGGCCAGCACAGCATTTCCCTGCTCTGCCTGGCTCACTCTCTCTGTGGTTTGTGGCCAGCAGCCCTGGCCACATGTGTAGGCAAAACATGGTCAGCACAAAAGATTTGATTTATGGATCTGGGTTGCAAGGTCATCAACTGCCTCTGGGTTTGACCAGAGGTGCAGCAAACGCTCCAGCAAGCTGAGGATGCTTAGTCCAGCTGAGGCTGGATTCCCAACACCACCACCACGTCCCAGTTGCAGCAGCATCACCAAAAGTATGCACAGCATTGGCTGCCAATACTTGAAGGGAAAACAAATAATTAAGCAGAACACATAAATCATCACTTCAGCCTGTCAGAAGTGCTGTGTGCCGTCCAAGGCAGATTTTTCATTTGCACAAATGAAACTCCAAATGGGGTCTGGAGATGCTCCTGTGAAGGTCTTGTTGATCTGCTGAGGAGAACAGGCAGCAGCCTGTGTCCTGCTGCGTCTGACCGAGGCGCTGCCCGCTCGCCCCCCAAAATGAACAAAAGCAGAGTCTGCAGCCCAACCACCAAGTCCTCCTGTGGCCGTGCTTGCTTTTCAGCAGCATCCCAGACCGGGCCAGCCTGCCATCATTAGCATGAATTAACCTGAGGGTCTCCTATACGCTGGCTGACTCCAGTGCCAGCCTCCGCGGGAGCCTGGCGTGCCTTCAATGAGCCTTTGTTGGTGCGGCTGCTGCAGGGCCCTGCGGAGGCAGCATCCGACCCTGCGTGTCCCAGGCACCTTCGTCCTGCCCTGAGGGGAGAGAGAGGACCTGTGGGACCTGGGGAGACTCAGGTCATCGTTTCCCTCATTACTGCCACATCCAGTAATGGTGGTTTGTTTCTTCATGAAAGGATTTCATTCAGTGTCTGTACATAAGGCAGGGAACAAGGAGCAAGAACCTACTGACAAAAAAGTTAGAAATCACAAAACCAAACTTTCAGCTGGTGCAAACTGGCCCAGACTCAGCAACTTCCAAACCAAATCATCACTTACAGAGACGTCTGTGCTCTCTGACTCAGCCCACCTTGGCCACCCGGCCCCGCCGCGCCAAAATACGGTTCCAATTACATCGAAATTCCAAACCTTGCCTCAATTTTAGCATCTGGCTGACGGCAGTGGACAATCCCTCTAATATTCATCTTGACAAGCCTGGCTACTGAAGGACTTGTTTGATCACTTCCCCTGCATCCCCAGGAGCAGCCTGCCAAGAAAACCCTTGTGCCTCCTGGACAGTATTGAACTGCCTAGCTCCCTCCTCCCTGCCTGGGACTGCAGCTCTGTGGGGCTGCTCCTCCCTCCCTGACTTATGGGGGAAAACTTCTTTCCAGTTTTTCCTCAGTGTGGAAAAATCCCTGCTCAGGCCTGTGTTATCAATGATCCCCGCAGGCACGCTGTAGTAGTGGCTCCCCGCATTGCATGTTCTGGTTCCTTGCCCAGTCTGGCTTAAAATGAATTTGTCAACACTCTTCCCTCTCCTCGTTGGAGTTCATCACCTCTGCCATGCCGTTCCCAGCCAGCCGCGCTGACTCCAGGATAAAACTGCCTATTGTTCCCCTCCAGCCAAAGCCTTTTGCTTGGCAGCAGCAGCTGGGAGCTGCTGGGACAGGGGCTGCCCTTGGGAAGAGGCTGAGAAAAGCAGGACTGAATGTTCAGCCCCAGATACCTGCACTGGCTGTGGCCATGGCACTCCCCAGCATCACGTTGTGTCCACAAAGCTAGGTGGGTTTGGGAAGGGCACTCCTACATTTTCACCTTCAGATGTTAATGTTCCTTATGCACTTTTCAGCTCCTATCACTGACTTGGGCTGGTTCATTTTAAAAAAACGTTAATTAAGACATACAAGTTTTGCTGTAGAGCCAAGTTCTGCCTCCCAGCTCACTCTTGGCTCAATAGGGGCATTGATGGTGTGGGGGATGCTCACAGCAAAGGGTGGCAGTCCTGGTTGCACATCCCTCTGGAGCTGGCTCCTGCAAGCAACACAACATGCCCAACATCCAGGATGTTTTTGGCTGGTTTTGTGTTGCTGTATCTCTTTGGCACATCATTAATCAATGATCAAAATTCCGTGTGTGTTCAAAAGTTAGCCTGGTATAAATCACCCTTTCCGTAAGAATGGGAGCAGTGAGCAAAGAGCTGTGGTCAGCTACACTGGGTTTATCTCAACCCAGATGGAAGTTCTGGCATTCCAGTTCCTCGTGTGTTCCAAAGATCTCAGGCACCAGAGTGGGCTGCAGTCACATCTTACCCAGAGCCTGTGTTAATTGTGCAGGGAGAAACGTACCAATCTTCTCTCTGCAGAGATGAGTGCTTTACACCAGGACTGCTCTAACTTATTCAGCCTTGAGCAAACTTCAGTCTCAGGGTTATCAGCAGAACTGTTTACTTAGTTTCACATCACACAGGGATGGTGAACAACATTCACTATATTTCTACATAAATCACTGCAATTCTGGCATTATTGACCTATTACAAATAGATATCAGCTCAGAATTTGCCTCTTGGTTTGTGTCCCTGATCAGACATACAAACAGTACATCTCTTGTCATAAATTCTGACCTGGATCCCTGCCAGAGAATGTATCAAACTGCAATATTTAAATCTCGGGAGGTTTTTTTATTTAAAGCATTTTATGACCCTGCTTCCAGCAACACACTTAAACAGAAGCTTCAACTCAATCACTGTCACCATCCTGAGAGATGGAAGCCAGCTGAAAGGTCTGTCATCCTTTCACCATTCCTAATTCTTAACACATTTTAAAAACAATGGGAACTACTATTAACATTGGGTTAGTTTTCTGCCTATTAATGAAGGCTCAAAGTACTCTATAACAGGCTGTGTATTAAGCAGGAGACGTCTACATGCATTTTTCCATAGGCTTTATCTTGTAAGGTTTATGAGTAAATAATGATTATTTTTGTCGAGAACACTTCCAAGACTAACTGGGGTTTCCAGTCCAAGAGTAAGTTGGTGCTGACTCCACAGAGACATGGAAGGGATTTTCCCTTTTTTTCCTACAAATTCATGAAAATGAGAATTCCTTACACAAAATCTTTAATGGCTCAAAATCTAGGGATTTTTTTCCCCTTTTCCCTTGACAGGGGTAAAGAAGCATTGAAGGGTTTGAACTGACATCTGCAATACTAAGTTTCGTGACGGAAAAGCAGAAAAGTAATCGAAAGAAAAAAGTTACCAGGGGATGAAAGGGAAAGAAACGAAGCAGTGGTTACCGAAAGAGCTCCCCACGGTGCCCCGGCTCGGCGCCGCCTCCGCGCCCGCACAAAGAGCCCGCGGGACGGGCGGGTCCGCACCGGGAGCATCCCGCCGGGACTCGGGCGAACGTAGGGGGGAAAAATGGCTTTAAAAGAGCTTTAAAAAGGCTTTTTCTCCCCCCTCCCTGCCTCCCGGTCCCCGCGGGGCAGCGCTTACCCGTGCTGCCGGCCGCGGAGCCGGCTGTGCTGCAGGACCTGCTGGTACGGGGACATGGCCGGGCGGCGGGACGGGACGGGACGGGACCGGCGGGACGGGACGGGACGGGACGGAGGCAGTGAGCCCCGTTAAATGCGGTGGAGGAACAGGGCGGGGGCGGGAGCGGCCCCGCGGGGGGAGCGGAGCAGCCCGGCCCGGCCCGGCCCGGCGGGAGGGGAGGGAGGAGGGGAGGAGGGGAGGGGAGAGGGGCCACCTCCCGCGAAGGGCATCCATCCATCCCTCCGTCCCTCCGTCCGCCCACCCGCCCTTCCATCCCTCCGTCTTTCCACACGTCGCTCCGTCCGTGCCTCCGTCCGTGCATCCCGCGAGGGGCACAGCAGACAGGGATGTTCTGTATCCCCTTTCCCAGACCAGCGTTTCATCTTCAATTTCTTCTCCGTCCGGACTTTTTTCCCCTCCATCCTCCCCCCGGCCGGGACTCAGAGCGGGTGGTCGCACTGCCATGCTCCGGGTGTCCCCCCGACCCCAGCCCCTTCGTGATCCCCCTGCCCGGGGGCTCTCCTGGTGCCACCACAGCGCTGCCCACGCCGCGGGAATGTCACCCGTGCCGCCCCCTCGGGTCCCCTCAGTGTCTCCTGGTGTCGACCCGCTCCCAGCCGCTTCCAGCACTGGCAGGGGTCGCCCTTGACAAGAGGTTTCTTGTTGCTTTTGCACCAAACCAGATGAAAGCAGGAGCTCTTAGGCCAAGAAAGTTTGGGGGTGTTCAGTCTGGAGAAGAGAAGTTCAGGGAGATCTTAGAGACCTGACAGTACCTAAATGGGGCTTACAAAAAGGAAATGGAGCAACTTTTTATATGGGTAGATAGTGTTAGGACAAAGAAGAATGGTTTTAAACTAAAAGAGAAGAGATTTAGATTTGATATTAGGAAGAAATTCTTCCCCTGTGAGGGTGGGGAGGCCCTGGAACAGGTTGCCCAAAGAAACTGTGGCTCCCCTATCCCTGGGAGTGTTCAAGACCGGGCTGGACAGGGCTTGGAACAACCTGGGATAGTGGAAGATGTCCCTGCCCATGGCAGGGGGTTGGAACCAGATGAGTTTGTAAGTTGCTTCCAAACCAAACTTTTGTGTGATTCTATGATTCACTGCAGCATCCCAGTGTTTGTAAAGGATTTGCTCTGATTGGACTGACATCAAAGTTGAAGGGCTCTTTCCTCCCTAAATCTGCCTGGGAAGCAAAAGGGGTCCTTTGGGGCCACTTGCCCTAAGGGACAGATCTGTGCAAAATCCTCCTGTGGCTTTGCAGACTGGGCAGTGGCCAGCAAGGGCAGCTGTTCAGCAAAGGATGGGAATTGAAATGTGTCCAGTGAGCAGCCACTGAGCCAAAAAGAAAAAGTCTTTAGCAACATTAAGCAGTTTAAATTTACAAAGATTTTTTTTTTCCCCACAGTAAATAAATCTGATCTGCATAAAACCCATTAATGCTTATTGGATTAAATAGATTAAACCATTCCTCAGTCAGGTTTCCTCTCCCCAAGGAGTGTTTCATTACTTCCTCCATCTAAGTAGGTAAATCATGAAATCTTACCTGCAAAGGCTCATGACTCCAGTGTAAAAGATAAGAAACAGAGGTCTCAGGCCTTTCTGAGGAAAAGGCAATGTTTTAAACCCTCTCGAGTATTGCCTGAGAGCCTCAGCTGCACCTCTATAAAATGGAAGCACTTTTATGAGCCTCTAGTCCTCTGTTTAAAAGACAGGAGTGATCCATGCTCTGCCCAGAAAGGGGTGACTTGGTTCCCTGGCTCTGGGCAAAAATTTTCAGCTGTGAAGCCTGATCTGATGGTTGTGCATTTTCCAAGGCCAGAGTTAGACCCCTTGGTCTAACTCCTCCTCCACCAGCTATTGCAATTTTTTTGCCAGGGGAAGGCTTAAAACTCTTAAAAAATAGAATGAAAAGCGGAGGGAAATCAAGCAAAGGCATTGCCAACTGCTGAGTCGTCTGAAAACAGCAGCCAATTGCAATTTCTCTGTGAAAAAGAACATCAAAGATCCCACATGGTGGCAGAGCCAAGCCCCTGGGTGTAGGCTTCTGCCTTGCTCCCGCGTGCTAGACTGCTGTTTTGGGAATCACAAGGTCCCTTTCACTCACAAAGATGGTTTATAGATGTATGAGCTTCTCTCCTGGACACCCCAAGGAGCAGGAACCCCAGATCCTCAAAAAAGCATCTTTCCCCAGGAGCACAGGGCTGCCTGTCCTGGGATGAGTTCAGCAGGGCCACTGTGTTCCTATCACAACCTTCCAGAAGGAGGGTTGATGTCCTTGAGACACCAAACCCCGCACTGGATCCAGCAGAAGTTTGTTGAACCCAAAATGTTGGAAATTAACTTGACAAAGATTTTTCCCAGTGCAATGTTTCCATGGAGATGAAGCCAACAGGGAGTGAGGAGGGACAGCCAGCTGTGAGGGGTCAGGGTGAGTGTCAGGAGGGATGGGACAGCCCCACTGCCATGCTGTGCCCAGCACTGACACGTGCTGGGTCCCCTGAGTCACATACAGGCAAATTCACTGGTTTTATCTACCACTGCTGCTTTACTTCCTCCCCATCCCTCCCTCCCGGTCCAGCTGCCTCCTCGTTCTTCTTCAGTGCATCTTTATTCATTGTTCCTCTCCAACAGGACTTTCTGTACTGACTAAAGCTTTCAATTAGCTTCTAGAATCTGTTTGAGAGCAGTTCAAGTGTTGCAAAGAAATATTTAAATATACTTGGCTATCAGAGTGTGACAAACCTATTTGTGAACAACCAGTGCTTTGATTTGCACTTGTTTTAACCTCTGCTTGCAGACGGATGTTTAGTTTGAAATGAAATCCACGGGCAGTGGACTCTCTGCACACTCATACAAATACTCTAAAATCAATCACGTAGAAAATTGCACTTACACAAAAAGACCCTTCTGTACACATTTCAGACATAACAGCTGCTCCACCAAAAGGGAGGAACCGAAAGACATACCCTGAGCCAAACGAAGAAATCTTCAGCAATAATAAACATCTATTATTTAAAAAGCTCTTCCTGTATAAACAAAACTGAAGGTTGAAATTACTGAATCTTTAAGACCATAAATATTTTTCACTTCGTTCTGTGAGCTGCACAGAGAGGCCAGACAGAGAGCTTTTGGAGAAAAACCACCTTTCCATCTTTCTAGTAATAGTTTCAAGGCATATAGTCAACAATATAGAACTAAAAGTGGTTTCTTTGTATTTGTCTGCCATATTAAATTTCTGCTATCCTCATAATAGTAAAATCTCTAATTCCCAAAATGAAAAGTCATAGTGATGTTTGGTAAACCTCACATTCCTACAACAGGCTGAAACTCCATTTCATTCACCCTCACTTAATGGTGATTTCAGGTTGAATTTCTTTTCCCCCAGAGTAGCCTCTGCTCTTGTTTTCACAGACACTGAAGAAAAAGCACTGAAAATAGCTCTGAGCATCTTTGTTGTGCTTTTGTTTGAAACTCAGCAGAATTTATTTGGAAGAATAAAAAGGTGATGCTTCATTCAATTCACTCCTGTATGTTTCTGGGATGCCAGGCAGAGAGATTGCTGCCAGGGCTGGAGGCACTGTCCTGCAGGGGACACAGCAGTATCAGAGCAGCTCCAGCACAAACGGGGCTGAAGCAAACGACAAATGGCCCAGAGAGGTGGATTCAGAATATCCCAGAGCAGTATTCCCTGGTGACTGCAGCACTGACAGTCAGCAGCCCGTGCCTGGCTTGGGCTGGGAGTTCAGAGGAGTCAGTTACTGTGGGAAATGACAGTAACCACAATCCCGTCACTACACTGGTGTGGAATACATCCCATCTCATCCCACACTCTCACTTTGTTCCCTGTTTTCGCTATCCATATTAACACCAGGGGAATATATTTCCCTTCTGTGTCTTTCTAGTTCTTTTGGAACAACTCCTTTACCCCGAATGCTCCCGCATTTGCCTTTTGGGTCTGTTTCCCTTGTCCAATGTGTTAACGATGTGGCAGATGGTCCTTCACACCATGCTCTTGCTTTCACACATCAGTCTTGTAAAAAGATCCCGATAAAGATCACATAATCCTCTTCGTTTCCCTTTGCAGACAGCTCCATTTGATGTGTCCAGAGCGTGCTGGAAAAGGAAGAGAGCTAATCCCATTTGCCTCTACCACACACAGAAGGGAATTCATGGGATTTATGTTCCAGCTCCACTCCAAACTGCGTCCAAAAGGCTCTCTCTATGTTTGAAGTGTTATTATTATGTACAGTAACATACTAATAAAATAGTAAAATACATTTATGTACAGTAACATGCAGTAACATACATGGCAGGCCAGGTTGGAGGGAGCTCTGAGCAGCCTGGTCTAGTGGAAGGTGTCCCTGCCCATGGTGGGTTGGTTGGAACAAGAAGATCCCAGACTATGTGTTACAAACCAGTTTAAACACAGAAAAGCAAAGAAAACTAATTCTCTGTGAATAAAACAGATCAAACACAGAAAGGTTCAAAATATACCCCAAAATTTGATTAAAAACAGACAAGGCTACATGTTGGTTCCAAAGAAAGTGACATATTTTATTTAATAGCAAAAGAGGCAATGAGAAAGAAAGAGAAAATAAGAAAGAAATAGAAAAACAAGTGTGCTGGGGTGGGGAGGGCAGGAAAAGAGTGATGGGATTAGGTAGAAACATATCACCCTTCTGGGGGTCCCACTGACATCTTGTGGTTTCCCTCTATCTGGTCTTGGTGGTGGTGTGGGTCCCCTGCTACACTGCCAAAAAGTATAGAATCCAGTGGATTAACACACCTGTAGGCCAGGTGGGAACACCCCAGTGCCTCCCTTGCAGGGCCCCAGTTTGCCACCATCCCTTGCAACACTGAGAGTCTGGTGCAGGGTTTGGGTACCCCTTTGGGGGGTCCCCTTTGACAGTCCATGTCACCCCCTCTGCTGTCCTTCACGTGGATGTGGCTTTTCCAGGGGTGAAGGGCCCCTCAGCTGAGCTCCTCTGCCGTGGAGTTCTCACCAGAGGCTTTTCCAACACAGCCCCAAAACCTCTCCTCACCCAGCCTTGGGTGAGGGTCTGTGCCAGCCTGGCAGCTGACAGCCCTGGGCTGGAGTCTCCTCCCCGAAGATGCTAAGCTTGATCCCTCTGTGAATGTATTCTTCTTCCCTCAGCCCAGACTCGAGTTACTTTATCTTATGTCCATCCATGAGCAATCCAGGGCCTTAGTCAGGGCGTGGTGGTCTTCTCTGCGGCTTTTATACAATTTTGCTAGAATAGGCAAAAGTCCTTCATGAAGATGTTTTAGCCATAAATTGTAACACTTCATTCTCTGACACCAGGTTGCTCTGGCCCTGCCACAGACACTGGCAACCTGTGCCAGGGCCTCACTACCCCCACATGGAAGAATTTCTCCCAAATATCCCTTCCAACCCGGCCCTCTGTCAGTTTAAAAGCACTCCCCTCTGTCCTGTCACTACATGCCCACGGTACAGTTACTGTTTGTTGGGTCTCTCTTCTCTGATTAAAGGTAAAGATAGTATTGTAGGTCTTGTTAGGTCTGGCCCAATTAATCTACACTGAGCAGTGCTAAAGTACCTCCCCCAAGCATTTAAGCAGGATTGTTGCCCTGAGTTAGATGGGACAGGCACCCCTTGTCCTGTCCTCAGGGGCCTCGGGAGTGCTGGCCAAAAAGGCAATTACACACAATATTCTGCTTCCTTTTAATATGTCATTGTGATGGAAGAAATATGTGCTTTATCTTCTCTTGTATAAACAAAACAATTCTCTTACTTCATTGTATAAGCTTGCAAGTATCTTCCCACATTAAATACTTTGAGAAAAGTCTTTTTAAGAACACCTCTCTGTTGCTGTTGCTCCATCATTTGCTGACAGGCACACACACAAAACAAACCCACTGAATCTCAGGAGTAGAGCTATGGGCCAAGCTGATATCTTCTCATATGTTTTCTATTTTCCCCTCTTTCCCATTGCCCAATATTGTAGATATATGATACAGTAGATTTACAGAGCAGGAAGTCACAAGAAGTAGCAATTCAACTTTCAGGGAATAATTCAGTGTCACTTATTCATATCGTCCATGTATATGAAAAATAAAAAAGAGAGATAGAAAACCACTCCCACAAGGGAGAAGTCTAGCTCTCACATGTTCTCATTTTATTCCTTATCCTGCAATTTATCTTCTTACTTTCAGCAAGCCAGCAATGAAGTAGAAAACCCCTAAGAAATCTTATTCTGACATATCTTTCTGGGGAATATTCACTTCCATGCATAGCTGCATAAGCCATGGAGAAGTCTGTGGCATCACTGGAGAGCAAACCTCTTTACGAGCAGAGTCTGCAGACATTAAAACGGATAAAAGCAAGTTTTTTCTGGCCTGCTCCCTCTGATTTAAAGGTCTGATAGATGCCCAGCATCAGCACAGTAATCTGCTGAGGTTGGCCCCAGGCCATGTTGTAATGCAGGAAGAGAGCAAACGTTGGAGCATCCTGAGCCAAATTACAGCTGACTGTTATTTCGGGACGCTAAGCTTTGAAATCTGAATTCATTTAGTTTATTATGATATACTGAAACTTCCTAAAAAAAAAAAAAAGAAAGGAAAAAACGGAACAAACCCTAAGATACTCATTAATTCTGGTTAAATAGAACAGGCAGAAGAAGGCATTGCCTGCCAAAAAGATACACAACCCCCATTATGTCAATAGACCATCTCATAACTGGAGGTGCATAGCCAGAAGGCTGCTCCTGTTGGCTTACAGACTCTGGATGAAGTTCAGCTCCCTGAAAACATGACAGAACTCTGACTTCAAGGCCAGCCTCAAAAAGTGCCTATGTGGCTCAGAAAAATAATTTCAGATGTTCACATTTTACCATACTACACCCAGCATGGCAAGGTGGGCATTGCTCACAGAGGAGGCCTCTGTGCAAAAATCTCTCCATGCATTGTATGTGTTATGGAAGAAAAGAAAAAGAGCCATTAAAGCACAAAATGCTTTAATGCTGCATCTAAGAGAAGAAATAGGGGTCGAAATAAAAATGAAAATTAAAAAATTATTGGTATCTGTTACACGTAGTATTTGCACATCCCTGATATTCTGTAGGGTGGGCTGTAAAGTTATGCAACTGTTCAATAAATGTGTAAATATGGCCCTGTGGCACTGAGGGACATGGTTTAGTGGTGGGCTTGGCAGTGCTGGGTTAATATTTGGAAGTGATGATCTTAAAGGACTTTTCCAACCTTAATGATTTTGTTTGATACAGACTTGACACTGGAGAGGCCCTGCACAACTGGGAGGGAGAAAACCGACAGATGTCCCCTCTTGGTTTCTGTAACAGCTTGGAAAGATGTCACTGGCCACCTCCACATTGACCCCCCCCCCAGGGCTGGACTGTGTAGGTACAAGAACAAAACAACCTCCTGTGCTTTCCTGCCTGGCATCACACCACTGGCAGCAAAACACCTCCTCAGGCTTTCCTTCAGCTTTGACACCACACTCTGAAGGTAATTCTATACCTCATCAGCCCCTTCATGTCTGGATTTCATCTTTGCCTTCTGCTTCCTCAGACAGAGACATACCATTCACCACTGTCTGCTTTGGGGTTGCATGCCTAAAAAGCAGATCTTTCCCTGTCCATGATGCACATGGACCTAGAAACCCCAAAACCATAGACACTTCTCAATTAGACACTGCAAGTCCATCATCACCATGAGGAATTGTGGGGGGACATATGCCTTAATTGAGTTGCAATGGTTTTCTCACTACAGCTGAGTAGATAACATGACAAGGCTGGTGATTGTTTCTAGGAGGGAATGATTTGATCATATAGTCTGCAGAGGCTCCTTGATAAAGGGCCAGACAGAGCTGGAGTGGTTTGGATCCATTTCCTCACCACTGCTGAGAAGGAACGTTGCAATATGTGTCAGGAGGGTTGAATGGAAAATAATTGCCTTCATTATGCAAGTTCCATGTACAGACATATGTTCCTGGATAAAACACTTTTACAGCCAGCCAGGGCCATGTCGCTTATTTTCCACAAAATATGAGGAGCAGCATTTTCTACAGGTTTCAGTCAAGTATTTGAAGCAGGCACGCACTGATTTGTCCTGCAAAGCACACACACATTTCTGAGCTCACATACATGTGGGTTTATGGCTTTTTACAAGAGATGCAGGTGTGGGAATAGGTCTTGTAGAGGGTGTCTGAACGTGCACCAGGACTTCAGCATAGCCAAAGCAGTGAGAAACTGGAGACATGGATTTTATAGGAGACATAGCACGTTGTAAAGCAAGACATCTTGGGCTAAAATCCAGATCCTCTTCTTTAGGCAAACTGAGCTCTTGATTTCGTTGGAGCTTCTCACTCAGAAAGGGTCAACAAACTCAGCTTTGGGCATTGACGGGAAGAATCAGAGAAGTGATTTCTTTGGTGTGATGCAATAGGAGTTTGTATTCCCATTAGCCCCAAAGTGCCTGAAAATCTGGAACTCAAATGAAGCAAAACCTCACTGCAAATAAAGATTTTCTTAAAACCAAAGTAGTTTCCACCACTACTTTTAAAAAGCAGAGTTGCCAGCTACTGAGAAAGTGAGTAAGTGATGCTCTGGTCTGGGAGGGTTCCAGTAGGATTAGTCTGGGAGTTCTAACACAATCAAGACTGACTAATTTCTTCATTATTAGTTTTTGATTCTTCTCAGTCTGCTTTTCACAATGGTTTGGCACTATCCATGCTCATCACTCTCCAACTCTGAGGCTGGCAAGTGGACACATTTGCTTTTTTTATTATAGCACAGGGATGGGCTGATTTACACTAGGAGCCCAGCAGAGCCAGGAGAAGCGGGAAGACAACATTCCCTCCTCCAGCTGCTGCAGGAGAGATGTTTCATCCATGAGGAGGAACAAATATTTATCAGATGGGCTTTCCAGTCATATGGTCCTAATCCTTGCAGTAACGTGAAACTCCCTGGATGAGGTCATGGTTGCTGAATCCCAGACTCTCTGTTTTTTCTAGAGGCCAGGTCAGGTAGGTGGAAGATGGAGCATACTTATCCCTGCCTGGGGCTGGCCAGGAAAAACCACAGGGGTTTAGGGACATGATGTGCAAATACACACCTATGAACACGCACAAAGACTTCCTCCAGAGCACGTCAGGGCTGCCAACATTGAATTTCCAGAACCAACTCTGGGCACCTGTTGCTCTAACTTTCCAGAACTTGGCAAAATCCAATTGTCAAACTCCCTGAAAGCTTTTTTAAGCAAAAATCCTTCTCAAAAATGAAGAAAAAAGTATGATAAAACATTTTTTAAAGGTCATTTAAAGGGTCTCTGAGCTGATTACTGCTGGGAATACTTGTTTAGCTGGCTAAGGTATCTTTGGCTTGCTCGTTAGCTTTCACTGGCCTTTGGTGTTTTATACTTTAAACTGAAGAACCAGGGAATTCCCTGACCATTTTCCTCCAGTGACTAAATCCGAAATTTTCCAAATTAGGAATTGTATGTGAATCCTACTGAGGTCTGAGCTCATGGATCCTGGACAGACCCTTATTATTTTAACCCAGATGGTACTAAAAAAAGACCATCTCAAAACCATGAGACATCCAATGGTATATTCTAGGAATGCCATGCTTAAGATAATTGTCCAAATAATGTGTCATACTCATAGAAACAACTTTAAATATGTTGCTCATCAGTACACAATGTATAGCAGCACACCATGTCTAGGCATGAGGTTATCTTGAGCAGGAGTGAACCAAGGGAAAGAGCACAACCAACTCATTGTGGGTGGCATTTGCAGCTGGAAGGTTTCCCAAACCTCAGTCAAGATGAAATTTGAGTCACTCAGAAGAACCTGACAACCCAGTAGTCAAGGAGATTGTAAAGGCAGACCATGTCCCTTACTTTGAATCAGACTTTAGCTGTGCAATTTTCTGTAAGACTGAGTGATTTCTGAGCATGACTAACCCAGAGTGGCCCCTTTACCTGCAGCCAAGCTCGGGTCTCCCACAGATGAGGTGTGACCCAACCACCAGCTACCAGATTTGACTTTGGGAAATCTCTCTGCCAGTTTTTGCCATAGCTCTTCTTTCTTATGGCACAGGAAGACGAAACCAGCAGTTAAAACCTCTGGGTCCCCGTGTCTCTGCCCCAGGTCTGCAGCAGTGGGAGGACTCAGGTCAGCAATGGGGTCTGCTGGGGTCATGCAGCACGAGGTCCAAAGGCAGGGTCACAGGCTGAGCCTCAAAAGCACTCACAAAATCTGTGTGAGAGTTTGTAGCAGGAAGTTGTCTGGGGTGTAGTTCAAGCTCTGCTCATCACCTCTGTACATCACTGAGCCCCAGACACTCCCTCCAAGAGGGGAAGGAGGCTGGAGAGTCAGAGAGGGGGGAGTCCCTGAACCTCCACTACCCTGCAGAAACCCACACCCTCTGGGTCTGAGCTGTTTTGCTTTTGGCACATCGTAGTTAATTAACTCCAATAAATAACTGCAGAAGGGAAAAGCAAGAGAAAGTGGTTGATGCTGGAGAACGGCGTTGTTCACCCTCTCTCCTGAGCAGGTCCTTTATTTATTTCACATATGGGAAGAATCAGCCCTTGGTTTTCTCAGCCCTTTCAGTTTTCTCCTTCTACCTCATTCCCTTCTAATCCATCAGCCAGGGAGATTAGCAGTGTCACAGGACCCAGACCTTTCTGCTAAATCCCTTCCAGATGTCCAGAGGCACAAACATGTCAGTCACTGACAAGAGCCTAATGACAAGTGGCTCCCTGTTCATTAGTGACAGCTACTGTTTCCTGGCAGAAAAGCTTTTTCCTGCCCTGCCTCCTAAAGCAGGTTTTGCAGGGAGGGTGTTTCCTTCCTTCCCCAGAAGCAGGGCTGCTGTCTGATGGGTCATGAGGAGACCCCAGCTGGTCTAGAGACCTGCCCTGGAGCTGCTGCTGGAGCACTGGCACAGGGCACCACATTGCACAGGCCTTTTAGGATCTGTGGACAGGAAACAAGGAGCAGATCTCTCTCCAGCCAGTGGGGTTTCACAGCCCCAGACTGTGAGGGTCTCCAAAAGTTTGGTGTTTGGTTTCTGTTTTGGCAATGCCAGCCCCAGGGAGCCAGGCAGGAACTCAAGCAGGTACTGAGGTCAGGATGGCTTTGGAGACAGAAAGCAGGTGGAAGGGCTGGCTGGGAGCAGCTCAGGGTAAAAGAGAAAGAAATTTTCTGACTATTCCTTCCACACAAGCAAGGAGAGTCCTGTGGTGGTTTTCGTGTCTTGCTCATGGAGAGAAGGCTGTGATTCTGTGACAAGGGGCTCTCTTAGGCACAGAATCCAACAGGATTTTGGTTTCAAGCCTGGCTCCTGGCTGCCAGGTCCTTTTCTTTGCCCAAAGACATCATGGTTTTCTTGACCTGTTGCAATACATCAAATTTCATCACTTTCTTCAATTGCATTTTGATCAGTTTGTGATTGCTGTGTTGAATTTGTCTTGTACCTCCATCTCTACACAAGCTCAGGGGATACTTTGTCAAGCTAAATTATCCTAAAAAAAATCAATACTATCCACTGTGGAGATTTCTGAAGGTTATATTTTTTCCCTCCTTTCATTGTAGTTAATGGATATAATTTTAAAAGTACAGCTGGACAGGGAGGACTGTTTCTTCCATGGAAAGTGCCAGTCTGGGATGGACAGGCAGGATGGACTGATGCAACATCCTTTGCCATGCTCCCAACCACAGCACCACAAGGAAATGTTATTCAGCAGCTCATCCCACCTTGGCACAGAGACTGCAGTGAGATGCCAAGCCAGAACTTATGCTGAAGTCTCTGAGAACTGTTCCTTTAGTGCAGCTGCTTATTAACATGACCCTACTTGGGGAGATTTCTTCCTTTATCCTTTGAGTTACAAAAACCATTCCAAAACTTGATCCCCATGAAGGCTGGGCATTGTGTCAGCTCTAAGAAGCTGAAAATAGTGATGGGTTCTTTGCAGTGAACAGAAAAACCCACTTGGAGTCTGTCATTTGGATTTATGAAGTCTGCTCTTTTGACATAATCTTCTTGATTTAAGCTTGTGGTTTCTGCACACAGTTTCCATTAAAATTAACGTAAGTCATCTGAGCAAATCTCTCCCAGGTTGACAGGATGAAATGTTGAACTCCTGGAGATTTATTCCTTGTTTATGGGCTTCAACACTGGCCTGTGCAGGACCCAGCCCAAAGCCTGTGTTGGAGCTCAACAGGACCCTCAGTGATGGGGTACAAGGTGCCCAATGTGGATACCCAAAGCACCAGGGAAGGTTGGCAAACACCTCTGAGTGTGTGAAACTGCTCCTGAGTGCAGCCTCAGAACAGGCACCAGACATTCACTAGATAAACCAAAAAGTCAGCCCTTGCTCACCTCCTTGTGCTGCAGAGATGTCATGGGTTGAGGTGCTCTGCCTGGTGTAAAACCAGCTTCACCATCAGCACCACTTCCACAGCAATGTAGCATTAGTGGGTGAAGCAGAAAATAGAGCAACTCAGCAAAAATCCCAAACAATGAGGTTTGGTTGCAAAACAGCATAGCCATGTGCTGTAAAGGAGCACAGATATCTCCTCAGAGACATTAGTGCCTCGTTTTAACTCAAATCCACTAATTTTTCAGAGGATGGCTCACATCACATCCATTTGAAAAGCAGCTGGATGCTGAACCAATTCTAGATTCACGTCAGCCAGGGGAGCCCAGTATGGCCAGCACTGCTTGGAACCAGTCCTCCAAATTTCCTGAGATAAAACCACTAGAAGATGTGTCTGTGTGACAGTGAGCCCACAAGTGCTGACTCAGCTCACTGCCTCTCACACAGTTCCCAGTGATGATTTATTTCCTTTTTCCTCCACTGCTATCAGATCCTTGGCCCTAGGAGAAGACTGCTGACTCTCTTGAGAAGAAGATCTCAGAAGCTGGGTGCTTCAGGTTTTCCCTTTCTGAGGAAATTTGGGGAAGCCTGTCTCCCAGAGCCCTCTCCCTCCTCTCCCCACCCAGAAGGTAGGTTTGCTTTCCATCCCCCTTTCCCATGCCCCCTGTTCCCTTCCCCAGTGCCCTGGGGAGTTGCCTCGTAGAAATTGTTCCTCAAAGTAAATGGAAATAAAGGAAATCTCAACAAAACTGCAGAAACCTGAAAAACTGGGGTCCCTTGTGCTAATGTAACAGCATGTCTCCTTTCCCTTGAGCCCTGTGCATCCCCAAGCCTCCACCCACCAGACCTACCTCTAATGCCTCCGAGTGCCTCCCTCCTGTCCACCTCAGGCTGCCTCCACCTCCTCCCACAGCTCATCTTGGCGATGGAGACTTTGGAGTCTGACTGCAGCTCTCCTGAGATGCAGACAAGCATGGTGAAAAGCACAAGTGTCACCTTATTCCTCCCCCATGAAGAACAAAACCATGCAATTGTTTTCTAGTATGTGATATGGTCGGTCCAGAACACCCAGGAACCCCCAGGGACCAGCTCCAGCCTCAGGAGCAAGGTGGAATGGAAACAGAGACCTTGAGGGGAAAAGGAGATGTGTGAAACTGGGGAGCAGAGCAAATGTTTAGTTTTGACACTTGTAACAGTGGCTATTCGTTTTCCAGTAAGTTTATACTGCTCTCAGCCAAAATAGTCATTGCAAAAAAATGGCATTATGAGCCCTGGAGGATTTATATGAAGTGTTTATGTCAGAGCACTCGTGTGTGGGAAGTCCTGGGGTGGCTGTGATTGCTCTGTGGCCTAGGGACAGCCTGCAAATGGGGACACTGTCGCCAGGAATGGCAGTCCTGGGGGGCCCTCACCACAGACCCCTGATCTGCACCACACTTCAACACTGAAAACAGGGCAGGTAACCTCCAGGCAAAGGTTTGGGATTGCTTGGGATTGCTTTGGGGATCAAGAAGAGCCTGATGTTCCTATATATCCTGGTTAATGGATTAATGAACAACTGCATTAAATAATTGCCTATTATTATTTTGTAACAATGGTTACTTAAGTATTTTTTCTCTATGAAGTGCAGAAGGCTCTAACTAACCTAAAGAAAGAAAGGAGGATATGGGGCAATATTGATTTTAGTAGGAGGATAAGTCCAATGATATCTAAGTACTGACTTTAAACCAAAAATCAGAGAAGGAGCTAGGCTCCATACCTGCCGTGGGCTGTTTATTTCTCATTGCTCTGGTTTCCCTGCTGTCCTTCACTCCCTTGCATTTTACAGAGCACACACTGCACCATGTCCCATGAAAGCCTTAGCTCAGCAAATGAGAAAGAGTTTGCAGATTCTGACATAATCACAGGCCATGACTGGTGCCATCCTGCTGCCATCGGGGCTCCTTTGTGTTCCACCAGAGGCGTGGAGGGGACCTGGGGCTGTGGCTCTGGGAGTTACCTGTGGGAGGATGAACTCATCAGCAAGAGCAGTTAGAGAGGATCCAGGGGAAAACAGCACAGCTGCTTCTTGCTGTGCAACATCTGGAATTAACCTACCCCATCAAACTGTCCCCTGCAAGCTCCAGCCAGGCCTGAGCTCTCCGAGTTCCCCAGACTGTAAATCCCGGGCTAATCCCAGCACTAATGAGCTGGGAATGCCTCACTGGGGCTCACAGATCCACACACACTAATGAAAGCTCCTGGCCCATGCACTGCCTTAGGCCCTTGGGCATCTTCACCCAGGGTTTTTCATATTTTTCAGGTTAGGACTTGACTTTCCTGTTTTGTCTGCCCACTGGGACTAACACTAGTCCCCAGTTCTATTGCCTCATGTTCTGCTCAGTCTGTAAAAAGCAGAAAAGAAGAAATAAATGGTCCTTCCCATTTAAAGAAAAAAAAAAAGGAAAGAAAGGCAGAGTGGGAAGAAGAAAACTCAAAAGCTTTGAAATAGTGAAATTTAGTCTGTAAAAAAGTAATCAAAAAAAATTTCCTGTCAAGTCATAGCTCCCATTTCTCTTTATGTAGAAAAAAAACGTTTCTCATCTTTCCAAAGGCTATCACATTTTTTCAAAATAAAAAGCAATTAAGGAGCCTAAGGTGAGGAATTTTAGCTAATGTTGTAAGCCCTGTAAGTACTTAAATAATTAGAGACCTTCACTGGTATTACATGAAGATAAATGATTCCATACAGTCCAAAGCTGAACCGTACTCCTGCTAAGTGTAGGAATATAGGAATATATATAAATCTCTTCATTTTTTAATGTAGAAAAATGAAATGCAGTTGGTTTTGAAGATCAGTGGAGTTGCTGTTTTCATCTTATTTTATTATGCAAGCATGCCATGAGGGAATTTTGGCAGCAAGTGATCTGAGAAGTCTAAAAAATACGTTTGTTGGCATTAGAGTAGCAAGCAGGATTTTTGACCAGTGATAAGGCATTATTTGTTCATATATATACACACACATCTGCACATGTATTTTCAGTGTGCTGCCATAAATCATGTGCAAACACAGAGCAGATGTCCTGCACTAGTGGGGCTGTCGTGCCTTGGTAGTGCTTTCCTGGGAGCCAACCCACAGCAGGCTCAGCAGAACATGCCAGATGGATAAAGTCATGGTGCTACTGGAAAGGAACATTTATACATGGGGCTAACCTGGGTTTTTAAACACAAGAGGTGACTTGTCTGCTTCGTCAGCCCTTAGATGAGTCAGACTATGTGCAGATGGTTTCATTAGTAGAGTATTTTCCAGTAATTGGTCATTTGTAATGGTCTGTACATCCAGAGGACAGGTTTCCTCAGACATTTCCTGGCCCGTGCAGAGGGATGCAGCAAACCATGGCTGTGTTTGAAACACTGCTGGACCCAAAAGATGAGCAGCCAGAACAGAACGAGTTAAAAATGACTGGTCAGAAAAACTGTTTACAGATTGTAAAGTCTTGAGGTTTCCATCTTTCTTTCTCATGGGGAACTGCACATCGTGTGGAAACTGGTTGTATTTATCCTCACTGTGCCCAAGCCAAAGGATTTGTGTATCCACATCCCAAATATGCAGCCTGAGGCAAGATCTAAATAACTGTTTTTCTGAATAAACTGTTTAAATTCTGCTTGGCTCACTGCCCATATTTCTAAGGGCAACACAGTGACTGCTGCAGAGATATATTGCTTTGAATCCATCCATGTTTCCATACACCTGAGGTTATAGGGGTTAAATAATAATTCTCTTTATAGATACATAACAATTTATTAGAAACTGAGGGTTAATGCAGCAAAATCCTCAGCAGCAGCAAACAAAATATGGAAACAAATGCACTTTTAAACAGCATCAGAAAGACACACATTACACAAGGCAATTCCAGAAATATCGATACCTTATAATACACATTTCTTAGATTTTTCCAGTCTAATCTGCCATCACAGCCTCCATGTTTGAAAAAACTGTCAAAAAACCACCATAACTGGGCATTTGTGAGGAACTGGGCACAACAGGAAACCAACAGAGAGGTGCAACACAAAGATTTATGTATAGAAAGAGATGTGATGGGGAAATGAAGGGGTCACACAGGAGCAGCCCCTCTGCTTGCCAGTTTGGCTCTTGGCAACAATTCCAGCAATGTTTCCCACATATCTGAGGACGTTCCCTCAGGATATGTGAATCTGGGGATGTCAAGAGCACATTCCTGTGAGGTGGAGGGGGCAGAGGGACCTCACCACAGTGGCACTCACAGCACAGGGAGAGGCCAACCCAGCAAGGTGGGGCAGCAGCACAAAAGAAATGTGGCAGAATTTGCAATGCCTCTCCAAGTATTTTCCACTTTTCAGAGCAGGAAGTCAGCAGTGAATGAAAAATTAGAAATGTCACATGCATACATTTTTTTAAAAAATACCCAAACCCACTAGTTTCTCTGCCGTGCTTGCCAAGGGGCAGCTCTAATTCATCCCCTTGGCCATCTCTGTTGAGTTTTCCTCTAGACAATTTGCTAAACAGCAGGATTTCCATGGTTACCACAGCTTGCTACTGATAGGACTCAAACACACTGTGGATTTTTTCTGGGAGGGGGCACAGACAGGACCACCCAGAGCAGCTGAGAGGCTCAGGGAGCCCTGCTGAGGGCACAGAGGGGATGGCAGCCACTAACCCAGGTGAGAGGTGATGGGGAGAAGGTGCTCTGCCCTTGCTTCTCCTTCCTCTGGGGTAGAGACACGATGTAGCCACCTCCTGTGGCTTTAAACATTTGGCAAGGCCACAGGGTTGAGCTCTAGGTCCCTGCTCTGGGATTACCTCTTGTACATGCACCAGCATCTCCAGCTAAGGCATCAGCATGGCTCAGGGTGGCCAACTGCCAGCATCCAAATATTTTTCCCCATCTCTTTTTTTTTTTTTTTTTTTTTTTTTGGCACATTTGTACATAAACAAACACAGACATATTGCATCAGTGGAGGGTTCATAGGAGGGAGTTGCTATGCTAAATTTAAACATTTTAAAAAACCCCAAACCAATGCAATAATTATTTTCCACCAAAAGATCATATATTTTCTTACTTTTGATGTCTAATAAGCTAATTTCAATCAAGAGGTGGTAAAATTTCCTGCTTTTGAAGTCTAATGAGTAAATTGCATGGAAACCTCTATAAAGCAGAGAACTCATTAATAAATGTATAGTCTCTTTGTCCAAGACTTCCAACTTTAAATCAAACACACAACAACCAGATGTTTTTCACATTACTGCATTTCAAGATTTTACTGGAAGTGATCTCATCATACATACTTAATGTAGGTATCCAACTGTGCATGTTATTCGTATCACGAATCAGGCCGTGCAGCTTTAGGACACTGTGTGGCAAACACAGCTATTGTTTAAAGTGGATAAAATTTATGCTAAGCTTGCCACAGGGAGATGAAGGAGCCCAAACTGGATGCAATATGCTGATTTTGATGAGTGTCAGAAGTGAGGAAATTATATCACTCAAATGTTTGGACTTATTTTTAGGAAACACTGAGCCACTGTTTCTGGAAAAGATATTGAATTTAGGCAATCTACTAAATCAAAGACTTTTCTGTTTTTCTTTGAAGTAGGAAATTAACTGCAAATGCAAAAAAAAATTGAGACCAGGACAAAGCCGAAACAAGATGTACTTTTTTTCAAGGAGAGTGAAAATGAAGGCTCACTTGAAGGGGGAGGGGAGGTGGAATAACTCTTCAGTAGGAAAATATTGCTTCATCAGGTCTGAAGAACATATATACAGCTAGCTGAGGGTTTGAACTTTTTTCTAGGAAGCATGTCAAGCTGAGGGAACAAAGTTTCCTTCCCTGAAGGGATGCAGAGCACAGGATGCAGCTCAGCTTGCACGCCATGGCTTCAGCTTGCTTTGGTCATTAAGGAAATACCCTAATGGAGTAGTGGAGTCAATACCCTGTTGGAAACATACACTATGGAATCATATTAATTGGTCACCTCTTAATTGCCAGCAAGAGCTGGCTGAAAGGTTTCCAGGACTGTTTCTCACCAGAGCAGGGCAGTGGGGAGCCATTTGCCCAGGGCAAGCTCACAAGTCCTGTTCATTGCAGAAGAGCCTGAGCAACTCCCTTGCTCTTCCCCCCATGTCCAAGTAAGACTTTGACTCTACTGAAGAGTTTAAGAAATGCCACAGGAAGGTGTCTCAGGGGACTTCATACTCTTTTTTGTTCCTTTTTTCCCATTGGAAATTTGCTGAAGCAGAGTTACTGAGTCCCCCATCCACCATGTCTTCACCCTGAACCAAGGGGCCACTGGAGATAAGCAAGAAGGAAGACAAGGAGAAATAGCTTTAAACTGGCAGAGGGGAGGGTTTGATCAGATATTAGGAAGAAATTGTTCCCTGTGAGGGTGGTGAGGCCCTCACATAGATTTCTCAGAGAAGCTGTGGCTGCCCCATCCCTGGAAGTGTTCAAGGCCAGGTTGGATGGGCTGGAGAAACCTGGGATAGTGGAAGGTGGAACAAGATGAGCTTTAAGGTCTCTTCTAACTCAAACCATTTCATGATTTAATTTGAGAAATATGTGAAAGCATCTCATCTTGCCCTCCACACCAATTCATCCCAACCTGCCCTGACACCCCTCTCCTGCAGAGATCTCTTCTGTTCTGATACTGCATTCCAGGCCATCCTCAACAGCAAATGGGGGCTCTCAGCCCTTCCACAGAGAAATTACCTCCAGAGATGAAAATGCTGCCCCTTCACCCAGGTCAGCTTTGACCCACAGCACAAGTAATGGCGAAACTGGAATACTGACCAGCATCTGGCTGGTTTCCTCTTTGAGAGATTAGGAAGTTTACCCAATTTCTCAGACCATTCATTGGGAAGGGGAATTACTCATTTTCTCTTTCTACCAGAACAGTGACAAGGAGCTGATGAATTTGTGCCTCTTACTTGCAGCCAAATCACCTGATCCCACCACATCTGAGTAGGTTCAGTGGAAACTTTCCAAGCCTGGTGTAAAAACAAGGATCATTTTGGCACATGAATATAAACACAAAGAAATGTCACATTTAAATGAGGGAATTTTGAGAAATAATAGGCTTTTCAAACAAATTAACAAGACCTTTAGTGATGTCTAGAGACAGCTCAGAATAGAGAGATCAGTCAAACAGCCATAAGAAGCAGGTGAGCACATGGTCCCAGGCTGTACCAGACCTGAGCTGATGTCCTTGGCACAGCCCATGGATGTCAGTGGGAGCAGCAGGTCTGAGTATGGAAGCTGCATTGCTCAGTGTGGCTCCTGCAGGAATTAGATCACTCTTTGGCCCTCATTAGATCAATGCACAGGGCTCCTACAGCAGCCAGGCAGGGAGGGGGCTCTGCCCTGGTGCACCAGCACATGCAGCATTGTCGAGGTCTTGGCTCTCTCTTCCTTTGCAGGAAGAATAAATTTGGTGCATTGCTCACAACACACACACTGATATCCCATCAATAATCTTTGTAAGATCTGTAGCTCATTATGAAAAGAATATAGACTTAAATTAGGAGGCTGAATCCAATTAGGCTGCATTGAGTTGCCATGTTCCAAGTCTTAGAGAGACAAACAAAAGCCCCACCCCACTGGAGATGTACAGTTGATGTGCTGGCTGTTCAAAGAGCAGATTTTGCAAACCCACTGATCATTTATTTCTGCAGCAGCCCTCATTATCCCCATGCCAATTCCTGCCAATCATAACTGGCACTGTGAAATAAATAAGTCCCCAGACCGCTGCAAAGAGGTTGGGAACCTTCTGGAGACTTGGCACTCGTGTCACAGTGCTCACCACTGGGGGAATTTGGCACAGAAGCTCTTTGCTATGAGAATATCAAGGCCCTGATCAACACAGCCTGCAGCATCCAGCCCTGGTCTGTAATCTAGGGAAATTATCCTCTGCCTCCTCTCACCAGGTGCTGGCACAGAGGCCACAGTGTGTGGTGAGGCTGCCCAGCTCTCACCATGTTTGTTCCTGCCTGACCAGGGCCAAAAGGCCTTCAGGCTCTTTGTAGGACCAGTGTTTGGGGAGGTTTTGTTCTTTTGTTCTTCTTCTTTCTGTTTTTTTAATATAAAAAAGCATGAAACCAGACTTTGCTGACCAAAACTCAACCCACAGCAGTTCTCTAACACACTTTGGCGTCTTGTTGGCAGAGGAATTATTCACAGCTGGTTGATATAAGGATCATAACAAAACTGATGGCTTGGAGAGGATACCTAGAACAGAGGCTAGACAATATTAAGAGAATAAAGTGGGTATTTATTAAAGGCCTTCAATAGATACACCTTGGGCAGTCAAAATCCTCCCAAGCTGGACAATGGTCACGAGTTTTTCAGACAGAAATAAGTTTGATATCAGGGGTTAATCCTGCAATTCCAGTCTCAGGTAATGAAGTCACATTCCCCCAGTTCACTCCCCCTAACTCGTGTTTATACTTTTTGGGGCCTGGGGCTGTAGAGTGTCCTTGAGTCCCAGGCCTAGAGAGGAATTATTTTGTCTGACCAAAATGTGAAGACAGTTAACAAACACCCTATATGGAGTTTAGATTTATGCACTAATGCAGTACAGGATTTGAAACATATAAAGACTAAAATCTTAAGGCACCAAAGTGACTTCTGAACCCAGTACCACAAGGATGGTTCATCACTGTGGTATCAGTCTCCTTCTACCCAACAGTGCAAAATGCATGGACACTTTTTAAAGCCTGTTACTCCAAGGGAAAAAGCTCACCTCAGTCTACAGAGACACTGGAAGGAGCAGCCTTTGAGCCCTGGGAGAGGTTTCATACTTGCTGTAAAGGAGAGCTAATTTTGCACAGCATTTGCATTTTGGAAGCAAGAGTCTAAAGGTTCAGGTGATGCACTGGATAATGCTCTCCTGTGGCATCTGTGATACTGAGAACTGGCAACATGAGGAAAGAAATATCCTGCCCTCACTACAGACACCGGGATCAGCACACCCCAAAAAAGTATTACAAACTTGTGACAGCCCCAACACAATTTGATAGATAAAGGCTTCATAAAAAAAAATAAGATTAAATATAAAAGGATTCTTATAAACCTCCTATCTGTTGCCTTATTGACAAAGGTTTCAGACAGCTGTATATCAGAGTGGTTGCTGAATGGAGTATAAAACTGTTATATTTTTCTCTAAGATTAAGTAGAGATTGTTTTTGTTACGGGCATTAAACCATTTCAGTTTTCAGGGAGCAAAAGGGCCTGGCAATCAAACAAAAAGGGATAAAGAGAAGGGAGGGAAGACAACCTTTCCTAAAAGCTGGCTCTGCAGAAAAAGGAAAAAGCCACTGCACCCTCTGCTGGAGCCTAGTGAGGGGACTCCTCGAGACTGACTTCGGGCAAGCTGCACACATTATGTGTTGTCCTGCACAAGAGAAATTAATTTTTCCTGACTATGTCTTTCCAGTTGTACAACACAGATGAAAGCAGAACATGGCTCACAGCAGCTCTCATCTCAATTAGGGATGAACAGTGGTGCAAATTGTGCTCTAGATAGGAATTATAAATTCATAAATTCTAGAGAATTATAAATTCAGTGGCAGCCACACCTATGAATTAATGGGGCAGCAGACAAGTTTGCTTCCAGCAATAATTAAAATTAAACATCTTTTTAGGCTAAGTATCCAAAGTGGCTCAGGGACAGACTTGCAGCAGCATCCAGGAGCAAATGAGGAAGATCCAACACTACTGGTTTAGGAACATCTGGGTCAGAAGTGCTGGAGAAGGGCCAGGCAGCCCTTTCTGCTGAAGAGCACCCACAAACCAGCTGAAACAGCCCAGGGCATACTCCAAACCCGAGCAGATTTTGGGGATCCTCAGCCCCATGTGAGTCCCTGATCACATCCCACTGCTTTTGGAGAGACATGGCCAACTTCTGAGGGGAAATGGGACAAAACAGAGGCATCATGCAGCTCAACATCTGAGCAACCATGGCCTGAGACAGAGCACTCCAAGCTTCTCTAACAAGCAGTTAGTCCATGAGGTTTTCTAGAGCCATAGGTCTTCTCCATTTTGCAATATGATCAACTAGTCCAAAGCTGTGTGTCCAAGGAGGACCTTGCAAACAAGCAGGAATTTCTTATGAGATACAGGAGCATGCAGGTTAATTCTTAAAAGAGAAAAAAATCCCTGCCCTATCTCTCATAGCATCAAAGCATCAAATCCTAGGGATGTTTTAATTAATCCTCACCCACCAGTGAAAGGAAACTCTTAGCAGGAAAGACTCTTTTCAGAGAGAACTCATACAGGAAAGTTATCAGCACAAAGGTAATAAAACCACAGGGAATGATCAGTGAATTTAATGGCACAAGAAGGAGTTATTTACAAACCCTCTCTTAACTGTGAAATGTAGTTATCAAACCTAGAGTACATGTTCATCAGCAGGGTGCTGATGCCACTGGAAGTGGCATTTAAAGTATCACAAAGCAGGTGTGACCTCTCAAATGTGTCCAGGGAGACCCTGCTCATGTCCTCACTTCTGAAGGATTGTTGCCCACAAAAAAGACTTGCTGCTGGGTACTCATTGGCAGGTTAAAATTAAATGGGATGTATTTTCTAGAATTAATTTTTAATTAAACTAGAATTTGGGTGACTTCAATAATGCACTCTGGCCCCAGCATTTGTGGCTGTACTGTAGAATGTCTCCTCACTCAGAGGAGCCTGGGTTCATTTTCTGGCTTGTCAGCATAACCACATCACTCCTGTCTCTCCATGGCTCCCCCCTGTTATGTCAAATGTGTCAATTCATCCTCATCTCCTCAGCTCATCCCAGCTCTGGGCTTCTCCCACGGGCTGTCAAACCATCAACACCCACCTGCAATCTGCCAGCCCCACTCACCTCCACTGCCAAAGGCAAATTCCAGCCAGTCCCCTGCTTGGCTGCCTGCAGGAGAGCTCCTTCCCATCACCCAGCTATCCTCCTCATGCAGGAGAGCTCTTCACCACCCAGAAACCCTCCTCGGTTGTGCCCTGGAAGTTTGTTCCTCCAAGGAAAAGCCAGCTGAGCCCTTGCCCCTGGTGCTGGCCATTGTGGTGTCCCTGCTGCTCTCTCCCTCCTGTGGGCTCCCTCACTCAGTGTGGCTCTCACATGTCCCTGTTTAAGCTCTGGTCCCCCAGGAGGGACCAGAGGAGCATGAGGGAGCATCAGCCCTGGCCATGGGGCAGTGAATCACTGCACACACAAACAGGACCACAAACACCAAGCAAAACTCCAACTTCTGGCTCTTGTTTTTGCTCTGTGAGTGGCAGGTTAATGATGCCCTTCCCTTCATTCTCTTACCAAGAGGCTTTTGTGTAAAACAAACAAATCCAAGCTCTTCAGCCAGCTGCGCTGCACAGCTGGATTCATGAGCCCCAAACAGCAAGGCACTCAGTATGGAGGCAGCTCCCTGCTGCTTGTCTCCACTCTGGGAGAATCAGGCACAAGTAATGGAAATAGGTAAGAGAAATGACATTTAGACAGATATCTACATTTTTGCAGTATCAGACTTTTCTGCTTTGAATGCCAATGCAAGCTGGTCGTGTTTCTTCATGCCTACAATCCAGGCCCAGTGCTCTCCCATGGGAATGCTTGGGCAGAGGCAGGGAGAGCAGCTTCACTATAACAAACATTTAAACAAATGGTTTATCTTCTCTGAATCAGGACCATAGACCTTGGGAGGGATTACTTGACCTGGAGTCAGCAACTTTCTCCACCAGCACTAAAAATACCCCTGAATGAGCCGTGGAAATGTGATAGCTTAAACATTTAGCAGTACTTCAGGCTAGACAGTGGTTTATAATTATATGGTTCCTGTTCAGAGACCTGCCAAGAGGCCATTCCCACACAGTTTGTATTTTAGTGAGGACAGGGCTCTGCCAGCCTGAAGGTGAGAGGAGAGGTGGTGTCTGCCTTTGCCTATCAGCAAAACCAGCCCCACTGCAGCACCACATTTCTGTCTGCAGCTTTTCTAAATCCATCAACAGCTCCTCTTAAAGGGTAAAAGAAATCTGCTGAACACAAAAGAGTGGCAGTCACCACAATAGCTGTATGACTTATTTTTATAGTCTCCTTTATGTGTTTTCATAATTGGATATCCAGCATAGTGCAGTTCTCCACCCTGTTAATGCCAAAGCACTGAGAAGTTGTTTGTGGACTGATCCCAGAAGCTGAGGCACCTGCACAGGGCAACATAAGACCTGTTTGAGGATTTTGATTTAAACTACTCGAGGTGAGATAAATATCTCTTCCTTCTTCCAGATGGAAAGCAAAGGTGCTAGAGCACAACCTTGGATGCCAGGAGGTGCAGGGATAAACAGATGTTGAATAAAGAGGAAAAACAGCAACTTTTCCCGAAAACATCTGCTATTAGCAGGCACCAGGTCATTGTTTCATGTCAGATAAAAAGCAGAGGAGGCAAAGGGACTTATTCTGCACTACACAGCCCTTCCTCAGAACACACAAAACATCCCCATAAACCCCAACAGTGGGGCTGAGCTTCCCTTAACCAGGGAAGGAGCAGGGCAGGTGTCAAATATATACATATATATATACACACACACACATATGTATATATATATATTCAGAACAGAGACATTTTATCTCGACCCCTACACAGACATGAGGATCCAGGGAGGTCAGGACAGGCTGTTCAGGGGAGCTGCCTTCACCTGCCTTCCATCAGAAGACAGTGGCAGCCCTGCCACTTTCAGTGTCCCCTGCACAGCCCAGTTCATCTCACCAACATCTTCCTGCTCTGCAGCACGAGTGCTGCCCACCCCTGCCTTCCCAAGACCTGGCTGGGACCAGGTTTCCACAGGCTTGTCCTGGATGAGCCCTGATGTGCCAAAGTGAACTCTTGCTCAACAAGTACTTTGAGAGAAAAAAGCATCCAAAAATACACCTGAACCCAGTGACAGGACAAGAGCAGAGACAAGGAGCACAGAGAGTGACCATTAACCTGGTGGGACATGAGGGACATCCTGGGGCTGGTGTACCCTGGGGCTGTGCAGTTCATCCTTGCCATGCTGATGGGGGACCCAGGAGCCCAAAGAAATTTCTTTCTGCAAGGACCAACAGCAGCTGTGCACAGAAAACTGCAGGATTTTAAACTGATGATGGACTAAATCATCAAGGTGGTGCAGAGAGCCACTAATGGCCCCTTGCCTGGGCATCTGGTGGGAGAGGCAGAGGCAGCTGTCCCTCAGGCAGGGCAGCCCTGCAGGGACAATTGCAGTGTCAGGATTGCACACAGAGATTCCGTTACTCGCAGAAACTAATAAAAAACCACCCTGTGTTTCTGCAGATTGAAGCAAGGCTTCTTGAAGAACCACAAACCCCTTCTTCTCCACAGGCAGAATGTTTCTAAACTATTTCCTGTGAAAGTCTGCAGTAAAGTCTCTTTCTAAATTACACTCATTATTTAAATTGGGTTTCATTACCATCCTTTCCCTCAGAGCCCATTACACAAGTTGGATGCTGCATTTCAGGCATCCATTACATGCTAACAACAATATTTCCTTTGAAAAATCACTTTTAAAAGACTTTTTGATGCTAAACTATGTCCTATTTTTTTGAAGGTCCAAGATGTTGTCAGAGAAGGGGAGGCAAAAGCTGCCTTTGGACATCACAGTGCCCTCTAGAATGCCCCTCTGGTTAATCCAAATTATTATTTTTATAAGCATAATTAAAAGAAACAATAAGTTATTATCCCCACAGACAGCTTTTTTTAATTTTTTTTTATTTAAACACTAATTCAGGCCCTCTTTTATTCACTCTGCAGCCTCTAGGAAATAGAAGAAACACAAGTCAGAGGGAAAGTGTGCTGGCACATGGGATTATACCTTGTCATCTCATATGGTTCATGTGGCATTTGTCACCAGCAAGAAAAAAAAATGGAGGAAAAATAAGGCATTGCTAATAGGCATCTGCAGTGCTGTGCCCCAGGGTTTATTTCCTGTAAGAAATTAAACTAGAATCTTGCAAAACCTGGATATTTCCAAAACCTGACATTCAGGAAAGCAAATCACCCTCTCTCCCTCACTGCAATCTACTCATAGCCATGGATTTCACTCTTTTTTGGGTCTCTATTTAAGCACATTGAGGTCTATCAGGCTGTACTGACTGATGAATAGAGGAAAACAAGAAGGATCTGGTCTGTTGGGTCAAAGGCCAGAACAGGCTGTGAGTTTTCAGACACCTGTCTTAGCAAAAGAGCATTTTTAGTATAAGCTGGGGATTCACAACCCTTAGAGCATTGCCAACCACTTTAGTCATGCCTTGGTACTTGGTAAAACAGAAAGGAAACTATTATAGCTATTTGCATCCCTTCCATAACAGGGGAAAACAACTCTCTTATTGCTAAGTGACAGACTGAGTCAAGCACTTCCTCTTCAGTGAAAACTTTATTAGATCTCAGCATGGTTACAATTTTGGAAATTGCTTTTAGAGAGTTTTATGAGTTTTAGAGCTAGAATTTAATGCCATTGTCTTTTAAATTTAATCTTACTTGAATTACATTTAATTTGATTGCTCTGTGGTGCTTACTTGCACATGAGCAGCTCATCATTTTGCTACTTATTCCTCCCTGTGCAAGCAAGGCACCCACCCTCCCTGGTGCAAGCCCCAAATACAGAGCAGTGGGTATTCCTGCCCCACAGACCTGCAAAGCCTACAGAGCTGCAGTGTTTAATGGGGTTTTTTTTTTGTGTTTTTCTTCTTCCCCTTCAGACACACACACTATGTAGGCTCTGCAGCCACAGCTAAAGAGAATTGCCAGTTCCTCACACACCTTCCTCTTTGCTCAGTGTCTCCCTGCACTATTTGAGATGAGGAAAAACCCCATCCTGCCTCACCAACCTCCCACACAATTCCTCCATCTCCTTCCCAGTGAGGGACCCTTCATCTCCTCCATCCCACAGCCCCTGCCCTTGCTTTGCTCCCCTTGTCCTGCTTTATCTCATCCACACTCCTGCCATCAATGCAAAATTAAATAATTTCCAGTCACTGCCACCTGTCTGCCAATAGTTTTTCTGCAAATTTAAAAAATCCCACCTTTGGATCCAGTTAGGAATAAGCAAAATGTGAGGAAATTGGTTGGTTATCTGCATTGCTCCAAGCCTTGGGATGTTGCTCAGGTACAAAATAAGGCTGTAACCCCCATGAAACACTGCATGGTGGGGGCAGAGAAAAAGTGAGCAGAGCATCCCCTGCTCTTGCACAGCTCACACAAAACCTTCATGAATCACTCTTTACCTCCCTGATCTTTATCTCAGGGTATAATGCAAAATGTCAGCAAGTACTTTGGTCTTTTCCATGTAAAAACCTCTCATCTCAGTTAGCAAAATCAAAGCGAAGCCAACAATCCTCCCAGAGGGGTGCCAGGAGCCATGCCTTGCAGACCTTCACCATCTTCCTCTCTCCCACACTAGTGGTAGACAGGCAGAAGTTTATTAAAATATCCCAGAGAAACCCATCTGCAGCCTGGAAATCCAGATTTCCAAAGAGCTCTTAATCAAAATTTCCCAGTGTGGCACAAGAGGTGGAGCACATTTTTCTGCAGCCCAGTGTGTTGGTGACCCCCTCTCTGGGGACAGGAGCAGAGCTCAGCTGTGGTGGCTGCTCTCCTGTGGGGCAGAGGAGTATCAGAGATGTCGTGGGCTGGGGACCTTGCTGTTGTGTTTGAAGGATGCTCTTGAAGCTGGTGAGTTTCCCCATGGCCTCTCACCACTGTGCATTCACCTCCACTGCTTTAAACTGAGTGTGCAACAAGAAACTGAGGGGATTTGGCCCTCAGGATATTTATTAACAGAATTAGGAAAAAACCCACTCATTTCTGAGGAAACATACAAAACTACTTCACTCATTCTCTTCTCCTCTTTGATGTCTCAAACAAAATTGGTAATTAACAAAATGAGTTTAGAAAGATGCAATGTTATCTGGGTTGGTTTAGCTGAGCTGGGAATGGGAAGCAGTGCACAGGAGTAGCTACTATATATTTTTTTGCCTATACAGTATGTCTAAACAACTTGTTTCAAAACTTTTACTGTCAAGTAGATTTTCCCCTCTCTATGTATGACATCTGACAAGCAGGAAAACAGTACACCAAGAGAGTTTCTTCTTGAGAAAAAAATCGCTCAGGGATACAAATGGCAGGGCAGGGTGTGGGAAGACAGGGGGGGCTTAAAACCCCTCATGTAACAGGACCAGCACGATGCCTCCTCTCATCTTGCTGATCTGCAGGGAATTGCCTGGAGCTGAAACTCCTCATTTGGTCTCCACCAGGCTCTGAAGCCAACTCCAGCCCAGCATCAGCTGGTCAAGTGTTGTGGAAAAAATTTCCTTGAAGAAATCATGTTGATTGAATAAGCTGAGGAATATTGATTACTAACAGCATGCCTGATTCCTTAAAAGCCTTTTACTTGAAGGTAAGTACAGAGCGTGCCCAGAGATGTTTCTGTCTTTAATGCAATCACCTTCGACTTCACAAAGAATACACAATTCATAAAATAAATGAAGACAGCCCAAGACCTGGGCTCTCTTACTTAAGGAAGGCATTAGAGATTTCCTGCACTCTTTTAGGTCAGACCTCCGGTGCCAGCATATAATTTTCCCTTCCTCTTCCCAGAGCCCAAAGGGGAGGGTCCTTGCTGGGCTCCTCACTCTCACAAATGTCAACTCTTTGCTTCTCCTTAAAGCATTGCTGCTAAAACTCTTATCATCTTTTTGTCATTTGTATTTTGCTACTGAATGTTAGAACTTTGCCAGGCTTTGAAACCATTTCATAGGAGCAAGTTTCTCCCTCTCTCTCTCCATGTTAACAGGATTCTGCGTGAAAATATTTTACATCAAACCCATTGACTGCAGTGGCCCCCTAAGAAGGGAGTGAAGATCAGTGTCCTGGTGCCCCTGCAAAGGGTGACTGAGGAGTTATATTCCATGTCTCTATCCAGAACTGTGCCTTGAGAGATCCTGTCCCACCCTGTAAGCAGGGGGCTGCACATCAGGGTCAAACCTCCAGCCCCCCACGTGTGGGGCACTGTTTGGGCACAGGTAGTCACTCCAGTGGAGTGGAAATCACCGAGCCTCAAGCAGTTGTTCCACCTCAAAGGTATCCATGAACAAAATACTGGTGGTTTTCTGAGCAAGACCAGACTCAGAGCAAGGTACAACACCTGGTTTAAAGCTGTGACCATATCCTGTCCATCACTGCTCTTTTGGGTGGGAGCTGAAGCAGTGGGGACAGAGGATGGTGGGAGGAGATGGATCCTCAGTGCTCAGGCTGCCTGCTGCAGCTCACTCCTCTTGGATTTAGTTGCTTTCTTTCAGCCAAAAATGAAGATTCCTTTAATAAGCCAGAAATTTCATTTGTGCTTAAACATGGAAAATCACATTATTAAAGGGCTGCTTCACTACAAATTGATTGCATTTCTTTGGTGCTGTCATAGAGTTTGGGCTAAGTTCTGCTTTTTTAAGGCAGCTGGGGAGAAAAAACCTGTATAAAGCTGAAACTCAACTCTTCCCTGGGGCCCATCATCAAAGCCATAAAACAACATTGATGAAGTAACTCATTCCTTTTCCCCAGACTCCTGCCTCAGGATTGCCTTGGCACACTCAGGTTTCTTTTTGTCCAAGTGAGGCATTTCTTTCCATTAGTAAATCAGCTGAAGACTTTCCTGGGACAACAAGTTCTTGTTAACAGGACAGGGCTTCTCAGGCCAAGGCTGCCAAGAGGCTACTGGGAGTGTCAAGGGCTAAAGTGCTCTGCAAGTGCTGCAGGCTCACGTATTTCCTACTGCAACTGCTGCCCTGGAGAAACAGGGAAGGTGCTTCTGTGGGGGCTGTGTATGTCCTGGCAGCATTTTTATTTCTTCTAACTACAGAAGGGTATTTGCTGCACCTGTGAGAGGTGCTTAATCTGCTGTGTCTTATTCACTCTCCCCAGGAACCACTTTAATTTTGCTGTGAATGAAGAATCAACATGACCACGTAAATATTCAGCCCCACCTGCAGAGGCAGATAGTGACCAGACATTGAAGGCAAGAGAGTACAACTAAGTTGTGAAAGTCTGTTGTGAAGAAAACCCCAACATTTTCCCTTCTTCTCCTTTTGCTTATATTTCAGCAAAAGTCTGCAGTGTTATCCAGGTTGACAAATGTTTTTAAATTTTTATCATGAAGTTAGTTGCCCTCAAGAAAGAAAGACTCCCACCTACGATTCACTTGTTTAAAATTCCATGTTCTAACACAGTTATCAACTTATATTTGAAAAGAGAAGAACCCACTCAAACCCCCACCTCTCCACACAAATCCTAATGAGAACTGAAATGACTTTTGTGACTGAGCAGGGCTCTGAGCCCCCATCAACATCCCAGCTTTGCTCCTCCAAGAGTAACATTTTCACCTGTGCATTAATAACCACAGCTTGGCATTTTTCCAGTGTGTCCCACAGATTGGTTTCCCAGGCATTTTCAGGGATCCATTATTTAATCAGAGTTTTTCCAGCAGCACAGAGATGCTCCTACATAAAACCTCCCAGTTTTAGCAGGGGCTGTCACCCTGCTAACAAGTAAAGAACAAGTAAATATCACTTTCTGTTTCAGGTTACAGATCAGCTGGGGCAAACAGTATAAGAAAATCCAGTTTTACCTTCTCAGTCTATTAAAAATTAACTGGGTATAGAGGAAGGGTAAATACAATGTGTATCTGACTCTGGGAGGGAAATGAAGAGCTGGTAAAATACACAGTTCTAGAAATATTTAAGCTGCGGGGAGGGGTTGATGGGGGAAGAAACAAGGACAATTAGGCTTATGAGCAGAGAGCTAGCAAACTCAGCCTTGCAGATTTGCTTTGTTCTGCACCATTTCTCAGAGATTCATTTCCCTTCTGTTTTATAAGTTTGTGTCACAAGGTCCCAGACTAACTGCCTAAAGTTGCAACCCAAATCTATGCTATGCCGTTCTATTGCCTCAAGCCTTAGAGGACTTTTGGAGGATTCAGCTAAAGCTTTGTCCTCCCCAGGAGACAGAACACAGGTAGCCAAAAGATATTTTGTGTTCTTTAGTCCACCCTACAGAAACCAGCCTACCTCAGGCTGAGCATGTTTGTTAATAAGGGCAAATAAATTTGAGAGGAAGCCTTCAATCAGAATTGTGCACAACTTCAGCTTCGTCTTCAGCTCATACTTGGCAAAAAGAACAGGATACTCGCATCTCCCCCAGCCTGGCGCCTGCTGAACGCGGCAGGCACAGCCCTGCCCTTTGCTGGTCCAGGAGCGCAGCCTGCTGATATCCCACCAGAACTACAGCCTCAGCCGTGGGCACAGGGCTTGCTCAATCGCGGGGGGAAATTTCCTCTCATTTCAATGCTCAGAAGCTGGAATTATTAGCCAGTGCAATTGGTTTTACTCTATGCCCACTGGATTTTCAGCACAAAAGCCTGCACTGCAAGTGGCACAAGTAAATTCTTCTACAGTCGTTCTTGAAATATATTTTATTTTATAATGATTAGCACATAGAATATGATTCATTTTTCAGAGAAAGAGCTTTTAGGGGTTTTTAATAACCTATTGTCCACAGCCCAGCTGGAAGGTGGATGCTCAGCACTGACTTGTTATCACATGAAACATTGGGCTAGCCAAGAAGGGCCAAGCCAAAGGTAAGATATAGAAAGAGGATTTACCTGCCAACAAACCTGGCAAACCTACAGTTGTGAGATTGTAAAATGACCAAGAAATAAAATGCACAGCACTCATTTACCCAGCTCACTGGGAAACAGCCCTTCAGAGGTAGCAAAGAGGAAGGACTTCATCAATTTTTGGACGTTGGTTGAATCCAACTGTGTAAAGGAAACAGTGGAGAAACCAGCCCTCACTTGTGGGCAAGCAGAAGTGGGAGGCAGCACAGCTGGAAGGAAGCCACAGGGTTTGGTGTGGGAGTAGATTTGCTCTGGCTCATGGTTTGGTCCTGGCTTTGCTGATGTTTCTGCCCAAAGGCACCACTACCATTGTCCAGCCATATCTCAGTTTTCCAGGGCTTTTTCCTCAAAAAATCTTATTCTATTATTCTACTATGCAAGTTTATTTATTAAGAGATAATGTTAAGATAATTAATAGGTAATGGGGGGACTAGTCTAATGTTTGCAAGGTTTATGGACACATGCATGGCAGGTACCACCCCAAAGCCCTGGTAACTGGCATTTTATACTCCTGAAATGTGACATCATTTACACAGCAGGATCAGGGTATCTTGGAAAGGCTGAACAGCTAAGGAGGGATTTCTTCAGGACAGCATCAGGCTTAACTCCTTCTCTGCCTGTTGGGATTCTCAGCATCAGAGGGATGTGGAGCTGTCGGAGCAAGTCCAGAGGAAGTCATGGACATGCTCTGAGGGCTGGAGCCCCTCTGCTCTGGAGCCAGGCTGGGAGAGCTGGGGGTGTTCACCTGGAGAAGAGAAAGCTCCAGGGAGAGCTCAGAGCCCCTTCCTAAAGGGACTCCAAGAGACCTGGAGAGGGACTTTGGACCAGGGTGTGGAGTGGCAGAACAAAGGAGAATGGCTTGCCTCTGCCAGAGGGCAGGGATAGATGGGATATTGGGAAGCAATTCTTCCTTGTGAGGGTGGGGAGGCCCTGGCACAGGTTGCCCAGAGAAGCAACACTTCCCCAGAAGTGTTCAAGGCCAGGTTGGATGGGGCTTGGAGTAACCTGGGATAGTGGAAGGTGTCCCCCTGCACATGGCAGGGGGGTTGGAATGAGATGTTTTTTGAGCTCCCTTCCAATCCAAACCAGTCTATTATTCTGTGATTCAGTGATATCAGCCCAAACACTCCCATTTGCCTGCTGAACAATTGCTTAGTCCATCAGAAGACCTTGAAGGGTATTCTTACACAGCTACTTAAGTTACTACTGACATTAAAGGGAGAAATGGGGACCTCACACCCCCTGCAAAGAAAGGAATCAGCATTTCCCAATTTAACCCACCTGGCTCCCCTCCATCTTCATGCCTGCCACCACAGGGAAGGAAATGGTGCAACTGCAGCTCCCAGGACTGTGCAATGCCAGGGGTTGTTCCATATCCTTCTGTTAGTGGGTGCTAAGTGGGCAATTCATGTCTTTCACAACTGCACCTACCAACCGTCAATTTAACATCTTGTGTTGGGTGCCCAACACAAGAATCCCTCCAACTGAGCTTCCTCATGGCCAAGTTGAGAGATCTGCACCTGACAGCTCACCCAGGAAAGATGGGGAAAGCACTGAGACATCCCAAATGCATCATCCTACACTTGAAAGCTGTTTTATTAAGAGTATTTTACCACAAGTGCATTAGATATATGGCAGTAGCAATGGCATTTTGATGTGTTTTTGAAAGACCAGAGCAAGATACAATGCTGTTAGGATCTCTTATAGAGAAGAAATAAAAATAAATGTACACAGTTACGAGCAGTTTGGAGTCAGCCCTGCACAGAGGAGAGATGGGAAAAAAAATTGCAAAGAGCAGGCAGCTTAGAGCCATTTTATAAAGCACTAGACTGCACAACAGGACTCAAGGAAAAGCTTCTTCAGTGTCTGTGCACCCACAACATCTCCCCTTCTCATGCCTACCAGCTTGGCTGGCTTTACCCTAAGCCTTTCCTTCACAAGACTTTGCAGAGCAGACTGAAGTGCTGCAATTCTTTCCTTGGTAAAATTTGGAGCATGTGAATTCAGAGGAGTCTATAAATATCAGTAGCTTTTCAAGGCAGGTCTGCCCCAGGCTAAAGCTATCTAATGAGGTATTTAAAACTCTTCCACTGCAAACTGAAATAAATCAGAAATAAAATCTGGTTGAGAGACATCATTATAGCAGAAATCCCACTGGACACCCCTCAACTGGGAATGGCCAGGCATCCCTTGAAAAAATGTCTTTATTTTTAAATGATTTTGATTGCAGTAGGAAAAAAGCTTCCAGCAGCCAGTACAGAGCTTGCCAAGCTCAGAAACACTTTACAACCTCTCTGCTATGAAATCTTCATTGAGAATGCCACCCGTACCACCTCCCCTGCTGACTCCTGCTTTAAGGAGAGCTGAGGGGTTCTGCAGAGAGCTTGTGTCAAATGAAGGAGAATAAGCAATGAAGTTTGTTTCTGGCAAGGATCACACAAAGTCACACACTCCATCTCTCAGTTCAGGGATAAGCAGCATTCCCAAGCCCTAAATACTTCCACTTCCACTGAGGTTCCACTGAAAGGTTCCACTGAGAACCCTTACCAGCACATTGTGTCATTTATCAGCCAAGACTCCATTATATTAAGCAAATTACAATCAAAAGCCCCATCCAAACTGAACTGAAGGGACATGACTTTTACATAAATATCTGTTTGGCAGTTTGCTGGTGGAAACCAGCAGTTCTTCCTGGCAGGATGGAGAAGAAAGCAGCAGGGATAAAACTAGCCAAACCACTTGCCATAACCCCAGGGAGAGCTAAAAGAATGTTTAGGGATTAAATACTGGCTGTAAAGAAAAGCTTGGAAACTCAAGTGAAAAATTTGTCTCCAGCTCCTTGTTCCATGGAGGTTTTCAGAAAACACAATGTACAGATGCTTTTGCAAACTACAACTGGGGCAGAGACACATCTGCTTCTTCTCTGAATAAAATCTGTGGGACTTCCAGAGTTTTCTGTAACCCGAAATATCAAATAATTTATGTGAAAGCACGATGACTCATTTAAATTTCATATTATCCAAGACATGTCTGTAAAGAAAATCCAATGCTTTTCTGTAAGTAGTGCAGAAAAATCAAACTGAAGGATTACCAGAGATACAAAGGAGTCTGCTTTATAGCACAATAGCTGAAACCAAGAGGATACTAAAGGCATCACTTTAAAACTGAGAATTATTGAACTCCAGGTCAGTTTTGCCCATGCAACGTGGGTTTGCAGCTGTTGCTTCAGAACTTGAAGATGTTTTAATAAGTATTACAACTGTAAAAAACAGGGTTTCAGTGAACAGACTTCATGGATTTAAATTAAATAATTGACAATTTCAGCTGAACCAGAAAAAATAAATGTTTCTATGTAAAACCATCTGTTATTCTTTGCATAAGTGAATATTCATGAATGCCAAACACTTCCTGTGTTCTCAGTCACAAAGCTCTGGTGGGCACAAACACCCAGGAAGGAATGAGCAGCAAAAGACAAACTGGTGACATCCACTTTGGAGCTTTGGCCACCTTTTCCCTCCAGCTCAATCCTCTGAACCATATTTGTGGTTGCTATAATTTTTGGCCTAAATGTGTCCTTTCTTCAGGATGGGGAAGAAAAAGTGTTAAGAAACAGCTCAACCAGAGTTTCCTGAAATGTGGGGTTGTTCATTTCCATCTATTACTATGTGCTAAGAGCCCAATTATTTTATCCATCTTTCCCAACCAGCTTTAACAACTGTTAGACCCTGCAGACCTCCACAGTGCCCAATATGGCAACACCACCTGCCTGGAGCTGTAATACCTTGCTCAAGACTGATTGGCCAAGACAATGGACTTGGGCTTTCAAAAGCACATAAATACCTCAGGTGGCAGCTGTTCCATGTCTTTGACTGGATCAAAGAACACGGGTGACACGGCCCCAAAATGCCAGCTCTCAGTCTGGTCACTCTGGTCAGCTTGGTGTCCACTGGTGAGTTGAGATTGCTGTAATGCAGCTGGGCTTGATGGGGTTTAGGGAGACAATAATGAATTACTGAAACTCACTTGAACATTAATAATGCTGATGTTTCTTTCCTTCTAGTTTTATGAAGAATTATGGTAATGTGGACAGTTAAGACTATTATAAAATATGGAATTAGGTGTGCATTAAGAGATGTATATTGAAGTAGTTGGAGGTTTCAGAAAGAATCATAAAATCATTAAGGTTTGAAAAGACGTCAAAGATCATCAAGTCCAACCATCAATCCAGCACCATTAGAAAGTAAAAGTAGTTTATTTCACAAACTATTTTTAAACATTTTTATCTATAGCTTTGCTTTCTTTTTGGTGTATATACCTTAAAGCAAGACATAAAGAAAAAAATGGACCAAGCCTATACAGCAGGTTGTATAATGCCCTTGTTCCTACAGTTTCTGAAGCGACAAACTCCTTCAAGCTCATGCCTTTCACTTTAACCACGCTATTTTGTACCTGAACACTTCCTGTTGCACTGAACTAAGAACATGGCTGAATTTTTCCTGTTTTTGCTCTTTTCCACGTGAAGTTTTCACCAAGCAGCTGGATGCACACCCACCCCAGCAACAGCACCGCCACTGGGCACAGATCTGCAGCGGGAACCCCACCAACAGCATCCGCGGCTGCGACCGATACGGCTGCGGGAACTTCGGCGCTGACAGGTAACGCGGCTCCCTGGGCACCAGGGGTCACTTTGCTTGCCTAAATTAAATGTTCAGGCAGGAGAAAGAGTACAGCTACACAGAGCTGACACTCAGAATGAGAGAATACTGTTGTCTGCAAGACCTCTTCCTGATTTTTGGGATATTCCTTGGCAATCTTGCAGAAGCACAGTGATGCCACTGCTGACAACAGATGCAGGGCAGAAGGAGCAGGACTGTTACATGAGTTACAGACAGTAAAGGAAATGGAAGTTTTTCAAGGATTTGTGTCATTTACCCTTGTTGCTTATACTCCAGAAATTTAACTAACACTCAGCAACAGTTTACAGGAAGCTGAGTAGATTCAACTCCACAAACTAAAAATCTGTCAACATCACAGTCTTTAAGTAGGAACCTCATGCAACAATAGGTTATATTTTTCTGAAAAAATGCTTTTATATACGCCTCCATTTTCTTGTCATCTCCTCTCCCCAGGCTCTCTAAGTGTCCATCTTCATCATGCAACTTCCAAATTTCTAAGTGAGAAAATGCCAGCCAAGATTCTATTTTAAATGGCACAGATGGTTTTGGGGGTTAAAAAAATGGTACTTTTCTGTAACAGTTTGAAACACCCCATGAATCTGAGGAGATAAAAAATAAGCTTAAATTTCATCCCACTATAAACAAGGTCAGAGTAATGTGAACAATTTGCAACAACAAAAATTATGCTTCAAACCTGTTACTTCTGTCCAATTTCATTGCAGGTAAAATTTTTTTGCTAGACAAGCTTGAGCTATCATCCTGCATTAAGTGACCCATTGATACCTAACATAAACCTTGAGAGATCTCCCAAATTATGTATTTCTGCCTTCAGGCACGGTGGCAAAGAAAAGCATGGAGGTGTGGATGTGATCTGTTCTGACGGAGCCACGGTGTACGCTCCTTTCAGCGGGCAGCTCTCGGGACCCATCCGCTTCTTCCACAATGGAAATGCCATTGATGATGGAGTCCAAATCAAGGGATCAGGCAAGTAATTAACAGCAGGTGTGCTGTGAGGCTTGCACAAGTAATCACTTCATTTACTTGAGAGAGGTTTCCGTGATTCTTCAATTCAAGCACAGTGTTGATTAATCTTACATCCTCTCTAGTACCCTGACATATTGGAAGACAGCACCAGCAGGATGTAGTCCTTTCCTATGCTTTTCTTGGAGAGGAGGGGAGAAAGGAGTTGAAAAACAGGTAGCAGGAAAATAACAACCCCAAGTCAAAAAATAGGATACAGTAAAAATAAAGCACCGGAAATATATCCTCAGTTTTGCTGAGAGGATGTTTTCCTGTCTCTATTTCCCAACTCCCTTTTCTCCTTTTTGCCCTGGCAAATATAGTAATTTTGATTTCGCCATTGTTGGTACCTTGACTACATTTCTGCTTCACCCTAACAGTCTCCAGTAAGAGGCTGGCAGGGAATGCTTCTTGCTCACCCCAGGAGCAGATGCAGCTGATGTTTCCTGACCTCGCTTCCCCTCCCATCTCTTCCAGATTACTGTGTGAAGCTGGTCTGCATTCACCCCATCCGGTACCACGGCCAAATCCGCAGAGGGCAAAAACTTGGGAAAATGCTGCCAATGCAAAAAGTATATCCTGGCATTATTTCTCATATCCACGTCGAGAACTGTGACCACTCTGATCCTACTCATCTGCTTTCGCCTGGTAAAAAAACCCTTAACAACAGAAAATGCAACTCAGAACTCAGATCTAAGAGTAGATTTGCACTCTAAGACCTGTGATACTCTATTTGAATTTTTGTATTTAAAGCATGTTTCTTCTATGAAATGACCCTGGCAATAGAAACATTACCATCCAGCTTAGGTCTACATTCCATTTATATTTCCTAAAGGATTACAAATTTTATGGAGAAAAATCCAAATACAAGCATGGGATGTAATGTCAGTATGTTCTTACCTAACTGTAAATCAAACATAGTAGTTGCAAACATGCAAGTGTTGAAACAATCTGGAAGTTAACTTTGATGTGCTGTGTTCCTGTATTTCAAAGATGTTCCACCATTGCCACAACAGCAGGACGGGCGCTGGGCTGCAGTGTGTGCTGGGAACCCTACCAACGAGATAAGAGGCTGTGATAAGTATGGCTGTGGATACTATGGAGCTCCAAGGTAATAAAATAATTGGAACAGACAGGGTTTTGTTGTACTTCCACTGAAGTATGAGTTAAACTTTATTTAGGTCACATAAAAATTATAGCTTTGAAGGCTTAGATTAGACTTGAGGAAACTTTTAGGCTGCCCACATTGTTCATAACACCTCTCTGCTTGGAGCTTTTTATCAGAGTAAGCTATGCCTGACCTGACCTAGTGTTGGGAACACTCCTGACTCAAGTGGAAGGTTGGACTTGATGTCCTTCACACAACCAAACTTTCTGTGACTCTATGGTTTTATTTAAAGACCTGGAAGAAAGGCATTTTTCTCCAACAGGTCATCCACCCTACATGACATGACCTCACCCACACCTTTGCAGATCCTCCAGCCAGTTTGCTGACACTATTTTTGTCCTAACAACCCATTTCCACGTGGTCCCTGACCAGAGGTTTCTGTGCTGATGTTCTTGTTTTCAGACGCAATGGCAAAGGGCAGCACAGTGCAGTGGATGTCATCTGTGCTGACGGGGCCACCGTGTATGCTCCTTTCTCTGGCCAGCTCTCTGGGCCTGTTAAAATCTTCCACAATGGAAATGCCATTGATGATGGAGTCCAAATCAGTGGATCAGGTAAATAGCTATCTTTCATTTAGCATTTCTTTGTCTTGAGCTCATATAGGATGCATTACCTTGCAGTTAGCCAAGTGGTTTAGCCATGTTTTCTTCTATCCACTTACATACAGCAACATTGTTGCTCCTACTACAATGCAAACAACTGAGTTCTGCGGAATGTCTTCAAGCTTTTCCCTTTCCTACAGCACAAATTCCCACCTTCTCCCCGCCTTCCATCTTCCCTCTTCTACCAAGTCAATGACTCCAACCACTACCTAATTTTTATGACCCAGTATTTCCATTATTTTGGCATTTCCACTATTGCTATCTCAGTAGAAAGGACATGACAGGCACTGGTAATATTTCTGAAATATAGTACAAAAGAACATATGCTTCATCTGTCATCTGATGTTTTCCCTCCTCTGGTTTTTTCACCAGGATTCTGTGTAAGACTACTCTGTATCCACCCTGTAAGATACAATGGTGCAATTTCCAAGGGACAAGTCCTTGGGAGAATGTTGCCCATGCAAAGAGTATTTCCTGGGATCACATCGCACATTCACATCGAGAACTGCGACCGCTCGGATCCTACAAGCAATCTTGAAAGGGGGAAAGGGCAATGAGATTGAAATGGAAATGCAGTAAATTCCAAATAAATCCATCTCAGCATCCAAAAAGCTGTTTTTCTTCCCATGCACAACAGTTTATACTATCACCTATTCAATACTTTGAACCCCACAAAACAAAAAAAAAAATATTTGGGATTCACAAAACAAAAAAAAGATTTTGAGTTTTTGTTGGAATTTGCATTTACCAGGGAATCAGGAAATTAGCAATGACTAGCCATAAGCTTTCTCAAAGTCTGAAAAAATCAGCTAAAATGCAAAGTGCTGACTCCCTCCTGTGGCAAAGAAGGCACACTCCTGTCAGCTTTTCCCCCAAGCACCAGCTGGCCTCACTTGTTCACATCAGGGAGAACAAATCCTCTAAAAAATCAGCGCATCAGTACAGGCCTTTTTAACTGGAAGCTTTGAGCTGGAGCAAGCTGACATTCCACAGCTGTATTTGGTTACCTTAAAGGTCTTTTCTAACCCTATGATTCCTGGCTTCACAGAAACACTGCCTTAGTGACAGGGACTGAGAGAGGGACAGTGTTCAAACCAGCCTTTAAGGAGTTTCCCCCTGAACTGTAACTCCATCACCAGTGTTTATAAACTAACACTGTGTTAGTGTTTATACACCAACACTGTTCCCTTGGCTGGAGAGACACAGAGGACTCCAGGACTTCCCAAGAACTCAGAAGCTTTACCCACACTCCATTTTAGGGTTTGCATGTCAGAAATCAGGTTTCAGGCACAAACATGAAATGACAATGACTAATTTGCCATTCTGCAGTCTTTTCCAATGTTTGTCACATACATGGCTTCTAGCAGGAGAGAACCCCAGAAGGACACAGTGCAGTAGATGGATGAGTCTAGTTATCAGTGCATGGATCAAGCCACTTTATTAAATTTGCATTTGAAGCAAACCACACATCTTGAACCAAATACTGTTTGGAAATACTTCAGTTTTGTGTTTAAATCATAATTCCCCTGGATTATGGAAGTGCTCAGCTCACAGCCTCTACTAACCAGAGTCAGATGCTTCTTAACTGTACAACAGACAGTAAAGCATTAGTGACTCAGGTCTGTGTTACCTTGAATCCTTGGGCTTCCAGCTGGGAACAAGTCTGTCCAAGAGTGGTTTAACCCTTCAGCTGTTGTTTTGTGGAAGTGGGGAAGAAGCTCACTTATTCTCTGCTGTGAATGCACTGGCTCTGGCTGGGGCAGTTCACTTGCTTCACAGGAGCTAGAATGGAGCTGTGACACAGCACTGGTAACATGGGGATGGTTTGTGCTGTAGCTGAGCAGTGCCCACACAGAGCCCAGCCCTGCTCTGGCTCCTGTACTGCCCCAGCAGGCAGGAGGCTGAGGGGGCACAGTCTGGGAGGTGACATGGACAGGACAGCTGAGCCCAGCTGACCCAAGGGACATTCCACAATGTCTGACATCAGGCTCAGCATATAAAGCTGGGGGAAGAAGGGAGGAGGGGGATGGTTCTGGATGATGGAGCCCTGCTTTTCTGGAGATGTCTGGTGGAAGTGGTAAATGGATTCTCATTTTGGGGGTTGTGTGCTTGTGTGGCTCTTGTTGTACTATTAAACTCTTTACATCCAGCCATGAATTTTCTCACTTTCACCTTCCAATTCTCTCCCCCATCCCTCTGCCTGTGAGCAGCTCAGCTGACAAGCAGGGTTAAGCCAGGACAGTGACAATCATCACCAGTAAATTGTTGTAGACTTCTCATTATCAATAGGAAGATGGAACAAGCGTGGCACCAAAATCATTACAGCAAAAATTTATATACAATGCATTTCAGTTTACAGTGTGCAAAATGTTAACACAAAAATACATACTCTAATTTACATCAACTCACCATGCCTTTCCCATTTTAAGAAAATAAATATAATACAATCTTTCTCAAAAAACAATTAATAGCAACAAGTATTAAACAGTCCTGAATTAAATATTTCAGGATTACCTCCAGCAGGCCTTTCTCTAGAAATCAGGGCTTACACAAAGCTCTGTATGATAAAAGTAAGATTACTACAGTCCATTTTGGCCTCAAAGTGACAAATTTAAGTGCTCTAAATCCTTGATTCCAAATAGAAATGGATCAAAGACAACTTTATTGCATTTGATCTTTCCTTCTTACTAGCCACACTTATGAAATCCTTCTCATTTCTTAGCAGTGAAAGCATGGAACAGCATTCAGACATCAGTCTTTGATTACGAAGACTTGAGCCCAAATCCAAAGCTATTCCTTATTGTCCTGACAGTTTCCAAAGTGCTTTATTACTCACTCAAGTAATCAACCTAGAACCAAACTTAAAACCAGTAATTTTAACAAAATCTCTTTCCCATCCATTTTACACATAAGACAAAAAACAACATACTGTACAATGCATTTCCTAGTTTCTGTAATCTGGCAAAATTACTTAAAGTGCAATTTAAAACTGGAAAGTTTTTTGTAAGCATAAGCTTATTAACATTTTATTACACTGCCATGAATTTAAGCTAGATTATAGCTGATTAACCCGGGAGAGTGTATTTTAATATACAAGCTTTTACAATTAAAACACAAATAATTAAAAAATAGCTATATAAAACATCATGACAAATAATACTGTACTCAAAATTCTATCCAGCTTTCCACAGACAGATTTCCTAAATGAAAACAGTTTGTCTATTCCTCTTCTGACTAGATCAGAAAGAGTAAATAAAGACATAAAAAAACCCAAACCCAAACACACTTTAAAGTAAATGGAATGTTTAAAATGAAGCTCAAAGAAGCCCAAATTCACTGAAGTTTGAAGCACCTGTAAACCACAGACATACTTTCTGAACTGTTAAGTACGCTTAAATCTATTTTCTATTTCAATATACAATTAATATTGTAGAGTGTTTTGCTGTTAGTCTGATAGAGGTTTTCTCAAGGAAGAAAAAACTCAAATCTGGAAGAAAGTTTTCACATTTCATTTTTAAATTTTTTTATTTGCATAGAAAGCGACACCCCAATTCTACCATTTTATCCACACAGAGAATTTACCACGTTGGCATCATATCAGGAAACCACATTCTTCCAAGGTGTTTGGAGACTTCCAGATGAAGCCGATCTAAGCTGTAATCACTATCTGGAATCAGCACCTCCTCCATTATGGAAAGCTGAGTCAGCCTGCCCCCACACATCTTTACAAATTCAATAAAGCCTCTGCAGGTGACTTCACACTCCCCCAGCCCCATGGCTGTTAGGTTCTTGCAGCGCTCAGCAATCTGGATGAGCTCATCATCCAGAGGCTGAAGTCCATTGGCGCACACCACCAGCTCGATCAGCCGGGGGCAGTTCATGCCGATGCGGCCCAGCATGGCCTTGCTCACTGCACGGCCAAAGTACAGGTGGGTAACGGGTGTTTCCTCTCTGAAGAAAGCATCAAACTCGTCTTCATACAAGAAGAAATACATCACAATGTTGACTTTGGGGGAGTGTTTAACCAGAGCATCCCAGCTTTGCTTTTTAATGGTGTGAAATTGAACTTGTCCGGGATTTTCACTCACAACGTCAATGCGAAGGTGTTCGAGATCAACGTGTTTTTCACTTGAAAGAGCCAGCAGCAGTTCATCACTTAATATGTAGTAGTTCAAAGCCAGCTCCTTAAGTCCATGACACTGATCAGCCACACAGAGAATGCCTGAGGAACAAAAAATTTACTCTTTAAAATGAAAAGCGAATATAAGCACAGTTGTTCTCTGTAAAGTTGGCTTGAGTTTTCATGTTTATATCCAAACCCCATGAAACACCCAAGTTCTAAGTATCCACAACCTTTTACAGGGTTTTGGCCATTAACAATTCACAGTAAAAAGACACAAGTCATATTCATCTTGGGTCTGCATATCCTTGTCTTTGCCCCTCCCTATGCAGAATTTCCTCAACTTCAAGGAAGCAACTGAAATCAGGTCAGATTCAACTGAAGTTGCAGCCATTCCCTTCCCTAATATTCATTCTTTCAACAGAACTATTTAAATCACCACCACCCAGTTTAACAGCTGCAACCTACTGTGAATTAAGACCTAAGTAACGTTAACTCCTCCTAATCTGCTGGAATATGAAATACATGGATTGTGTCACCTTTTGTGGACTCCAAACAAGAATACAGGAATAGACCAGACCCAGACTCCCTGTCCCCAGCACTCAGGTTTCAGGAGAAAGACAAATGAGAAGGGATCTTGAAGCCCTCTGAAATTCCAGCAAGGCTGTATTTTGAAGGGAGTGAGTCCAACCGAAGAGGAAGTTACCAGTCCCAGATCTGGACACATGAGGGCACTCTGGAAACACTCACAGTCCTACACCACAGGTTTCTGAAATTTGTACACGCTCACAGCAAAACAATTACTGACAACTGCTATAATCTCCTTTATCCCAGCAAGCAGTAGCTGATTCATGAATCAGGGATTCTGTGGTGCTCCCACAGAACACCAGTTAGTTAAGCTTACAAATCTGCACACAATAAGGAGCACCCATTTGGTTACCCTCACACAATAAAGCAATGAATATCACGTCCTTTGAGCGTGTGTGAAAGGCCTGCACTAATTTTGGAGGCTTTTCCTCCTCAAGGTCTATCATCAGAGGTAGAAAAGCAGCTGGAGAGGATGAAAAATAATCCCCAGGATTCCAGAAAATGCAGTCAAGGGAGTAGCATCCCCACCTTCATCAACTCAACTCATTCACTAATAACCACCTTCTTCACCTTCCAACTGTCCAAACTCAAGACCGAGTCAATTATGATGTTTTATGGCTCCATTTTTCACACACATTCAGTACTCACCAGCAGGTGAAACATGAGGACAGCTGCTCATTTTTAGCAGTTTTAGAGTATCACTGTTGTTAGCAACAAGAACCTTCAAGGAAGGATCATCAAGGGGTGTGTCATCTATCTTGATTGATGATAATGACTTGGAGTTCACAAAAACTACTGTCAGTGCTGATGCAAAATGAGCCTATTTGGAGAAAGTGAAAGAGAGAAAAAATTCTTATGAAAAGATGGGCAAAACCTCAGTGCTTTAACCTCATGTTCTACACATGCAGAAAGTACAAAAATAAACACTTCCCATGGATCCCCTTTTTCATAAGCATTATTTCAATATGAATAGAAGAGATCTTTGTTTAAAAACATGCTGCTGCATGTGACAAAATTGGCCTTACACTCATTATTTATCTACTCTGATTTATCATTTCACTGTAAGACATTGATAACTACAGGGATAACTGGATACAGTGATGAGCCTGAAGTACCTGGAGTTTTCTGCAGAAAAAAAGAAATGGCCTTTATTTTCCAGAAAGTAACTTCTGTTACTTGAAACTAGAGACTGTTTCACAAAAATTACCACCTACTGAAAAACAGAACATTAAGAAAGCTAAAGTGGTTCAAGAGTGAATTAAAATATGCCAGTTACAGTTTGTATAACCTTACCTTAGAGACATTCATGAAGCTTGGTTTTGCTGTAGAGATCAAACCCAGTGTCTTGATAGAACAGTTCACCAGCTGAGAAAGGATGTCACAGGCTGCTTCTGCTGACTCAGTACTGCTATCAACCTACAACAGCAATTTTAAAAAAGTGAAGTCATTCTGCAGTATTATCTAGAAAACAGCACCATGGATACCCAAGACTGCAGGTTCCACATCTACTCAGCTATACTGCTCCAGACTGGAGCACAATCATCAGACACCAAGTGCAACATTGACTGGAAATTTCAAGACCAGAAAGAGTTCAGGGAAGTTACTATTAGAAATTTTTCCTGAGTGTGACTGCTGGGTAACTCTAGTATGAACACATACCTTAAATCAAAGTCTTGTCTTCAAATAACCTCATGTGACTTCAACACTGTAACACTACTGGTGCTACGATACACAGTAATATGGATGCATTTTTTTAAATGCCAGTTTTTAGAGCCGAAAAAAGACTTGACAAAGTCTTTGCTCCAGCAAACTAATCCATTTTATCTACATGGACAACACCTTTGCATCTTAAATAATGAACTGATTCAAAATTCATACACCTGAAGAGTAACTCTGAACAAATCTCTTATTTCGCCTCACTTTCCACCTCTGTTTTGCAAGACGTTTGCTACTTCTTTACTCTGCAGAGGTCAGAGTGTAGAAAATGGGATGAAACTGCATGTGTGGAAAAAAAATGTTGCAGTAGTTGCATTTTTAAAGGTAAGACTTGCAAGGTACAACCCTTGAGGCAGCTGACCCAGAGCAGCTGCATCCCTCACGCTCAGTGACGTGCTGCTGACCCACTGCTCATCCACAGCTTACCTTGAAGCTGACGTACTGCAGATGGTCAGCGTGCCTCTTGATAATCTGCTGAATGAGATCCGGATGTGTAGACTTTAAATAAGAAGTGGCTGGCTGGCTAAGTTCAAATTCAAATCTCCTCCAGAGATCTGGGATGTGAAAAACTTCATTCCACCTTCGGCAAACAGAAGATGCCCTGGCTCGATCTACTAAAGTCAGGAACTGAAAGACACGCAAAATTACGTGGTGTGGAAGGCTGCCCCAGTCCATCGAGGTGCACGGGTCAGATTCCCCAAACTCTGAGCCATATAAACTAGTTTTCTGTTTTTTGGTTGTCTGTGATGTTCCAGGAGCTTCAGTTCCAGTCACCACCTTCTGCCCAGCTCTCTTCATGGTGAAAGTTTCAGAATGTAACAATCCGACGTATTCAAACTGCACAGGCTCCTGAAATGCCTCACGTACAATGGGTCTCTAGAAAAACACAGAAGATTAGGAGAGGAAGGGAGAAAAGGCAGTGGAAACACAGTAAGAGACAGTAAATTAATAAAATTTAAATATAGCATATTATTTTGAAAAGTAGTATATCCATATGTCAATGCCCAGTGCACAGACGTTGGCAAAGACCTTCTCCCTCAGTACCTTTTATTTTGTACAACTTGGATTGAACCTGGAGAACTTGGACTTTAATTTACCAAGTGCAGTTTCATGTAGTAGTATTTCATGGTACATAAAGCATTTTGTAGGGAACAAGAAGTATTTAACAGCAATTTAATTCAGAAGAAGAAAACTGTTTGTTTAAATTTAAACTCAGTTGACAAACTATGGAATCTACACATGATCTCTAAGGTTTATCAAATAAAAAACTTAATTTATAAACTCCTTTTTAAACACAGATAAACCTGGAACAGACACGGTCAGAAGAGAGACAGAAAAGCTTTGCCCACTGTCCCCAGTTTTTTTTTCCAAATAATGCTAAGCAGAGGAAAGTGTTTGTATAACTAACAAAAACTTCAGAGGCCACTTATCAAAGCAGGGCCAAGTAAGGGAGGTTCACATGCTGTTTTTCAGCAGGAAAAGGACAGTGACCTTGGAAATCAGCAAACTGCACAGATCTACTTCAGCAAGGGATGTTTGCCTCACGAGCCAGAGCTCAGAAGAGCAGCATAAGAAAAAAGCTCTGCTTTCACAGGCTGAAGCAGTGCAGTCTAAACAAGTCCATTCCAGACTGGATTCTGCTGTTCAGTTGATTTTCAACACCTGTCTTTGCCACTTCATTTCAGTACAGGTTGAGGCCCTTTCTCAAATGTCCCACTAACCAGATGTTCATCCAGACCTCCTCTCTTCCCAAGCTGTGTGAAGTGAGTGTTTTCAAAGCAACCATGCACGTTTCAAGAAAGAACAGAGAAAAATATCTATTTTTACTGAACAAACTTCCATGGCAACCCCCATAGCTTGCTTTTTCTGGACTAAAAATTTTCCATAGTATCTTCATTATTGGGGGAAGGGGGAAAGGAAGAAAAAACCCCACAAATTCCTGTATTGCAAAAACAGCTGCCAAAACACATACTATCCTATCAAAAATTTACCTGGCATTTTCCCCAACCTATTAAACATGACCTGTTTGACTCATCAGTGTCTGACAAACTCTATTTTTATGAAAAGAAAGCATGTGCATTCTTTGAGAAGCTGGAAAAAGCAATGTAGCCAATTTATTAAGGGTTGTTCATATGACCAGCTTCACTACTGCCTGACTTCCTGACAAATTACCTTGATCACCAAGGAATTTATTTTAGCAGCTGTTATACATATTCACCCAGTCTATTTAAATTTCCATTAGTTATTGGAATCAGCAATATATGCAGAAGGGTAAGCCAGCAATACTCCTTAAAATATATTAAATACTAGTTTTTCTTCCCTGAGTAGACACATGGCTTACACTAACAGTGTTACTAATGTAATGAAGATGCAGGCCCAGCATGAATAAACATCTTGCTATTAAACCATCAAGTTACCATCCACACAACCATGTTTTATGACTTTAGACTACTTTAAGTCACACAACAAATGGGCATTCCAAACCATTAAGTGTGGATGTAGTAATTAACCATTACAAAACTCTCTTTTACACTTGCTCATAGCCTGGCTAAATTTAGCAAAGGCTAAATACCTTTTGAGTCAAATATACCTGTTGCTTGTTTTTCCTCCTCCTTACCTGACAGGAATTACAGACTTGGCTGTTTCCTAAAACAAAAGTCCAGAACATAAAAATGAAATTGAACAAATGTTGTTGTTTGAGCTTCTCCTTGCTATTGCTATTCTCATGCAGATCTACGACACCTTGGTTAAAGATAAGTTTCTGATAAAAACGGAAATTTCTCCCATCTTATTTGAAACTTACTTGAACTTCATGGGTGCTGATTTGGCTCCCACAAAGAACTTCTGACATCTGAGAACAACCAGAAAGGGCATTTCCCTAAACCAGGTCAACCTACAGACCAGAAGCAGCACCCCAGATGTAGGAAGAGATGCAGAAAGGTATTGCTGGTGTACACAGCAGCTATGCTCTGCCTGCTGGAATTCGGCCAGAACTTGTTCTTGTTGCTACAGCCTTTAGAAACTGCTGTCTCCAAATTTCTACATTTAGTATTCTACATTACAGCTCTTTATATCTAGCAAAATCAATTTCTATTATTCAGTGTGGGATGCAAAGCCAGAAAAAGGTTCCATTGGTTATGCATCGTAACAAATGTTTACTGCAAAAATAAGAATCCTTGTTTCAATCTGAATACTTTATGAACAGTATATATTTTAAAGCACAACTGAAGTTGGCTAAATTACAGTCCAATGTGATAAAACCCAGGTAGCATTCAAATGAGAGGTTTACACACACACACACACACACACAACCCTACCTCCAAAGAATGTGGAGGTTCCTGTCAAGTTACCAGCACCTTTCTGGTATCTGAACATCCATCCCACTGTTGAGTCATCCTGTATGTGTGCATGGACTCCTTAACCAGAAGGCAGGGATGGGTCCCAGAAGATGAACCGACCTGTGAAGCCACCAACCAGAGAAAAGCTGTTCTGCAGTGTCTGGGAAACCCATTGGAAGGACTAAAATCAATTTTGGAACAAAGACTGAGATGAACAGTACCCACTGCTCTGCAGGGCAGATGCAGAAGCAGAGCAACAGAGTGTAACAAGCAAGTTGGTTTTACCAGACATTATCTGAAAAATACCATTTAACTAAGGGAAACGTTTAACTGTTGGCAAAAAAACAGCTTTTGCATTATGTACAGTTTTAGCCACGTGAGCACTCTTTTGCAACACAGATACACCTCTGAATTCTTGAGTATTATCCAAAGAAAATGAGAAACCTTTTTAACAAATGTTTGGTTTTTTTCAGCCTACTCTATACCAAAACCACATGAATCAAAAGCTATACTTAAAGACAGGACCTCTAATACTTTGACATTTAAAGTCTTTTGGTTTTAAAATTTACTCACTTTTATTCCAAAAGCATCCTTACTGCACCATGATAATCTTGACAGTAAAGAAACAATTTTGGCTAATTAAACTGTATCTGGAAGAAAGATACCAATAATGTACAAACATCCTCCCACATCCTGATGAAAAAACTATCCTGTCTCTTAGCATGACAGAGTATCCTGGTGCACTACAAGAAAACAGACCCAAACCCTCCACATCCAGTTACCAATTTTACATTATCTGAAGATGCTTTAATGGAAATCTACAAGAACAGCAACACCCACCTCACTAAATCATGACAGATTTTAGAAACAGAAGATGTTTACCAGGTATTGTGTTCAAACAGTACTAACATCTTTAGAAAGCTTCCAATGCTGAACTTCTCTATTTTTCTTTAAAAATGGGACAAGACTTTAGATTCTTCAGGTCATGTCATCATCTTTTGAAAACCTACCCAGTTAATATCAGCTTTACAGAAGCCAAGCTTAACAAAGGTGTAGTATACTTTATTTATGAATACAAGAGAAGTAACCCCCACCTTCCACACAAAACCCAACTCAAGTACTGCAATCTGTGCATGTAAATGCTGCTGCTCAGCTCACACACTGAAAATTTAGAGCTGAGTAGTCATGCTTGTCTATAAAGAGAAGGCTGATATTCATTAGTAACTCTGTTTGTAGGTGGCACCTGAAGAAATCTGTCATTTATGGTGGCCTTGTATTGCACAGTCTGCAAGTATCACATGTTCTCTCTCCTGTGGAGTGAGCAAAGTCTGTACAGCACACAGAATTCATTTTCCTAAGTACTGACAGTGTCTAACAAATAAAAGGTTTATAATGCCACATATAAACAGCATGCTTAAATAACATTATAACTGAGAGCACAAAATACTGAGAGATGCAATTTAAAGATTCAACAGAGAAATGCATTAAGTTTATAAACCACATATTTTGAAGCAATTTTCTTACCTAAAGAATGCTTCCAAGTTACAACAGGCAATAAATGAATGAGCTGAGGCAGCTGCAGCCATGGGGCACTCACATGCATCTGTCTGCTTTCCCCTCCTGTCCAAATAAAATGCCAAAAATCCTGTGTTAGTTTTGAAAAAAAACCAAAAACTTTCATATTACATCCAATGCAAAAATGATGGGGAAATGCACTGACACCAATTTATAAATTTTCTTGCTTTTGTAAAGGAGCTTGAGGGGATCATCTTAACACAAGGCAGCTTATCCTACAATGTAAATACTGTCACTGAGAGGAACATGAGGCCAGATTAAATATAAAAGTGATGGGAAACAAATGTTGCAACTGCATTTGCATTTATCAGTCCACAGTACAATGTAAACAGCAAGTTATTCAGTATTTGCATTATCATTACCACTACTAGTGAATCTTGGTAAACAACACTCTTGCTACTAAAGTAATCTAAGAGTCGTGAAAAACAAAGAAAAAAACGCACCCAAATGTTTTTTTCCTGCCTTCTTCCTTCAGTGGCAAGGCTGTCCAATGGCATGGGGAACTGTGTGATGAACACACACGGCTCAGCTTCCTACCACAAACACACACCTGCCCAGGCCTGGCTGCAGTCACAGGGCAGGAGCTGCTCCCTGACAACAACAGAGCAGCCAGCCCGCAGCCACCTCCCTGTTTACGAGCTCCCGGAGCCAGGTGACAGCCGGGGCCACCTGGGAAGGGAATCACAAGGCACTGCACCAAGGGTTCAGACTAAAAGTCCCCTGCCTCCCTCTGCACTATTTTCTTTTAATATAACATTACAGGTAAGTTTGTGTTTCAGACTCTTCCATCAGATGTAATCATTCAAAGCTTTACGTCCAGGAATATCACGAAAAAGAATTATTTTATGAAAACACAACAAAAACCTGAAATCTTTGTTGTGTTTACATTGCATTTACATAGCCCATCATGGGAATGGGGGATGAGTATCATTCCACCTGTTCTGAACTCAGGAGTTCAGTATTCTTCCCAACACTGTTCATGAGGCCACAGGCAAAAGCAATTACACTAAACTGACGTCCAAAAGTTAAGGAAAGGACAGTAATATCCTTTTCTAGTAATGACTGGATCAAATACAGGCCAATAAAGTAGATAGTTAATAAAGACTACCTACAATGCTCAGCAGGCTTCTGAATTTCACAAAGATGGGGCTGGTTACCTGTAACAGCCAAATAACCAAGAGTACCCCTGAGGAAGAGAGTTTCTCTTGAGCAGACCTGTCCCAAGACCCCTCAGCAGAGAAGGAAGTTCAGACTTTTACACTGCATATGAGAACTAGCAAAATTTTAGATAATACATACAAAAAAAAAAAAAGTTACCGAAAGTGACTGTTAGCAATAAAAATATAATCAGGTGCACATCTAATGCACATCTGAGTGTCTAAGGCCACAAGAACCACCCAAATCAATGCAAATCACGTAAGCTTATGTAAGCAGAAATGTATATAATAAAATATTATCATTATCAGAGATGCAATCAAATGCAAACTCGTTATGCAAACAACAGTAAATTGTTATCTAATGTAGTTACCCAAATGATTATCAAAGATAAACCGCAGCAACAGTCATTGAAATGAAGCACTTTGATAACTGCTGAGGTTCATCAAATCTATTCATATCCTCATTTGTATAAAGCAAAGTATCAAAAATGGGTGCAAGCCCCCCTACAGCTCTAACCGTGATCGAATATTTTGACAGCTGCATATTATCTCACTCAAACTACCTCAAATCCACTAAAGCCAACGGTATTCAGAAAAAATCAAGTTAATTAACTGTTTCTGAAACTTATTCTGCCAACAGAGCTGTAAATTTCTGCTAAAATTAAGACTTTAAAACCTCTACTGTGGCATTGGGGCTTGGTGGGGGATTTGAAAAGTGGTCAGCAGCAACAAGCCTTTAGTAGCTGTTCACTATTTCCCAGGCTACAATGTCAGTGCAAGAAAAGGTTTTATTACTGTAACCAAACATATCACAGATTCAAGCCACAAAGAAGTAACTGCTTCCTCTGATTTCTAGATTTCCCTCCCAGTTCTCAACACGGGGACTCAACAGGAATTAATAAAACACCATAAAATCAGATTACTAGTAGAAACAGTAGCAACCAAACACAAATGCAACAAAAATTGAGTTCCTGACAAACAAAAACCCTTCCAAATAACCAAGCTTGGAGATACTCTGGGATAAAGCAGGCATTCTGATAATTAAGCTTTAACTTTCTAACACCTGGAAATCAGTGTCTGCGGACCTGCCTTACACGGCTGAAATATCGATCCCATTAATCAGAGTATCTTCAAAGAAATCGCAGAGTTCAGTGACAGCACCCGAGGCCACCCCCTCACCACGTTAAGGAACTCGAATTCAGAGTCTGTCTGCGGAGCAAGAGCAGCACAAGGCAGGCAGCCCTCGAAAACTGGTGCCACCACAAATTCAACCTCTGAGTATGGTGCAAAACATAGGTAAAACACACATTTTAAGCCTAAGTCTCAGAAGATCTAGTCCTTCAGGATGATGAGCTCAAAGATTAAGATTTTTCTTCATCTAGCGCATATTAGACTTTTAATGCGTGGCATTCTTGCTTCTGAAAAGGATTTTTTTTTTTTAATCAGTCCTCATTTCCCTCAAAACTGAGCCTCTGACTCAAGGGATTTACCACATTTTTAGTACGTTTATGCCAAACCCTCACAGTTCTAAAAATAACCACACTCAGCTGAACATCTTAATGCTTGCACTAATTTTAACTGAAGAAATACGAATGCACTGCCGCCTTTTGGTGGTGAAATTTAGATACTGGACTTCTACTGATGTATTATTTTCAAAAGGTAGCCACCCCCCTGGGCCCGACGCCCAAGACCCCTCGTTTTACTAATGACACATCTGAAGCTGCACAGCTCTTTAGAAAAGCTCTCTTGAGAGTACACCTACACGCCTACGGCAGGAATGAAAAATAATTGTTACTTCCAGAGGTTTTCTTGAAACCTTCCTACCCGACTTTAACAGGCCGTTTAAGCTCCTTACATGGGAAAATCAGCTCCCAAGCACCGCGCTCCCGCAGCTCGGCGAGAGCTCCCGGGATGGCACAAACCCAGAGTACCGCACACGGAGCCCTTCACGAGGTTTGGCGCTCAGGGAGAATATAAGTCTCCGGACGCCGAGTGCGTCTGCCTGCGCGTCTGTCTGTCTGCCCGTCTGTCTGTGTGGCAGTCCGTCAGTCCGTCTGCCTGCCCTGCCCGTCTGTCTCCGCAGCCCGGGCCGCCCCCGCGGCCTGTCCCCCCCC